>OZ026820.1:220558-820558 GCA_964023185.1 Macaria liturata | reverse complement strand
TTACTTTGAAGTCAATGCAAGATGAATAAACTCTCTTGCAATTTTAATTATCTCGAGCAACTGATTTGTGAATAATTTCACAATTTATTTATTTGACTCATATACGTGAAGCCATTAATGTAAACGTGATAGATCAAAACAGATAATATTGTTATCATTTAATCTGACTACTATTGTTGTTACTTATAGATCATGAACTTTTTATTGAGTTAAAGACACGGAAATATTTCATTGAAAGGACATAACTCCTTGTATGGTGGTGTAAAAACGAAATAAAAGCTAACAATATTCTACATACCCGTCCAGTGGCCAATAGAATCGGCTTAGGCTTCTGACACTGAATGTCTTCCGGCGTCGGTTCTGCGATGAAATTCCTGACAGCATTCCAAAGGGGGTTGGAAGACGTCGTGCCCTGAGTGAAGTCGAAGGCACCAGGTCCGTCCGTGGTGCCAGCTGCGAAAGAATATCCCATCGCTGGCAGGCACCCGTGGACTTTGACGCTCTGTGGAGTATGTGTGGGAGGTGTTTTAGGGGAGTTTGATTTCCTCATAACCTTATACTTTAGTCAGGTTTCTTATTTCACGACTTTTACGAATTTTAATCAGTAGGTAATTCAATTATTTACTAACATCAGCCGAGTTCTGGTAAAGTGCGATATAATAGCGTTCTTTGAGTATGACTGATAACTGTGTTACCTACTCTAGTTCTACGTATAGGTACTATGTTTCTGCTTTACGTCTAGTCTTAAAATCAAAATACATTTATTGCGAAACAGTTTTGATACGATACTGGGGCAGGACCAATTTATATCGGATAAGCTAGTACCAAGTTATAGCATAATAGCTGTATAGGTAGTATTAGTATGAATAAGTGTTTATTATGCGGAAATTTTTTAGTTCATTACCTATATTTATAGTTTGATCCGGGTGATTTAAAATAAGACACATGCATGTAGCTTATATTATATTATTTTATTAAAATTACCTATAATACAATTAAACATCTTTTAAATCTTACACTACTAACAAATAATTGTAAAATATTGATTTATCCATTTTTCGTAAAGAATAATTCGAACTTTATAAGGTTTACTTTATATTAATATTAATTTAAATTTCTTTGCTAGTTTCTATACTAGTGTTGTTTTTCAAATCTTTCATTATTTTGCGTCTGATCTGGCTACGACGTTTGTACTCTCGCAGCCTTATTTTACGAATGTTCTTGGCCCATTTATTAATTTTCTTGTCATGATGTCTTCTAGCTTTGATCACTCTGCTGAATGTAAGGTTTTGCTCTGCTGACTTGTCCAGATTTATTGGAACTGTAATATTAACAGGAGGACCATTTGGATATAATATTTCAGTGAGTTTCTTCTGTCTTCTTGCTTCTTGTCTTAATTTGTAACTTTCCCTGTGACGATGATAATGATGATTCCTTATTTTACTGTGATGTGGATGGTGATGATGTTTGTAATGTTTTTTGTGGTGTTTTCTTCTTCTCGTTAAATCTTCATCCTCATCTTCTGTACAGATACTGTCCGATAGCGCTCTTGTAACGTTTTTTGATACCGTGCTATTCAATCCTGCCGGAATTCCCAACTCTCTCGTCGCGTTGGTTGTCTTATGAGTGATATTTACTTCAGGCGTTTGTTCATTAATTTGGTCATTTTTCAAAATATTAGGATTATTTTTTTCTATATTAGACTTTTCTGCTACATCTCCCGGAATCTCTTCAGCACCCCCACTTGACATCTTCGTAGTATCGTCCAAAATTTTGAGTTTTCCATCTTCTATGTCATTTTCTATGTTGATTTCTTCACCATAAACACACACTAGCAGCAGATATGTGATCAGTAGCCACTTCATCCTGAATACTGACTCTATGAAGCGATTCCCTTTTCTAATCGAACGTTATCAGCTTGTCCCTTGAACTATTGATAGATAAGACGTAGTAATTTATTAGTTTGTGATAGTGTTTGTTGTTGAGAACATTGGACTGTTTGTATCTGTATAATGAGCACATTAGTATAAATATGCCCTTCTGGGAAAATTGATTATGCATACTAAGTTAGTTTACGATTTGTATTGTTTTGATCGACTCTTGAAAATATTTTAACCGCATTCATAAATGGAGGAAATTCTCAGTTCATCTATATGTGTTTTTATTCAATTTTATTCATCGTCTAGCTACGCCTAGTGATAGACCTATAGGTAATTAATGAGAAATCTTTAACCATTAATTATCTAGATTATAATAGTTTTCTACTACACACTCAATGCGACTTATAAGTATGTTAGCTTTGATATGTTAGCGTGATATGATATGATGCTTAAGTATCTATTATTACAATTGAATTAATATCAAATTCGCAGAATTCCGTAAAACCTATTGAAATACTAAATTGATCGTACCGTATTGAAGCTATCGTTGACAGGCTCGTATGGGTTGACTTCCTCTTCCGGCATGTTGACGAACTGATGCACGACGCCGAGTGGCCCAGTCAGGTCCTCACCGGGCTGATTTAAGATTTTCTGAAATAAACGTATGATTCTTTATTCATCACATGACCATGATTTGCCTGATGGTAAGCAAACATTATGGTTTGGCGTTCGTGCTTAAAAAGGAAGATATTTCAATGTGATATTATTGATTTCATTTTCTACTACAAATGCTGATACGAACAGGAAAATTGGAAGATAATTACAATTTTAGTTCCTCTATGAGCTATTTTAACTTTTTCCTTTGTTTCTTCTCCTTTTGAATTTATTCATGCAATTTTTATTTTTAGCGCCATCTACACTAGCAGCAACGCAACTTTTTCCGTCAATAGATCATAAATAGATGTCGTATTCTGTGCACTATCGATGCTATAGCGCTGCATTTAAACCATCATAGATGGCGTAACATGTATCAAGTTTATCTGATTGATAGGCTTTATAAAAATGCGCTTTACTCTTTGTCCTTATCTGTATTCAGAGTAAATTATTTTACTCGGGGAATTGGTCACTTAAGGTATGTTTTTATATCGCGAACACATACAGTTTCAAATGATGTAGGAACAAACTAAAACATGTACTTAACCATGAATGAAAAAGCAAAAACTATAGCCTACCATGCCAGTTTCAAACAGCTTGGTCCCAATAATCTTGGTGCTCTCAAACATATCCCTCCCGGGGCCCGACGCGAAGCACTTCTCCTTTGGTAGGTTGCAGAGCAGAGTCTCCTGGTCACACACTGTGCCGGAGAACTCGCAGCGAGGACCCCTGGTGTTGGGAGACACGTCGCCCAAGTTTGTGGAGGCGAAGGCGCAGACTATTGTACCCTGGAATGGTTGGGAAAAGGGAATGAAGGCCTTTTACATAATAAAAGATAGTTGTTTACGCGTTTCGGATGTAATGACACCCATCTTCAGCGTTCCTTCCCGTTGTCCCCGATGGCCGTGTCCCCGGTCACCGGGGACAACGGGAAGTCAATAAGAACGCGCGTTCTGGGACCGTTAACCGAAAATCATTTAGTTAACATATTGATAAAATGTCTCACGAAAGTTTTAATATTAAAATAAAAGATAGCTTTGTTTTCTAAACAATCTTAATTATTTACGTCGGATTAGAAGAACGTTAAAAAGTGAGCTATAGGGAATATTTTGATTTGATAGTACGTCTAGCGTTAAGCCATGTCAGAGGCCCTTAAGGCGATTTGAAAGCTCTGATACCAGAGTTGGCCACTCTCATGACAACTTACTTACTTACCCAGCTCAAGAATTAAACAAAAATTTTGGTTATTACAAATGGCATAAGTATCTTTAGTTAGCATTATTTCACAGATTAAATCCTAGTACTCATCACTTACTCAATAAAGAATGTTTGGCGTAAAAATTATATCTCGTCGAATAAATGTGTTGATTGATATGTTGGTTTGTTTACATTTCATTCACATGTCATGCTTTATCGTTAATTTCGTCATGCAAGTATTCCGAAAGTGACGCACCCAATAACCTGTGCAAGTGTGCATCCGCGGAAAGTTACTAGTACGTAAAAAATCTATTTGGTAAGTAAGCAAGAGAATGACGCGGCATCGTGATATTCGGGTATAATCACTTAGCCAGTAACAAAAAAATTATAAAACTTTCGATCAAAGTGTGGCTTATGCGAAATTTTCCTCAGACACATTTTGACCAAATGCCAGAATATTTAATGAAAGAAAAATCATCTTCACACTCTGGTATTGAGGGTTTACAAAGCGCCCGAAAGGGCTCTGTGGACCTATTCCGCCTCTAACATTACTGTTTTTTCTTCTTCGTCAATCGTTTTCTTCTGAAATTGCATGGAGATGACATTTCTATTCGACTGTCAAAGTCGAATGGCAGTCGAATTGTATTTGACCCCATGGAATTAATATATAAGAGAAAGAGATGAAATGAAAATCCTTGATTTGACCCTTAATATTTAACTTAAGAACTGGCACAATACAAAGCTATGGCCAAAAACGAAGAAAAAAATGTACTTTAATATATTTTTTTATTATCTTACCTTCCCAGGCTGCGTAGTATTTCCATTAAGTTCCTTCTCACAGAGCAGGGAGGCGTACCCCACATTGTCTGACGAGATCAGACGGTTGGTGTTGTTCATGCTGGTGGGATGCACTGCGAACCAGTTGATCACGCCCAGCACCTTGTTGGAAGGCGTCACGAACCGCACCTGGGCCATCGTCTTGTCTACGTCGTGTTTGTATCTGGAAGTTTGGAGATTTTGCTATATTAGTGGAGTGGAGTTATTATAACAAATAATAAGTCATTTCAGTTAGTGTGTGTGTGTGTTTACACTGAGCAGTCCAGTTCCACTTATAATCATCATCAATTATGGATATCTATATTAAAATTTCCATTTGCTTCTAGACCGTCTTTTAAGATAAATAACTTAAAAGCAAATCTATAAAACTATGAACCTATGATCCGTGATAAATCTATGATCTTGAATATCAAAAGACTATCTCTAGGTTCCCTAAAGGTTTGTCTTATGTGGTGCAGGTGATAGTTGTATGTAGATATTTATTTAGTAAAGAATTTGAATATCAGAAATCAATGAAATAATAGCAGAACTGACTACAACAACGTGGTATTTACACAGAACAAAGATCTATACTTGCACACGGACTGTTCAAATTTAAACGTTCGCTGACGCATTCATTAATGTTTGGCGTTTGATGCTAAATTTTAGTTAAATTATTTGGATCCTGGTTTACACTGGTTAATTTATGTAGGTACATATATACTCGTACGTATCGTGTCATGGGGTCGGTTTTTATTTTTTTATATACCTTACCTATGTACCATGGATCTGCAATTTATTCAGTCAATTATCATTTTCGTCTGTAAGTACTTTGATTTGAGCCCTTTATTTTTATTTTAAGTATGGAATAGTATTATTACTATTTTCGATGGTACGGAGGTGTATAGCTTAGGGCCTTGACTAATTCCTAATGATTGCAAGGTTTTTTTATAAAAAAAATATATCGGATTATAATCGAATCTTTCAAATGAATAACGTTTTTTGACCTTGATAATATGATCGATTTTTAACAACACGACATGAAATTCTTTATCCAGTTTGCGTCACACTCCTCAGTACCGATGGTTTTTTAATCCTCCCGCGGAATCCAAAGATACGCTGTGGCTAGTTAAACTCCGTTCTCACCTGGCTCTCTCATCCTCCGGGTTCCTGAGGTATGAAGTGGGTGACCGGTTGATGTTAGCGTCAAGTAATTCTGCCTCTCCGTACACGAGGCGAGCCTCGCGCACGTTGCCGTGGGCTATCACTATACTCTGCAAACAAATATATATTATTATGAGTATATCTATATAATATCAAAACATATTATACTCAAAGGTGACTGACTGACTGACATAGTATATAGTGATCTATCAACGCACAGCCCAAACCACTGGACGGATCGGACTAAAATTTGGCATTCAGGTAGATGTTATGACGTAGGCATCCTAAGAAAAGATTTTAAAAGTAGAGGCCGTTTTATGCGTCAGAGTAACAACTTTTGTTCTAAGACTCTTGAAAATTCGTGAATAACCTATGTAATAAGGATTTTCACGAACAAGGTCTAAACTACTATCGTATCAAATTTCATCCAAAATCCGAATCCATTAATTTGCTTGTGCGTGAAAAAACAACAAACATAAACATACACACGCACAATCTTCCTTCGACCTACCACAGAACCTGGTAAGGTTTCAGGCGAATTATGGCCAAGCGCAAACCAATTCCATGTAAAAAAACTCCTACAATCCTCCAATACCTATACCTATACATATACTCCTACCTTTAATTTCTGTAAAAAAATCATAATCTTATTGTTAGGTATAGTGAGGAATTTGCTCCAGCATTGACCTCTGATTATACCTAACAGTATTGAGCGTGAAATTCAGAAGGCTGAGAGACCAATACATGACACTGCAAATATACTTCGAATAGGTAAACAAACGTTGCAAAACCACCGCAGCAAGGCGAAAAATCGAGAAACTCTGACCACAGTAATAACACATTAAATAAATACCTTGCCAGGTAGACAGTAGACATAAATGCTCACTATTACAAAACTATTATAGTAGATTAGATACCCGCGGCTTCGCTTGCGATATTTCGGAATAATAAGTCCTGTCACTTTCAGGACCTCCTACCTACTTGCCTCTGTACAAAAATCATGATGATAAACACAAATAAACAGACAACAATTCTAAAAACTGTTCGAACACCTCATCTTATCAATTTCAAATATCCTCAAAAAGTTCTTCATTCAATAACGTTTAACCTTTTTAACTTTATTATATGTACACATTGCATATATTAACAACGTTACTCAATAATGTTTAATGTTACAAATGATTAGGCAGCGAAAATATCTTGTTATTGCGGCGAATGTCATCGACTTGTAAAAGAGAAGGCGCAAGGTCGGCGATATAGCCCGCGCGGTCAGACCAGCGCTCGCGAAAGTGGACTCGGGTGTAGCAGCTTGTATATTTACAAACTATGGCAAAACAGGTTGAAGCAAAACCTTGGATACAGATTTATAAACAATGATTTACTAAATTTTACAGGATCTGGACGAATATAACTACATACATAAATATATATATTTACTCGTAGACATTGCACGCTTCATGGCTAACTGAAAAGAGAATAATTTAACCATTTTTTTTGTTAATGTATGATGGGTCGCATATAGGATTGCTTAGTAGGCAGATACCTATTTATACTAAATACATTCATTATCAACTACCATAAAACAAATTTTTGTAGTGTAATTTTTCCAAAAAAAACTTCATATATGGCTAGCCTTACTATCGATGCACTTACCTTGTATATCCCCACAATGTAAGCAGCAAAGGTTTCCTTCACGAAGCCCAATATTGGAAGGTCGAAGAGGAAGTCCATCAGGAAACCACCAGGAGTGGAGTGAGTGTGGGTTCCGCTGATGATCACGTTGCTTTCATCGTAGATGTCACCGTAACGCTTCTTTAGACGTTTTATCACCTGGAGATAAAAATAAGGTTGTATGATGTTGTTAAAAAGCGAGTGTGTTTCAGTGGTTCCAGTGTCTGCTTTTCATCCAGACGCTCCCTGGTTCGAATCCGGCTCTACACCAATGACTTGTATTTTCAAGTTAAACGTGGATTTCCACACACGAATTAATTCTGCAGGGGAGTCACGACCCTCAGTTATGAGCAAATACGACTCAAAGGAGATGATGTAGGCATTTTAATCAACTGCTTTAAAAAAGGAGGTTATAAAATATAAAGGTGGTTTTTGTATCAGATTACAGGATGTTTTTAACTTAGGTAACAGAGGGAGTTTTATCAAAATTAAGGGTTTTGGTACGGATGTCAAGTCAATAAACGTGGTTTATTTTTTCCCAATTGGCCCTTTTATAAAATTGATCACTTGCATAAGCTATCTAATAACCAATAGGTAAGTACGTATTTATACATGCGTGGCCCATTGACGCCATCTGCAGAGAAAGCATGTCAATGTTTCGAAGCATTGTTTGTTTGTGACTCTGTCAAATACAATACAATACAATACAATATATCTTTATTGCACACCAAAATAAATGAATTAAAATAAAAGGACTTAAACTAAAAATAATGTACAAGTGGGCGGCCTTATCACCTACCTACTAATAAAAGAAGCGGTCGGAGATTCTTAATGGTTTAAATAAAACTACATGGGTACATATATGTACCATCCAAATGCTATAACATTATTATCTTAGTAATATATGTTCGATGGAGTCAAGCCGGAGCAGTGTGAATCAGTTGATCAAACAAAAATATATAATTTTCCGCTTATATTAAATGAGAACTCCTTGTACTATGATTGGATGTTCGCTGTAAATAAATATGGTCATCATAATATCCATCGTAATATACATTTTGTTTAATATAATGTCCTCAATGTCCTAATGAATATTATGTCCTCGTCGATTCTTGGTAAGAGTATAGAAGCGTGATATGTTGTAAGATAAGATAAGATATTTCTTTAATGCACACCAAAAAATTACACGTTGAAAGAAATTAAAAACCTATTTTAATGCACATTGGGCGGCCTTATCGCCTTAGGCGATTTCTTCCAGGCAACCTTTGGATGGACAGGATTTAGAATTATAAATAGGCGGTGTACAAGAATACGTAAAATAAATAAATACCTAAGTGAAAGAACACAATACAAACTCAGATAATACACTAATAAATAATAATAAACAATACAATACAATAGCCGTGGGGTCCAGCTGCGTTGGATTTGTATCGGGACCTGGCCAAGCGTTTGGTGGAAGTGACAGGTCTCCAGAATGCTGGCTGCTACTTTGCTCAAAAGGTGAGCATTGCTATACAACGCGGAAATGCCGCCAGCATTTTGGGGACCTTTCCTTCTACTACAGGCATTTTAGATTAAGTATTTTAGTTTTAGAAGTAGTTTTTAAGTTTTTATTCTATTGTTAGTAGGTATTTAGTTTTTTAAATTAGTTTTTAACAAAATGTAAGTTTTTTTGAATAAATAATTAAAGTATTAATACAATACATAATACTACTTACTTTGTACTTTTTTATTCAGCTGTAGAAGAGGGTTTCTCCATTACTTTTGTATGTTGCTACTTGTCTATAAACTAAACATTTCGCGGTATTCGCAGTTGAGTGGCGTCAAGGTCTCCTTTGTTATTACTACAAACGGATTCTGCTATAACATTAGGTAAGGATTGCAATAAGTAATTGGAATTGTTTTTAGCTGCCTATTTCATTGGAAAATCGAAAAGATGAAATGAAGATGGGTTTCACTTTGTGAGTATTTTGTGTATGTCAGTTACATCTGTAGTAGGTACATGTAAATATCTGTTTTCATGTGGAGGAAATCATTTACAGATACGTCACCAAATTGATATTAAATATTCCTGTTGACCATTTGAGCTGATGATTATCTCAGAGTGTTAGGTACTTCAATAACAAAACAGACGAAAAGAAATAGTGTTGTGGATATAGTGCTCTATCCACCAAGTAGCTATTAAATATAAACATCCCAGAATAGCAGACGTTTGTTATGATAACTATCTAGATATTTTGAAATACTCGTCGCTAGACTAATTTGTGTGTGTTGAAGCCATGGCTACATTTTAGCAGGTATGACTCGGTTGGTTCGGTGAAGCAACGTTCCCATTATAAACCTTGGATTGTTTACCATGTTCGAGTCTTTTATAAGATGTAAGTACCTAGGTGCTATGTAATGTATCTTGTTGATAACGGACGGTAGACAATGCTCCACCAAAAGGAGCATTGTTATCACCAGCCTATCTTACTGATGTAAATTTTTTTTCTTTGACTATTCTATTTTACTGAGAATAGTCTTAACCAATAAGTTACTCTACTTCCTCAAGTCACCACCACACTTACCTAGTTGAGAGCATGTCATCTAATTTATTCGAAATGATAACAAATAGTCATCTAGAGATGATAAAATGATATCATCGTGTGATTCAACTTACAGTTTTACAAATATAAAGCGATGTGTAAGTTGAATCTTGGATTTGGAAGATTGTTATGTCATCAACTTTAATTGCATGGCAAAAACTCACTCGCTATAACGTACAGAATTTTAATTTTTAATTCTTTATGGAGGTTGATTTACCACTTTCACGCACTACGTGAACTCTTGCATTTCACACACAACCATAACCGATAGGTACCAAAGTGCCTTGGCTAATCCAACTTATTGACAACACTCTGAGATGGTCTATTTTCCCTATTCCATCTATAGCTTTCTTGATTAGACGTTTCAAATGTCTGAGAAAGATTATTGCCGCATTACAATGCTCACGATGGAAAATCACTTGGAAACTCTCAAAACCAAGTTTAGGCATTACTAACTAGCCCTTTCATTTTCGAATGATAATTTTCCGCCTAAAGAATTTCAAAGGATGTAGAAAATTTGCGTAAACTACAAACAAACCAGCAGGAAACATTTGTTCAGGATAGTGATAAACTTCTTATCTTCATGTTAGTTACGATCATAGATATAAGAAAAAGTGAGGATAGGATGCACCAGTTACATCGTAGAGTAGTACTTGTATATATCTTCATATTTTTTTCTACGTTGGATAGGTTTGTTATTGTTGTGTTCTGTATCTCTTGTTGTTTCGTGCCCCAATAAATGTATTTTATTCTTATTCTTATTATTTTATTCTTAGTAAAATCCTCACCTCTTTCCTGACTCCGTTGCCCATCATAGCAGCATCGACCGACACGAAGGCAAGCCTCTTGCCGCCCTCGTCTTCGAAGACGAACGCTCGAGCGAACTGACGCAGGTGGATGCCGTGACCCACTTGTTCTAGCTGAGCGTAGCCCATCTGGAATGAGATGATGATGATTAATTAACAGAAAAAAGCAAGGTCAAAGTCACAGCAAAAAAATCTTAGTTATATTGGAGGTCTTTTGCACAGGATAGGTATTTGATAAACACAATTTGCACTCAGAGCGCAAAGACCTTTTTAAGTTCTCTATACGAGTAGTTTATTTGGTTCCGCTAAATTATGTTGCAGACAATAACTTGTAATTCCTTTGTTTTATTGTCTAGAATTTGACGTAGGTAATATTAATTAAGCGTGGGGTTCAGAAAGTACCCACTTATATGCTAAGCAGTCTCGCAAATATGTAGGTATTATTACAAAAATTATCTAAATTTACTTTGTCAGCAAAAAATACATATTATATACACAAACATAACCAGTTTTCATTCAGTCAATCATATCCAACAGCCAATCAATAAATCAATAATAATATTATGTCTTTCATTATCCAACAAGCAATACTTGTTAGTAAAGCTACACCGCCTGCATTGGCAATAAAACAGCATCATTATTGGCCAAGGGTCGTTCACTGCGAGCAACCTTGAACTATGTGTGTGAACTTTATTGTTACATCACACACATTAACATAATGGCAATACAACCTTTTGTATAGGTGTTTTACTAGGACTAAAGGCACTCTTTTTACAAGGAGAGAGTAAGTGTACCTAAGTGTAAACATGTTTTTGTTTTAGGGCATACTTAGTGTAAGTTTCATCAAAATCAGTAAGTATAAAAAGAAAACAAATCTTAAATATGATTTGATTTTTTTATGCATTGTGTTCTCAATTACAAATATGGTTGCAGGTCGTATGCATAAAATAGGTGTTTGTAACACTTTTCTGTACATTATTTTTTAACATACTTATCAATTTCGCATTTTGTAGAGAACATAGTCATTAAGGACATTCAATTTACAATTTGGGAAATATTGTCAGTCATTTTGACACTTTTTAAGAAGAACGAGTTTTGAATTTATTTGCCAAGTAGTACATGAGACTGACTGTTCTTGCTAAAAATGACATTCAATTTATTTAAATTGACAAGTACTTATTAGTTATAACGACTTGTATTGCTTGATTATATATGTATTTAGCTATAAACTACCATGGTCAATAACAAATGTAATTGCATTTTCCTGTGATGTGTTATTGTCGTGGCTCAGTGCATCTGTACTCGAACACAAAGCGATCACAGTTCATGCCATCATTTGATTCACGATTATATGATGCACGTTGGCCAAACTGTTGGTTGGTTGGTATGTTGGACAATTACTTGGCCTTAGGACAAAGGTTGGGCGACATGCTAATTAATTTTATTATTAATGCAGTACACAATACAATTTAGTCTAACTTGCAGCCAAAAATGCAGTTTGATAGAAGTATAGCGTTTTTGGTTCTGATAGTCATTTGTTATTTGTCTAATGGAAAGACAAACGCTTTGTGTGAATTCACAATGTTTATTGAATTTTTCTATGTAAGTCGAACAGACCTTGTTACTAAGGATTCCACAACTGGGTATAGGCCTCCCTTTGTACCTATGTGCCATTTAGATTTAGACATCAGAATATTTATCATGTTATTTTGCATAACTATTTGTTATTCTTTATTCATAGATATGTGACACGCAGTTTTATGAAAGTCAAATAGTTTTCGCTCGTGAACCGGAGTGAACACGCGGAAAGTAGAAAGTTAGAAATGTAACGTGTAAAATGTAGCATTTTAGATATAACATACTTGAGTATTGTATAATTTAAGTAATGCTTAAAGACTTTTATATCGAAAAGTGGCTACCGATTGGCTCATCAGTATTATCAATTTCTGGTTATATATATATACTAGGTATGCGTTTTAAAGACCTGCATTCACAAAAATTCCGAAATATTTTTAACACAAATAAAATTATCAAAACAAAAGTATGTTTAGACAAAATTGGATCTGGAGATACAAATGATGCTACTCGTACAAGCTACAAGCCATGTTAGGTCTATTCTAAAAATCCTTTAAAAATTTACTCAAATATTGGACCAATACCATCCAACATTGGGTCCAACAGACCAACCAACTGAATGACATTTGACTCATTCGGTCAACGAATGTGGTTTAATTGCCCGAGGACAAGGTGAGCGAGAGAGCAATAAGGATACCAACATCTGGCTCAAATTATACTGCAGATCAGTGGGTTAATAACCAAACGCATTTGGATAGGGTTAATTTGTTATTGTATATGCAAGGTTAAAAAGTAACTATAAATAGTATATAAGTAATGTAACTATAGTATCTATTAATTATTACTAGGTACTAGTGGACGCACGCGGCTACGCTCGCATTATTTCAGGATAAATTATCTATACATACCAAAAATCATGATGATTTGTTCAGCCGTTTTTGCGTGATGAGCGTTTAAATAAACAAAGACACAGATAAACTCACAAAACTTCTAGAAATTTTTGGGACGTGATCTGCTATGAAAATCATTTTTTTTATTATTTTTCAATGTTTAGACTTTAGACCCTTCAGCTTTGTTACATGTGTAGATGGAACAATTTATACAAATTTTATTGATAATATGTTGCTGTGATAGCCTTTTTTTGGATTTATGTGTGTTAATTTGGAACAATAAGTTTAATTTCTCAAATATGTATATCAATACATTAATAGACTATGTACTTAGGAACTTTTAAGATAACATACCTACCTACATAAAACATGTATCGATTATTTAACCAGTAGCTACCTACCTACAGGATACCTAATTAGCGATGTTTAGCTCACCGTGTCGAATAACCTTGGACCGACCAATTTAAATCGAGCTGAACAAATACCGAACGAAACGGGAAACTAAATGACGCACTTGTTCTACAACAATAAGAACTGATCGGTTTCAAACATTTGTTGATGCAAAGAAAATTTTACCTGCATCTTGCCCTGGGTAGAGAGTGGTCTTAGGGCTAGTACAGTTAGAACCTTGGCTCTTCGTGAAATCTAATAACTTTTTGATGGCTCAAACCATGATGTCTTGGCATTATTTAACATGGAAATGTTTTTGTGGGATAAATTTCAAATTCATTTAAGTAATCGAATAAGTACCTACCGTATACACACGAATTACACTAAAGTCAACAAGTCATATACTTAATTAAATAAATATTCGAGGACATTACACACAGCGCCATCTAGCCCCACACTAAGCAAACACTTGTGTCGTGGGTACTAGATAAGGGATATAATACTTTACTTTCTTTACTTAAAGTAACATGTATCACAGAAATAGAGGAATACAAACTAATACCACCATTGACAATAATAAGGTTTACTCACAAAGGCGATTTCCGCAGGTGGTCCGGTGACGTCCGCGATGCCGACCCCGACGCGCAGCGCTCGCGCGCAGCACAGCCATGCCAGCGCCAGCGCGCTCACACTTAGCGCATGCATTCTGGGAGGAAAAGAAGATAATATGAATAAAATTTGCCCGAATAACCGTCTCAGTCGTATTAAAAACCCTCTTTCGTTTTGAAGTCGGTTAACCGGGAAATTCACTCACGTGAAAGGACTGACGTATACAATTGTCTTCCGGCTGATATTAAGAATTCCATGTCTGACAACATAATAATATATAAAAATAAATTTAAAAAGTGGCTCGTTCAAGAAACATACTATTCCATAGACGAGTTCTTCAAAACAAATAAAAAAGCTACCTAAATATGAATGGTAGAAATCTAGTAAAATAAATAATTGTTATAAGTTACATACGTACAATTGTGATATTTCTAATTGACGTGTAATCTTTAGTTAACAAATAAATTGTTTATCTGTTAATAATGAAAAATCGGTGTATATACTTATGCCTCGTTCACGTTGTAACGTAATTGCTATGGAGCGATGTATCTTGAACCTTATTTTTAGTATGGTCGTAGTATAGGGTACCAAGAGGTGTATGCTATACTTTTTTTGACGAAACAAAATAAGTTAAAACATACGGGCATCAGTGTAGGACACACTATGTGAAAAATAAATAAAAGAAAGCCTATATATTCAAACAATGTCAAAATCTCTATCTTTTTGTACGCACTTAAAATTTTTCAATGCTTTGTCGCAATGAAATAGTGATCATCAATCTATTTGTATAGACTTGTACGACATTTATTTTAAATAGTAAATAGACCCAGTTGTGTCCACAATTCCAATCTATTACATTTCATGGTAATTATCAGACAAAACAAATAATTACGACGAAACACATCTAACATCCTTTTTGCTTTGTACGATACATTCTTAATCTGTTTAATTTGTTTTTTCTAATTTAACAATGTGGAATTGCTCCAGATTTTTGGTGAAGGAATATATCGTGAAGTAACCTAAGGATCACAAAATCTGAGAACATATGTTTATGTAAATGGATCTTTGAAAAATGTGTCTTTATTAGCTTTGAATGCGAGTGTGGCTCTGCAGTTTCAGTGTCTGCTTTTCATCCTAACACACTCTAGTTCGAATCCGGCCCTACACCAATGACTTGTATTTTCAAGTTAAGAGTGGATTTGCATTTGGATCGCTTAACGGTGAAGGAAAACATCGTGAGGAAACATGTTAAAGGATCACAATATCCGAGGTTGTGTCTTCTGTTCCGTGGACCTGGGCGCCCACCACGATGTATCTGCACAAGAGAACTCCCCTAACGAATACTCGTTCATCACATTTCTTAGAAATTTTCTCACGAACAAAAGACATCAACGCGCGTTTACTAATCGCAGGAAAAACTTAATCGATTTGAAATGTCTCAAGTAAAGTAATAAGGAAACAGGTAAATAATCATTTCCTTGGAGAACTGAGGAAATTGACGACCATCATTAGATAAACTAAGAAGTGTGGGCAGCTGTTTGTATTAACATCTGCATAATAAATTCATATTCTGGGACATTGCACACAGCGCCATCTAGCCCCACACAAATATACGATAAGTATGTTATTATGTTTCTTTATGAATCGCCTGATTAAGGATACCAAAACTAAGAATAATAAGATGTTTTTATTTACTGACTCACATATAATTTACATTATTTTTTATTTTAATTTTCCTAATCGATAAGTTTTTTAAATAGATATCGCTTAGCACCGATTTTGAAAAAATATCTGTCTCTACCAATCTGAAATCACATCTGAAAACCATCTGAAAATTTGAGAGTTCGTGTGTATGATCTGGATGAAGGCATGGAGAAGACTACTTCATTTCTTAATTCCTCAAACATAACCATTAGTCTAAAATCACTTCAATTTAATTTAAATTTGATAACCATTCACCTTTTACCAGTATTATTACTGACATAACTAACAAACTACAAATTCCCTTTTTACACTATATCTAGTACCTACCGGCTAAATTAGCATGTGCGGCACGCGCCGTCGCGGCCTGTTCAATGTCACCGGCCATTTGCTTCCGACTTCGTGATTGGAGTCGGAATATAAGACATTCTAGATATTGTAGGATTTAGGAGGAAAGTGAAGTCTAGGATATCTATATTCCAATTATATTTGAGGTCTACACGTATGTATATGTAATTGGAACGGGACGTGGCATAATGTAATGTGTTTTGTTTTTATAGTCTGGGGTGCGTGAGCCAAGAGAAATATTTTTTTAACAAATTCAGTCCTTTTTTTTAGGAAATGCATTTACGCATCCCCGCACTCTCCCCGGGGGGGGGGGGCATGTCGGGCTCGGAGCTAATGGGACTCCACTACCGACTAAAACCTACCACGATGTCCCTTCAGCTCGGCAAGGACGGGTTTCGCGGGCAAGCGAGCAATACTCCTCCGCAACAAATTCAGTCCTGTGATTATTTGAAATACGTACTACATATTTCATTGGTAGATAATGAATTTAATTGCCACCAAGTAGAGAAAAAAAGGCACGATCGTAACATTCATTATCGACCTATAACACTCATACCAATAATATCTAAAATAATAGAAAGGGCTATGTATACCAGATTGTATTCATTCCTGGAATTCAATAATATACTTAATCCGGAACAATTTGGATTCAGAAGAGGCAATTCGACTGCAATAGCTTGCTTTAACTTAATAAAAACTGTTGCTGAAACACTAGATAAAAAAATTCCCATTGTTTCAATCTTCCTAGATATGAGCAAAGCATTTGATTTTGTAAATCACAGGAATCTTCTTCATAAAATGGAAAAATACGGGATACGTGGCACTACTCTCAACTGGCTCGAAAGCTACTTAAAAAATCGTAAACAATGTACAGAAATAATAAGATTTGACAAACATGAAAGACGAGTTTTCAGATCAGAATACAGAATTAATGACTCGGGAGTTCCCCAAGGTAGTATATTGGGGCCTCTCCTGTTTCTTTTGTACATTAATGACCTACCTGACGTTACTAAACACAAGTGTATTTTATTTGCCGATGACACAACAATAATAATAAAATGTGAAGATAGGAAAAACTACAAACACGAAATAAATGACACGATAAATAGAACTATGAAATGGTTACATGAAAACGGCTTGAAAATCAATATAGACAAAACAAATGTGATTCACTTTAAAACATACAAGACAAAAAAAATAGATTTCGAAATACAATATAATAATACTATAATTAATCAGGTAAATTGTACTAAATTCCTAGGTATTCAAGTAGACGAAAATCTTAATTGGAAATCTCACTGCGAGATGATATGTGACAAACTTAATAGATTTGTGTTTGCTCTTAAAAGATTACGACAAGTAGCCTCAGAAAAGGCGTCACTTACTGCCTATCACGGATATGTGTCGTCTGTGCTTAACTATTGTTTGATTATATATGGTAATTCTGTTAATATCGATAAAGTGTTTAAAGTACAGAAAAAATGTATCAGAGCGATATGCGGAATTAGATCTAGTCGAGTGAGTTGTAAGCCGCTGTTCCAAAAACTAAAAGTGCTACCATTAGCCTGTATGTATATTAAAGAAATGTGTATATTCGTCACAAAAAATAAACATCGCTATTTTATAGAATCAGACAGAGGCAAAAAATGCAGTTTGCACAGGCCAGATCGAATTGTATTGCCCAATAGTAGACTGAAACTACCACTGGAAAATGTATATTGTATGGCTATAAAGATTTATAATAGATTGCCAAATAATATTAAGATTTTGCCTTACAACAAACTAAAACAACAATTGACTAATTATTTGATGGAACAATGTTTTTATGATGTAGAGGAATATCTTGGAATATATAAAACTTGAACTGACTGAATAGCATTACCGTTCTGGCATGACATTGGAAAATTTTGGAATTGTATTTAAATCTCTTTGACATTCCTAATAACATTAAAAATCTGCATGACATTTCCTTATTAACATAATTTTATCAACCATTTGACATCTGAATGTTTCATATTATTTTAAAAAAAGACATTTCTTAATGATATATTAACTTAAAATCTGAATTTGTAATGACTTGTTTATATTGACTTAAATTTTAATCTTTTAATCTTTGTAAATCTTATTGAATTGATATTGTTAATAGAATTTTAATGACCAAATGTGATTTTTGCACACCAGAAATGGTAAGATGTAAGATACCTATTTGATTTTGTACCTACCATGATTCTCACTACATCTATGCAAATAAATAAATTTGAATTTGAATTGAATTTGAATTCTCGAAGCAGTTGAGGCCGTTTTCAACCCCCTAAAACTTCTCTGGGGATAAAATTAAAATCCTGAATAATTCGTTTTAAAATTTAATATCTTGGTACTTAGTTAAATAGTCAATAACATTTTAAAGGGATTTCCAATACCCTTAACATATAGGTACATATATTAGAAAACAATTTTGAACTAATAGATCGTTTCCTTGACAGCAGGCCCGCAATATAGACGTGATGAAAATTAACAACAATTGACACCAATAACTTACTGAATGAGTTCAGTGACCTGGTAGCCATGATCTTTAATTGATTGATCTAACAACTAAATCCAAAAGTAGCATTATAATATAAATATATCAGGTCCGGATATACCTACCACTTAGCGCATTATAGTTTTTTACATGGGATAAGTTACGTTTGACTAGGTACAGTCCGCCTGATGTTAAGCATTGCTGCAAGTACCAATAATAAATTACGACTAGCACAACAAACCATAATATTTCATTTGTAAACCATTTGACAGCGCTTTGCAATGACCTATAACCTGCACAAGATAAGTGCATGCTAATCCAAAAGTAGGTCTTAAGGCTCTAAAGACTCTACAACTCCAGGTACCTACTTAGCTTAATAATTACCTATATTAATGTAATCGGCACCTATTATTAAATAAATAATAAAAAGTAATAAAATCCAACACTAGCTTCATAATACTCTACGATCAATTATGACAAGTACCGACAACAATCAAAATCTCTATTTCGTTTGCAAAGATATTATACCTGCTCTATTGTTGTTCCTTTTAACCATTTCCCCAAATTTATGGGGTCGCCTCCCTTTCTACCTGATTTAACAAGATACCGATTTAACGGTTTTTTAAAGTCTCGTCTTCACTAAAACCATCGGCTTAATAAACTCTCGACACCAGAGTTGGCCTCTCTCATTCGATGAGAAGAAGACTAGAAACATTTATTTCTTCCTTCACTAAAACTTTTTTGTCCCGAGAGGATGTTACACGATTTAAGCCAGGGCCACATACTAAAGCCTAGACGTGCCTAGATAAGTACGAGTACTAATCCTAAAGTAGGTCTATTGCCTATGCAACTGCAAGTACCTGCATAGTGCAGTCATATCGTAAGTTATTGCATTACGTCCTGCTGTATGCAGTGTAGAACGCCCACGATGTTTCGCATAGGTATAGGCCTATTGCTGTGTCCATGTCATTTTCACAGACTTCAAAACACAGAAGAATTTCAATCCAAAAATTACTTTTTACATACTGTTACTAACTCTTTACTTTAATCACACTGATGATTGTTAAAAATAAATTGTAGAAACAGGCAAATATTATTAGTGTTTGTGAACATTTTTAGGGAAGAGTAGTTTCTTAACAGTTTGGTCCATACTAATATATGTATATTTTATTTTATAAGTGTTAATGGATAGTCGCAGAGATAATTTGATGTGGCCAGGCTTACCTTGTGGGCTCGCAAGTTGCCAGAAAATTGGGTAACTGACTTTGACCCAGATGTTCAGATCAAGTAGGTATGTATAATATTATAAAATTCCGCAGTGAAGCATAGTCACGTATAAAGGCAAGGATTTTTAACACATAAAGTGTGCCATTAATGATGTTATGTGTCAAGTTAATTCATATTTGTCCTGATTTTTAACCGACTTCCAAAAAAAGAAGGTTATCAAGTCTTCTGAAAGTTTTTTTTGTTACTCTAATCCAAGTGTAGCTAGGATACACCAATGACTTGTTTTTCCAAGTTATATGCGGATTTACAATCGCAGATAACTTGAAGCTTTATGTGGAAGGAAAGCATCGTGAAACCGACGCATTTATGGACCACAAAATTTGATGACATGTGTAGTCCGAGATCTGTAAGTATTTGCGCAAAAGAATTCCCACAATAATTTGATACTGCGGAGGAGTAACGACCCTCAATATTTAGGAATACGACTAACGATATATACGAAGCTAAGACGACCTTACCTGTGAACTCCGTCTTCTTTTTAACTCTTAGATTTCTTACAAAATATTAATATAAGTATTCTTCAAAATATTACCCAGTGTAACTAAACTAGCTATTCCCTTCGAAAGGCGCTTGACCACAAATGAACATTGTAGTTTATTTGCTAGCGTATTATTGTAGTGTATTGTTGACAATAATGGTTTAAACATTGTTGACAAGGTAACCCTTGGAGATTATAGGTCTCATTGTTGTAACATAATAACCTGCAATGTCTTGTTTTGAGTATTTTAGTAGCTATGAAGATTAAAGTAAATAATGTTTAGGTACAAGTGCAATTCCTTTGTCCTTTAATCCTAATCCTATTTACTTTCTTAGATTTATTAAAACTATGTAACGAAGCTTGATGAGCCATATCATATCTTTAAGCTACCTACCTCAATATAACCAAAAACTTTAGAAATGAACTGAGTCATTTCTTATTTTTCTGCATTAAAAGTTATCAATATTTATAATGAAACACTAGTTTATTATACATATATTTTCATGATTTGATTTGAATAACCTTTTCATGATCACTTAAATAACGAATAAAACCCAAAACACAAGTATTTTCAAAGTTTTAAGTTTAAATTACGCCAAACCTCAAGAGAGGGATGAAATAAAAAATCCTTGCGCCAAACAAACACCTGAAAGAATGTGTCATTGTTATTGTTTTTAATTTATTTGCTAGCCTAGCACGTTATCTGTACTCAGCATGCGTGGATATCAAAGAATTCTCTTTGTTTTACTTATCTATAATTGGTATTATCTGATATCTAGTGAGGTCATCTACCTACAACAAGGTTTACACACAAAGAAACAAGTATAAGTGACCTTTAGTATATTTGAACTTCAAGCCCGTATGCTTTTAAATATTTAACTTTTCGTGTATAATCAATGTTCAATAAATAGATTAATGGTGATAAAATACATTTGGTAGTTATAGATATAACCAAGTGGTCTAATGCCTGACTGTGCATAACTACGGTATATTTTTTTTTTGTAAAAAATAATTTTATTTTGTAGGTAATAAAAGGATTATACTACGAGTAGGTACTAAGTAAGTAAGTAGTTACTGTAGTAACTACTTCAATATAAAAAGGACTTGGAAACACTTTCGCAAAACTCCACAGATAGTCCAACTGCTGGCCTAGATATATAGAGGCAGTCTGCCCCACGTTGATTATCGTCTAATTCACTAAATGCGACTAAAGTTTCATGAACATGAATTAAAAAAAAATTGTGGTTTTAATCATTCGTCCTTCAAACCAGGAAGATTTTGTATTAAATAGCTATACTAGAGCAATAAAAAAAATGTATGTACTGTACCTACTAGGTGTAGATGTATAACATATTTTATGCAGGTTTTACTCTCTCGGTACATAATTCGGTATTTTATGTTTTCGATTTCTTCCATCCTCTCATTAGGAACTAATTTAAAAATGTACGGATTTTCGTATTTTATATACCTTGTATCCTTATAATTATTTGGTTTCTCAGAGTGCTGTCAACTAAAAGTACATCAAATCTTTTGTTATTCCAAAACACAAATTCACTTTTCAAATTAGTCACATTTTCCCGCCAAAAGTTTTAAAAAGTTTATTTCACGTTCGGTATCGCGCGTATTTCGAGCGCGCAAGGACGATGTTACAGACACGTAAAGTGAGGCGTGCGGCTTCGATCGAACTAAATTATTAACGTCTGTAACCGTCTGTTGTACTCTGTGTTGGTTCGTCCGTAATAAGGTGGCACGCTGATCATGCCGGTTGGAACCAACATTTGTTCCAACTCAGTAGCCGTGTTGAATAAACTCCTTTATCTAAATAACGAACTAAAAACTCAGTAAGTAGCCGACTTCATTTCGCCAATCCTTACTACTTATATCTTTTCTAATAATATATCTTTTTGGTTGCCTTAGAATACTATTTTGTAAGTCACAATCCCTTATATTAAGAGTCTTATTATTCAGAATAATAAAGACTGACAATCCTGACAATCATATTTGTGATCAAAAAGTTGTAGTGTGTCGTGGAATATAACATTTGTCATACTAAAAATAAATATGTACTTATGCTATCATATTTTAACGTTGAACAAATATATCATATTGGGATTTGGAACTAAAGAACTTAGATTTTTTTATTATCGTAGTCCTAGTAAAAAAATCAAAAAAAATTATGTAAGGTCAGGTGGGGTAAGGGAAACATACTTTATTTTTCATGTCATATTATTTACGTTTATTCACAATATTTGATAGGATTGTTATAGTTTATATGAATATTTAACTTGTTAATCTGTTGGCTTTCTGAAATAGAACGCCTTTTAATGATACCTATCATACTTTTGATAAAAACATACTAAATCCTGAGGCTGGTCCTGTTGTTCCCCTTTCCCGGTTTTGGGGGTAAGAGGAACTGCCTCCATAAATGTGTGAATATCAATACCAATGCTACGTACACATGCAAGGTTTTATGCTTTCAGTTTTCATTAATCAAATGATAACTCTAATGCAATGCCATAAGGTTCTAAATAGAAGATATTAATCAAAATAGCGAAATTCGGGGTAAGGGGAACATATGACGTGGAGACAGGGGTAGTCAACTAAAAACAAACATGTTTTATATTATTTTATTGTGCTCAATTTATTAAAGATTAAAAGAATTAAACAGCATTTTGAAAATAATTTGTCCTCTTCGGCCAATAGTAGGCTTAGGCAATTTGGTAACGATGTCCTCAGTGTGTTTCACTTCCGAAATATCATCTATAAGAGGAAAAGTGAATACGGTTTCACCTTCTGTAAAAAAAATTATTACAGTAGATATTAGTTTTCTCGCACAATATTGACAAAAGTTTCTCTAACAACATATATAACGAAACAAAATATCTTAAATTCTTAACAAAACATATCAATAGTAGTGGTGACTTTACAGGAAGCATCTATGAGGTAGGCAATAATAGGAAAACACGATTAAATACACCTTTTCATATAACAATACTTATAATACATGATGAATTACAATCTTTTTCACAGATTAGTGTGTAACTCATTTATGAAAATAAAACAATGCCGACATGTTTTTCAACATTCCCGCAAAAAATCCCCGGTCGAAATCAATCGAAGCAAGTACCAGGTGTTCAAATGTGTATTACCCCTGATATCGGGAAAGAGGAACATATGTTCCCCTTACCCCGGCCTAAGTAGTTCCACTTGCCCCACTTGTGATTTTTTTGGTTATGCTTCTAAACACATCGTATTTTCATATTTATTGAAGAGTTTTCACATGCCGTGAAACACGCCAACTTTGCCCACTTTTTTAAGGAAATATTAAATAATTATTGTTTTTTCTATGTGTGTTTGCGTATTTTTTTTATTTGCTGCATTTCTAGCATCATGTGCATAGATTGGCTTAGTAAGATTAAAAAAAAACCGCATTTATTTCAGCATTTCATTGATTTTGATGACGGGCAAAGTTATCTAGACTTTTAGCCAACATTACCCACTTGGTTTTTTGACTAGAATTTAGCCTTTAAGCCAATGAGAAAGGAACTAGTTAAAAGATTAGGGCAATGAAAACGTTAACTTTAAAAATGACACCGACGACGATCCAAGTTTCCCTACTAAGTTAGTTGGCAATGTTACCCTGATATTTTTTCTCTATTCCATACTAGCTAAAATTTGCGATATCAAAATGCTAGGGCTGCCAAAAGCAAATATTTTTAGTAGGTACAGAAAACAAACTTGGAATATTAATGTTTATATTTTCCTCAAAAATAAAAACGACTGTGAATTTTTTTTCATATATTCGTGAACCAAGAGCTTTAAGTCCATTTTAGTAAGCGGAGATCGCAACTTGCAAAACTCTTATAATTTTTTTCTCTTCTTCAGCGGTTGGATGACCAACAGTTTGTATGAACCTTTTTAATTTTATTTATTATCGTCCGTCTTGGGATACCAAATTGTCGTTTAGCATCTCTGGAAGTGATTTTTTTCGATTCAACTGCTTCACATGCTATTTCCAGCATTTCGTCTGAGTAATTTTTGTACATTCTGGAACCTATTTGACGTCTTGACTTTCTTTGTCGGATACGAGACTTATGTTTGTTTTTCTAAAATTCAAAACATTAATGATTATTACTAAAACAATACTAACAAAAAGGCATTAATCTTACTAATATTATAAAGGCGAATGTTTGTGAGTAGGTGTGCTAGTGTGTAAGTTTGTGCCTTCTGTTACGTGAAAATGAAGAACACACAAGTAAACATAAGTATATTGTTTATTGTTTGTACTAATTCATTGGAATGGATAAGTTAATATTACTAACTTGAAATATGTAATCATAAAAAAAATATATTAACTATTATAAAGTGACAACCCTAGTGCTTTTTTGAACTTTGGCAAAGTTGTCATTATTAGATCGGAACATTACTGGGTAACATTGCCCATCGTCATAACTTTTGGTTTAATTATCCTATAACACTGAAACTAAGATTAAAACAAGCTGCAATTCATTTCCTACAACATACAATTATAGAAACTTACCTTCGTTTTCGCCATGAGTTTTTATTCAGTTCAACCTTTTACCAAAAATTTGCCCGCAAAAACACCGACCAATCTCAACAAGTCGAAACACGATACTATACGAAGTTGGCTTGATGCGCGATTCTCAGTGATGCCATACGTAAAACCTAATTTCTTCTAAAGTTATCAATGTTGCCATAACACAACATATTTTTTCTACAGAAACTGTTTTCCTTATTTAGTGTATTTTGGGCAAAGATACCTCTGGATGCAAAGTTGGCATGTTTCACGGTGTTTGTACATTAAAACTATTAATAAAGACATAGATGAATACTTACCAGACATTTATACACCTTGTAGACAATTTGCAGACACCTTAACTATCATCAGCAAAATTTGCGACGAGCTCACGTTGCCGCCATTATCCAACTGATTTTTTGTTTGTGTTGAATTCGTATGTTGCTATGGAATAGCGACATCTGTGTTCTTTGAAACTAAATTTACGTTGCTGTTTTGCGACCGAGTAGTTATAGACCTACTGCCTTTATTATTTGATTTACATCGTAGAGAGAGAATGTATGTACCTAGGTACCTATTGGTCGAAACAAAATCATACTATTATTTAAATACAAAAGAAATCATACTTTAATTTAATTAACAAACCTAATTCGCTATGTATTTATTGTATTTCACTAATATTATAGTCAGTGGTTTACCAATGCTGGCTTTCCAACATCGAAAAAGAGTGAAACTATAAAGCCAGCCTCTTGGTTGAAGATATTTGTTGATGTTATAGTGTTTTGCAGGATAGGTAATATAAAGGATTATTACGTATAGCGAAGATTTTATTTCATCAGCATGCGATATTCTAATATACTATTATGTATATGTATTTACCTTCAGGAATAAAATCTAACACATAAACATTGTACGCTGAACAGAGATTTTTCACAACACTGACATCTATATCTGATCGTAGGAACTACCTACCTACATGTTGTAACCTCGTTCTATGACCATTGACCAACCATTCAAAAATTTGTAGCACTATTAGTGTCATATTTATCGCTGAGTATCGTGTGAGAAAAACTAAATTTGATTTTTGTATTGTCCGTACAATTTTCGTATGCATTGCTTCAAGTTTTCTTCGCACAAAATATTGGTTAAACAAACCGGAAGTAGTTCAAATTGGGCTTAGAGCGCCATCTAACGGCTACTTTGCTAAGCATGTTATGTAACGCATCTGCTAGATGTCACTACTTACACAAGGTTAAGCTCTATACACACTGCGCAGTTACACTAAGCAGTAGAGATAAAAATGTCTTACATAATGTGGCATAACACGTGATGGCATGAGTGCAATTCTACTAGTAGAACTGTGTCATCAAGAATTTTAGTCACAAATAATTAGCGGCCATGATTCCTCAGAACCACAGACAGAGCGCGTCCCTGCTACGGTACCTACCGCGTGGAACTAGGCTTGACGAAAATAACGTAGATTGTACCTACTCACCTGCCGTAAGACTGGAAAACATATCTCTTTTCATTAATTGCTATTCGGAGTAGAATCAGACATTCTAACCTAAGTACCTAGTAACGAAATTAGTGTTTTAGTCGCGTGGCATAGGTAATAATCTTAGTAATAATGATAAATTATAGGTACATAGGTATATGTATATTATTATTCTACATACTTAATGTAAATTAGAATGCCCACAAGCAAACCACATGGCTTTTGATGGAATAGCTTCCGCATAATAAAAGCGTCGGGTCAATGTCTCAAAACAAAATCTATTACCTAGCTCAAGGTAGACGATTTAAAAGCGCGATAGGTAAGTACGTATTGGCAAAAAATTGATACTATTTTATATCACCTAGTTAGTTAAGACGCTTTTGTCAGAAATCAGAAACGAACGGCTGCCGCGCCCAGCCCCGGCGGTGTGACCTACTCCTTACTTTTCTACGGTCATACGGATTGTGTGGTGACACATAGTTTCACATTTCTCGGATAATCAAATCGATATTACCTAGATTAAGATTTTGCATGTAGGTACATACGTAATTGTTTCATAGCACCGTTAAAAACCTACCCAGGAAAAACAAAAACGTAAAAACAAAATAACCTTTTTTACTTAAATCGGTTGTATTTACATTTCGTCCATTGTAGAAAATCAATAGTGTTCAACATCACAAATAAATTAATTCGAACTAAGTTATACACATAAGTAGTACATCGTACACATAATGCGACAGCTTAATCTTAACCTCAAATGAAAAGGCGGGACGATAAAGTATAAAATAATTTTGTTTTTTACTTATTTTCTTAAAATTGTATGTGCTCCCTTTGGTATTTTAAAAGCCAATGGAACAATAATTATCTAAATGCTTCACATATTTAATATCTCTAAGTAAAAACGTCAGGTAAGCTCAAGAGTATGCATTAGTTTTCTCAGCATTCAGGTAAACAGACAACGAAGCTTCCGAGAACATATCTATCTATTGTAGTAGTAGTCGGACAAGCCATTTATGCCTTAGAAAATCGATATTTAGACGGAAACTGCCGTTTATTCATTCAACGTTTTTCGTAAACACAGATGAAGCGTATAGTTAAACTAGAGATATGAAGCCGGCATTCAATAAATCCGGTCCTTGCCAGTTCACGTGTTTTGTCGCTAAAACAGTAACGTTTACTAAATACATAAATACGTTCATAGAAGCCTCACATGGTCAGCGACGTCCACACGCGTCTCTTACAGGTTAAGTAGGTAATTCGTGTTTGGCTAATGTATTGTCGAAAACTAATACACTTGACTTCGCTTTTCTGACGTCCAGACTCATGATAAAATATTGAAAATTGATTGAACAAAAGATAATCTAATAAGAGATCTTGCATAGGTATGTAATATTAATGCACAATATTGAAATACATCTCTATCGGCATCTCTGCGAGCGAGCACCGTGAACCTCGACGGCTATACATCGCCGCTCGACATGCAGCAGCAAGCAGCAGTGTGGGTGCGAGCGAACGATGTATATCGCGCAACGAGTGATTGTCCACAGCACGGGACGCGTTGCCATGACGTGGTACGAGGCGAGCCGACAGACGCCGGCGAGGGGCGCGGGGAGCCACGCTAGGACGGCGCGCGGCAAATCGAACGAGGCCACGCCGAGCGCGGGAAGGGGGGCCGCCTGACGCGCATTCGTACTTCCCCTCCACCCGCGTCTCACCCCAGGCTCCTTTAGCACATTTTCATAAAAATAACGTACACTCTTAAATCGCTCTAACCTAGGAATCTCTTATTCCATCGTCGAACATTGGAATAACCGAACTGGAGGTTCTATCCTAATTAACAGTATGGACAAAAATTACCGACCGGGTTCTTAATTAGATGTAGCTATCGCGGCGCGTCGACCGTCGCGCTCTCTTTATCAGTCACTCAGACAACGGGCGGTCGGCGCGCGATGTGCACGAGATAATGGCAAAATTGTGATGTTTTTCCAGTAAACTGTTCTATGGACTCGGGACGCTATATTTTGTCTCGATGGTGGCCAAGAGTGACTTGTCTCAGAAGCACCTCGATGTATTATACTTTTTATGGCTGCCCCTTACTGTTGTTCAACTTTACTCGATCATGCAGCTTCGGAGAGCAAGGAATAACAAAAGTAAAAAAGGCGAAACTGAGAATTCAACAATAATATAGTTGTGTTGAATGCAATAATCACACGTTACATCACCGATTACAAAAATCACAGGCTTCACTTATTCTAAGTATGTACACACAAACTCTCATCAACAACAAATAAATGAGGAATTGAGCTTTGTGACTTCGCTTATTCACTATTAGCGCGCCTAAACTGGACTATTCCTATTCAACGGGTCAAGCTTCTATAAAAAAGAAAAATATCACAACTTCACCATTTAACGGGCTCATAGGTAAACCTAAAATACAGAACTGTCTTCACTAAGAATATTTTTTACTTTCGGAAAACACATTTGTACATTTCATGACAAAATTCAACATCATTCTACTTAGTCTTATTACATTCTCGCTATGGCGAGCCAAGAAATTATAAGGATACAGCTTCGGTACCGAACTTAAAGAATATTGTAAAAAATTTAAAATCTGCATTGAATTTCACTTAATTAAATTTGTCATTTAAATAGAACTGCACCCGTTTTAGGTGGGAGCTATGTCGGCCACGCGTGTTCCCAACTGTTGGGTATACTATCAGTGCTTTGGGGCTGCGCTATTGTCGGCAGTTGGGGCGAAGCGGGGCCGCACCAGTCCGGGCGTCACATGCACTAACACATCACTGTGACATTGTCCATAAAGAGGCACAAGGCGTATTACGCGTCCTCTTCTTCTTCCTCTCCCAGTAATTCTTCTTCTACTTCTTCATCTGAAACAAAAATGGTAATAATTATCATTTTTATAGAACACTGCTGAAGTTATAGCATGGTTGAAAACTATATATCAGCGATTTAGAAGTGGTAGGTAATTCCATTATTTGTTAAAAAAACTATAAAAGCAGGGTATCAAAGGCATACCTATTTCTCAAAGATACTGACCCTCTCCTTCGAGATCGTCTTCCTCGCCTTCTCCTAATACCTCTTCATCGTCTTCCTCTTCTCCTTCTACTTCTTCGTCATCATCTTCGTCACCATCTAGGGAGTCTTCATCTTCACTGTGTGGTTCATCTTCGCCCCCACCTCCGTTTTCTTCTTTTCGCGCTTTTTTCGCTTCCGTTGTTTTTTCCTAAAAAAAAACCAATAGTTTTATTAAGCCGTCTAACTCTGTTTACATACAAATGACACTATTAGGCAGTGCGTCTCAGACTGTTCAAGATCAAACAATATCTGGGTATCAGCCAATTCATTTCAATTTGTACCTATTGCACCGTGAGATTGTACGCGGATAATTTTACGGGAAAACATGCGTTGCAGGAGTATAACCAGCATTGAATATAATAATAGTCCAGGTGACAAAGATTCGAAACGATAAAGAAGCTTCATTATATTAGTGTGTTGTGGGGGAAACAGTGTTGATTCGAGCGGGGCTGGGCGGCGTCGTACGGTCCTTTTTCCCGTGGCAAAATTGTAGTAGGAACGCGGTCACCGCGCATAGGTACCTACTCAACCGAACGAGGAGCGGTGGCTCACAGCTAAGAAACTACTAAAATCGACCTTATATTATAGAAAAGCGGAACCTCACTCTGGCTTCATTATCATGCGCGTCTATATTTCTAGGTAGCGTGTAACAATAACCTCTCTAACCTTTAATTCTCGGCCATGTCACCATGCTTTCTCGTGCATGTATGTATCAATCACGGGAGGGAGAGATCAGAGAAAACATGTCGCGCATTTTTCAGCATTTTGTAGAATTAATATTGAGGCGGTAATGGGCCAATTTTAAAAGAATATGCTCATAGAACAATGGAAATGTAATAATACACATAGGTAGTACACCTACATGCAAATAACGCCGGGTCATTGACTAGCCAACGTAAGTGCCGAAATAACATGTACTACAAACAGTTTTGGTTAGATGTTATTGAAGGAGAACGATTAACAGATGTGTAAGTCCATGGACTTGTAAGTTGGGCAATTATAAAGATACACACTATAGGTACAATATGAATATTGGCGCGCTACTAACTGACAACCCATACCCATCACTAAACACTGACATTCGCGCCGGCCATGTTTCCCACTATCTAGCGTCACGCTACGGTAGCCGTACCCTGAGAAAGTCTAAAATAGTCACTATACGTAATAAAATCAATATCTACGCACACTTAACTCGTTTAATTTCAACGCAATTCATTTTTGTATAATCATGTCAATGAGGATCGCGTACGTTCCCGCGCCATGTTTTTTTTTCTGCCAAGGTCATGCCGTTTCGAAAACAAGTAAACAGAACTAAAAACTAGGTAGGTACTACGAATATATACCGAGTTATGGGTCCCATAGATAGCTTCACATAGTAGCACAACGTGGTATTAGTTCATCGATTACCTCATGCATACAAACATAATCTGGACAGAACATGAAGTCCGAAAAAATGCCGGCAAGTGGTGATCCTACTTAGCGTAGGCACAGGCCTTGTCTAAAATCGTTAAGCACACGAAATTAATCACGAGATCGGTTTTAGACAATATTCATTATGATAGATGCGGCTTTATTATAGCGTTCTATAAAATGGCGAGCGATTAAATGAATACATTTGACTAGACATGTGCACTCACCTCTGCTGCCCTTTTGGCTCCTTTTAGGTCACTTTTAGCTTCAGCCTTTTCATCCCCCACCTTGTCGACTGCCACTTCACTGTTATTTTCATTGGTGCTCATGATTGTTTAAGATTTTGGCTTTATTTACTAGAAAATTACAAACTTCTGCGGCTGGCGGAATCCGACGCGAGACTGATTGAGCCGGTGAGCAAGCCGCGCGGCCAGCTCGTTTCAAAACGAAGATGGCGCGCGCTTGTGCACACGGCGTCGCTGATTGGTCGACACCGTACGCCATTGACAAACTATGTCCAGCATGTGGTTAAAAAGGTAATTTTCTTTTGCAATATTTGTGTACTTTTTTTGACAGAAATTAACTAACAACGATGTTAAAAGCTTTCAATTTTAATTTTAAAATGCAAAAAGATCTTATTTGTGAGTAAAATATGGTGAAAATATGATTAGAAAGCTTGTTCCTAGAATAAGTTCCGAAAAACGACGCTAGTTAGCGCCAGTTGTAAGTTTCTTTGCGTGATGTTTGAAGCGGGAAAATAAAACTTGTGCGCGCATCATGGGAAATAATGATACGATGTAAATAAACATAGTTAAAGCAATTATTTTTAAATTACCTATGTAATATAATGTCTTCCAATATGTTCAAAATACATACCTTACTATGGAATCCGCATTGATCATTTGCGAATAATCTATAGGTACCTACCTACTTGTTGAGAAGGGCAGTGATCAACTAGAATAGCAATAGAATTATAAAATAAGTTTTTTTTTCATGATTTATTTATTTACATATTCAAAGTATGCTCCTAACTACATGAAATTACACATGTCCCCAAAATTAATAGAGATTGGGTGGTTCATGTCTTTGATGTCTTAACTTAGTACAAAAACAGCTTTTTGCACTGGGCCTCGTTAGGAAAAGAATAAATTCGATTCTCCTATGTGTCGATTTTACAATAATGAAAATGTAATTGCAGATTTTGTAAATTTTCAAGCGAATTCATTAGATTCCAATCGCGATCCCAAATATTATCTTAAGATCCCATGGTACAAAATTAACGACTATTATAACTTTAACACAAAAAACAACACAAAAGTAGGTACAATTAGAATAATGTTGCACGGGCATAATTTTTATTAAATATTAGAAAAAATTCTACAAGATCGGGCCTAAGTATCAGGGTACCGACATAAGAGGTCCTTTTTGTCTACAAAGAGTATTAGGAAGGGTATTACACATGATAATGATATGGGTAAATGTCAAATGATGAATGTTTTCAACTACCTAGGTATATATTTCTAAAGAAAAAATAATAATGAAACTACACTTTATTAAAAGTCTTATTAATAACATAGTTCAACTATTAACTACATTCATTATATTATCTACACAATGAATAAAATAATTTTACCGACAAAAATAATCACAAACAAAAGACAGCTACCTAAATAACAAAAATCAAACAGGCGTATCACAGAAACACACTAACTGTTTCCAAGGTTATTAAAATTATAAGAGCCAAAAATATTAATTTAGGGGCCGTTCAGTAATAGGTATATGCAACAAAGTGTTTATTGCTAAAACCAATTCGAAGTAATATTAATATTTCAATGAAATATTTAAATTAGTTTCTAAACGACTCCTACAATTCACAGCCTTTCTGCAAAATTTTTCCTCTACGAGTTTTCAGAGTATTTAGGTTTCTTTTTTAAATTTTGTTACAAAAAGACATTTATAACTTTTCACAATATGTACGAGTATTTACAATAAAATAGTATTAACTGTTCAGTCACATTTTTACACATGACAGTCAGGCATTCGAACAACAGGTTGCCTGTAGCAACATTGCGGACTAAGTAATATGACTGTAATAATGGTTAGACATAAATAGTCCAACACTGGAGACAGCCACTAAGTTTACAGAAAAACAAACGAAATCTATACTACAAACACTTTTACTCCCGGTTTTTATAACGACGATCAGTTTGATTCTGCCATTAAATCAATTTCTACGCGCTGTCATTGGTGGATTATTAATTTTCAGCTAAATAATAAAATCATTGCGTAGAAATTTATTTGATGGGGAAAATAAACAAATCATTGTCCGAGAAACCAGGGGTTATTTAAATATAATATTATTACAATAAAATAATTTCTTTATTGTTGGCTGCAACCGAAAATAAAGAAAAAGGCACCAGTATTTAATAATACATATGGCATTGGCATATTATTACAATATATCAATTGAATCAAAAACATGAAAGTAACACATTAATAAAATTAAAACTAGACTTTTTAGTGGGTTTCACAAATCAGTCAATTATTTTGGCCAATTTACTTAGATTTCAAAAGAAAACGAATAATTGTTCTTTGTTAGTTAATTCCGGCAAATTATAAATGATGGTCGGATAGGTCTTGTTCCCGAGGTGTTCCATAAGGTTATATGGAAATTGGTTTAGTATATTTTTAAACATAAAAGCGATTGTAACCATGTTTCGGTCAATGTTGTTTTTTACCGAAATGTAATGATACTAATACCAAACCACCATGATACCAAATTTTAATTCATTGGCTTTCCATTTCAAATGATTTCGTTTTTTTTTTCATTTGCTTTACCAACGTCACAATCCAGTAGCGATCTTAGTGGCAAATAAGTGAGGTTTGTTAATTATGAGAACATTTGGCTGTCAGGCTACACTAGCGCCTCTAGCGGTCATCTCTAACGCGGTAGCCTCCATTGAATTACTTCAAGCATAATAATTTTACCAAACTACATTAAATTAAATGTAAAACATGTGTTGGTAAATAAATTGCCAATTCCAAACACTAAATTGAACCCACTCGTTTAGTAATAAAATAAAGAAATAAACAAATTTTACATTTTTCTTCTAATTTGGCTTCTATAGCAACACAGACTGTCTCATTAACGAATATTTTGAATAAAAACTTGTATTTTTAACTTTCATTTTATTTTCATTATTAACAATGAACATGCCAAAAACATTAAAAATAAATTTAGATAACTATTTTGGCCAATAATAATTGTGGTTCCAAATTCAAAATAACCAATGAAATAGATAGATGGCTTGTAATTGTCGGTCTAAACAAAGAAAATTTTCAAATTTGAATCATTATTTTGGCCTGTAATTATCGTCTTGAATTCAAAATTTACTTTGGTATCTTGATTGTTTATAATCGAGATACCAAATTTCAAATTTAAATCATTATTTTGACCAGTAAGTAATTGCAGATCCAAATTCAAACTTATTCAAGTTTAGAACGTTGTATTGGTTTCATATCAGTTCTACATAGCAGTGCAGACGTTTCCATCGAACTCGATGTTTCCCCCGAAGTTGGGTGCGTCGTCTGAGAAGAGACGCTCGCCTTGGTGCGAGCTCCACGTGGTGTAGAGGGAGGGGAGGAAGTCGTTAAACAGAGGGCTGCGGAGGTCCGACTTCTGGTTCTCGCGGACAGTCTGGAAAATAACATAATGTATTTTTTTTAATATATCTGTATAAATACATTTTAGAGTAACAAACTTAGTACTAACTTAGTAGTTTTTTCATGATTTTTTTGTTTTAATTTTATATGTTGCGTTTACGAGTATATTATCTTAAAACCCAAACATGACAAGAATATATTTATAAACGCGGAATTGGTTTTCATATTTTTAAATACATTTGGTTGTCACTATTAATTATGCAAATTCTCTATATCAAATTGTGTAAGTCACTTTGATGTTTTTTTTTTACTGTCACTAGTAAAATAAAAAGCTCACGTAAAATCTTAAAAAAATTAAGTCGAAAATTTGTAAGTACGTAAGTTTACTATTTTTTCCCGCAAAGGTGGCTGGACCGATTTAATTAATAAACAAAAACAAAGAAACACTTTAAAGCTAGTAGGTATGTACCTTCTCCATCCCGTCGTAGGTGGGGTCCTGGTGCGCGCGCGGCACCCAGATCTTGACGTCCCGGTCGAGCCCGCTGGTGGCCAGCACGGGGTGCCGGGGGTGCGCCTCGATGCAGTTCACCTGCCACACCACATTGGAGACACGTCATTAATCAATAATTATTAATAAGTAATAATTTTCTTATCAATCAATAATTATTATATATATACATATATATATAAAACTCAAAGGTGACTGACTGATTGATTGACTGACTGACTGATATAGTGATCTATCAACGCACAGCCCAAACCACTGGACGGATCGGGCTGAAATTTGGCATGCAGGTAGATGTTATGACCTAGGCATCCGCTAAGAAAGGATTTTTAGGAAATGTCACTTTTAAAGGGGTGAAATAGGGGATACAAGTTTTACTTTCTAATGCGAGCGAAGCCGCGAGCACCCACTAGTATCTAATAATTTTCTTCCTTTCTCTTTCACGCAATAGCTTATGAGAGAAAAACTAAAGGACTTTGCCCAAAGGATATAGGTATAACAAAGTCCTTCGGTTTTGCTCTAAAAAACTATGACGTGAGAGTGAAAGGAAGAATATAAATGAAACGCACAGGACAAAAGGATATTTAAGTAAATTGTTCAATTACACAAAGTTATACTGTCATTATTTACATGAGAAAATGTGTTTATTAGTCTCTTTGTTCCGATTTCACACCAAAACTGAGAAAAGAATCATCATGGTTTTAAAGATATGGTGGTAGCGTTGGCCCGTCGCCGTAAACGTAGCCTATGAGTGACAGAAGCTACTTTTTGGGTCTAATAGATAAAATGCTTTTCTTACAAATTTCTATGGAAGGACTTGGGACCACGATGTCTGTCCAAGAAAAACGAAATAATTCTTTTGGGAAGTTACGGCCTTTAGTCATTACGAAGAAATACGACCCAAGACGCAATCACACGTCATTATTCCGAGTGACATAAACAGTATGTAGCCTGTCTAGTGTGTGTGTGTGCTACTCACCACTCCGCTGTCGTCCCCCGTGAGCCACTGCACGATGGCCTCGCTCTGCTTGAATGTGTGTGTGTGCTACTCACCACTCCGCTGTCGTCCCCCTAGAGCCACTGCTCGATGGCCTCGCTCTGCTTGAATGTGTGTGTGTGTGCTACTCACCACTCCGCTGTCGTCCCCTTTGAGCCACTGCACGATGGCCTCGCTCTGCTTGAATGTGTGAGTGTGTGTGTGTGTGCTACTCACTACTCCGCTGTCGTCCCCCTTGAGCCACTGCACGATGGCCTCGCTCTGCTTGAATGTGTGTGTGTGTGTGTGCTACTCACTACTCCGCTGTTGTCCCCCTTGAGCCACTGCACGATGGCCTCGCTCTGCTTGAATGTGTGTGTGTGTGTGTGCTACTCACAACTCCGCTGTCGTCCCCCTTGAGCCACTGCACGATGGCCTCGCTCTGTTTGTGCCACATGTAGATGTAGGAGCAGTCGGAGCCGGACACGATGTACTCGCTGCGAGGCCCGAAGAAGGCCACCCCCTTGAAGGTGGCGCTGTTCCTGTGCCCGCTGTACCGGTGTGCGTAGCCTGTCTGCTCTATGTCGGTGGCGGATGATTCGAACACGCTCTCGGATTCAGTCTCCGATGGGTCTCTGTAAAAGTTTAGTAGTAGATTCTGTAGAGTTCCGTCTTTTGACTTTAGGCTTTTGAAGATTTTGTAGTTGTTTATAGTGTTTAGCATTTGGCAACTAGGTCACCCGAAGCGGCGTCCGGATAATTATTACTGTAAACGAAAGTCTGCCTCGTAAACAAAGCTGCCAGAACCATTTTCCTTGTTTGTGGTAGCTAGCCACGCAAACGTGGTTTTAAGTGGCATCCTAACCAACAAAATAAAATTCTATATCCTTGGCCAATTTAGAGTTTAATAAATTGTTTAAATACTTGAAATTTTCTATTCTTGAAAACTGAAACTGAACTAAAGTGATGCCGAACAAGGTTAAAGAAAAGTTGATAGACAAATTAGTTGCGGCACTTCCGACAAGAGAGTAGTGCAATAATGAAAGAATAAGAAGATACTAACTTGGCATGTAGTTTGGTGTCAAACAGGTAGATGTCCTCGTCGTTGTAGGAGCCCAGTATCTCGGTGCCGTCGTGGTTGTACACGGCGCAGGTCAGGTGGGACAGGCTCAGGCGGGGCTTCTTCTTGCGTTCCGCTCTATGAGACTCCTGGACAATGGACAAGGAAACAATTACTAATCCCTATTACAATTTAAACAATTATTGTTTGAATTGTACCTATATCGTAATTTCTGAAGGTTTTGGACTCTCCGCAGAAAGTTATTATTATTTGTATGGAGACTCACATCTACAAACGAAGTGGGGCAGTAGACGGCGACGGGGCGCGGCGTTTTCCGGCGGTCGTACACCCGGATGTACTTGTCCCTGCCGGCCACCACCAGCTCGCGCGGCTCCAGCGGGTGCCCGTGCACGCTGTACAGCGGCACCACGTGGCCCTTGTCCTTCACCTGGAACAACCTGTAAGGGAGTAGGCTGCTGATGAATAGAGGCTAATGTAACATCGTATTTTGATATTTGCGTCTTTTTGGCTGAATGTAGTCTCGCACGAAGCCAAAGAAGTGTTATTGTCAATTTGAGTTGACAGTGATGGTTGACAGGTGATCTGTCTTTTAGTTTTTAGCATGGTTGTGAAAATCATTTTTAAATCTAAGAGTGGGTACCTAACCTACCCATCTATTACAATTGAAAATTGAGAAGAGGTTGGGTATTCTTCCCACAGACTTGTCGCAAAAGTAACGTCCTACAAGCAGTCCTCAATTTCATAATAGGAAGTAGTAGGTACTCGTGATAAATAGATCCTGAGTGATAGTGAATTCGTGTAGTGCTTTCGGAAGTCTAAAATTAAATGTATTTACAGCATATTGTGGAGTTGAAGTCGATTCAGTCGAGTGTCTACCGGCGCTGCGTGTCAGGCGCATTTATCGAGGAAAATTTTCTAAGGAAGCTGCCTAGGAAAACCCCTATAATTGATTAGGGTAAGTTTGTTCAACTTATTCTTTGAACTCACTTTTGCGTTTAGGAAGATTGTAGGTTGACACAGTTTGTTCTTTGTCAATAGGATTTTTAGAATTAGCCTCTTTGGTGTTACTCCCTCCTTTCGGAGTACCAAGCCAACCAGGTAGGGCTGATTTTATTTTTTATTAATTGTGACCTATGACTTTATATAAATATAATACTTTAAAGTGAATTATATTATTGTGAATATGGAGCAATGTCTGAAATAAATGATTTTGAATTTGAATTTGATATCCTACTCTCGGGCTCGTCCTGCCTCCTCACCTCAACTTGTGGTTGGATCGCTCACTCCAGAGCGGATCCGGGGAGCGGTTGGACCCTCCATCCACCCGGTTCCTCAGCTGCGGTCTGCCACCTAACCACACCCTGTGATGCACGGTAACACTGGTCACCTGACGGGGCTGGTGTATTTTTATCTTTGTGCTAATTGTTGCTAAGTTGTTACTAAGGACAGTTAAGTGTTGTTGTTGAAGGACATTAATCACCTTGAAAGTGTCCAAAGAAGAGCGACCAGGATGCCGTTAGCCTTACGCCGAAAAACCTATGAGCAAAGGCTGGAAATCTTGCGTCTTACCACTCTTGAAGAAAGGCGACTACGTGGAGACCTTATAGAGACTTTTAAACTTTTGAATGGACTATACATCAAATTGGTTTGTACAGACTAATCGTTGTGATCATAGCAGGGGACACAACCAGACAATCAAGCGATGCTCTGCCAAAACTAACACAGGTCACCACATACTCAGCAACAGAGTGGTTCATAACTGGAACAGGTTGCCAAAAGAGGTGGTCAGTGCAACATCTGTAAATAACTTTAAGAACCGGCTTGATGACTGGTTACGTAAAACCAAAAAATCTCTTGTTAACTTGTGATCGTTGCACCAGTGGACTGTTTAATTTTTTATCTTTGTGTGGACTATATAAAACAATTTTGACACAGTGTGATATGGGCACATCAGCAATTTGCTGCTCGCCCATTATTCAAATAAATAAATAAATAATACCTTGCATTTTGACTGATGATACATAATTCTCAATTACATGTATACTGATGGTTGCAACTAGTCCTATGTAGGCTCGGTGAACTCATTTCCCCTGAAATTATTGATTTGTACTGGAAGAATATCTTTTGATCTAATTTAATTTATATTTTAAGGCGCCCAAGTTAATTGTGAATCTACCTACACAAATTATATTTATAAAGAATATGTACTCTTGCCTCAACCTTTAATTATTAAAATACACTACTACAATCTGAGCTAGTGGGTCGTCTCTTTTCTCCCTAACCTCCCTAGCATGTAAGAATTAGGTAGGGAAAGGAGAAAGCTAGCATTACACTAAAGCCAGGCCAAAAAAGGGGTGTGTGGAGCTTTTTGGCATGTTTTGCAAAGAGAGAAGAGAGATCTGGTCTTACAGGTACAAAAGGTTTTGTTTCTTTTGAAAGCAGCCCATCATTCAGCAGCATATAAAACAATCTGGAAGATTTTGATTCGATTGAAAAAGAATATCCAACTGCTCTTCCTCATATACCGTGCTGAAGGTACTATAACTATAAATAACGCTGGTTATAGACAGGGAAATACTTATAGTACTTATCGATAGGTAAGATGTTTGTAGCGTCAGCCTCAAGATTTCCATGTATGGTCTTCCATTAGAGAAGTTCAGTCGCCACGTCCTCGCCGGCAGACACCAGCACGTGCGGCTCGTGCAGTAGTGCACTACAGTACCTGCTAGCGTGCTCCTGGCGCACGTCGGCCTGCATGCACAGCCCGTCCTCGCCGGCAGACACCAGCACGTGCGGCTCGTGCAGTAGTGCACTACAGTACCTGCTAGCGTGCTCCTGGCGCACGTCGGCCTGCATGCACAGCCCGTCCTCGCCGGCAGACACCAGCACGTGCGGCTCGTGCGGAGACACGTGCAGCTTGTGCGCGGCACGTGCGTGCGTGCAGAGGCGGCGGCGTGTACCTGCGCCGCCGCTCGACGGACACTGAATCAGCCGCACCTACAACAAAACTACCACTGTACCATTTCATACAATGCAAAGCATTATGTAGGTACCTATAGTTTTTTATAGCACCTATGTACAACTGATACAGAAAGAGTTTGTGTGCTCAAGGAACTGGGAGAATCCACGTAGCTATACGAGCTTCAATCAATATAGGAAAATTCAAGAAACGGTAACTCTGTCTGGACTTCTGGAGTCTGTCGCGTCATTTTGCCGCTTTATTTAGATAGCTATATTATTGTAAGTTCTTTTCTTTAGCAGTAAGTCATATTTGTATGCAATTTTTTTTTCATTTTCATTATTATATTATATACAGACCTGTCCATCCCGAGCACAAGTGACAATGTTGAGCTGGCTCTGTGCATTCAGGTACAGGAACTTGCTCTGGAACACGTTGGACTTGTGGCCTGTCTTGATGGTCTGCTGCGCTGCGTTGCGAACCCAGTCCCATATCACTATGTTTGTGTCATCCGAGCCCGATACTAGCAGGTGTCCTGTGGGAAATAAATATTTCAAGACAACCTATGGAATAGAGCTCTGGGGCTCTGCATATATGTACCTACTACAACACAAATAATACTAAGAGCACAGAGCGGAATACTGTGATCCATATCAAATGCACCTTGGTTCTTAAAAATAACTGAACTGCACAATATTCTTGAGATAGAGATGATTACAGATGAAACAAGACTCCACCAAAGCTCAGAAAACATCCTAATCAAATGGCTAGAGATCTGATTGAAAACAAATACACCAAATGAAGGCTAAAAAAAGTGAGTATTTTGTGAGCACAGTTCATCGCATCCAGTGGGAAGTGGCTTCCAAACGACAAAACACACACACACACAAAGGCCACACAAGGTCGATTGCAGGTGGAAAATAAAAATAAATTCAAGTCATATCCAGGCCATGGGCCACTCAAATAAGTGGGAAAGTGGAAACAGTCTTCATCAACTTTGTTCATCATACTAGACTCTTTTCAAGGGTGGCTGAAGTCATGCCAACCTTTTCCTACTGATAGAAGAGCTATATTGTGTAAAGAGGATGGAATGATTTACACTATTCTTTATTAAAGTCATGTTTGATGAATGAGGTTGATGAAGAATGTTTTTGGGTTCTGCTTTTACTTGACATGTACGATACATGCTGCTGGGTACATGCCTCTCCTTCAATATATGGGTATTTTCGTTGATCCACTAGACTTTACTTAAAAAAAAAACACCCAAAACCTACCTTCCGGATGGAAGTTAATAGAGTTGACACATCCCCTGTGCTTGTTAAGGCGATGCAGCTTCTTCATCCTGTATATGGCATGCAGGGAGCCATAGAAGCGGCGCTCGAACATCACATTCTCTTTGGTAGTTTGGTGACACGGAAATGTCAGCCCCATCTCTCTGTTTATTATCTCTGAAAAAATACATGCTGCATTGTAATTGAAGCTCGTAATTCAACAGTCAAAGAAGTTTATTTTTTTTGTCATAGATCAAATTACCATACCATAAGCACTTAATTAATTGATACCTACTCGATTTTATGAGAAAATAAGTAAAACATTAAATCACTTGGATTTGGTTGGTATTGTTCAACTTACATACTATAATACACTAGACATGGTACACAGACCTCTAGCCCCATACTAAGCTTGTGTCACATAGTATGACGCTCACTTAATATAACAATGCTGCAATAAATCATGATCTTTTAATTCGCAAAATTTGTAAAAACTGTACAGATGTGAACGGTTTTATTTCACTTTATTTTCCTAGCCCATACTATATTAGAATGTCAATGAATGTCCCCTAACGCGATATACTGGACCGGTGGAGGACCTGGTCACCCTTAGTGACGAAGCCAACAAGTGGCTGATAAATGTCATCATTATAATACAACTAATTTTATAATTTGCACTGTAGCTTGGTTTTTCTCAACTTCACCCATCTCTCCCATCACATACCTCTAGGTATAATATAGTTATGTTTAGGCCTCTCTTTGGTGAGCACGAGGGGCTTCCTGTCCTTGTCCGGAGCCCCCTCATCATCATCATGGTCCCGGAGCCAGGTGTTGACGGCTGCATCGTCTGAGTCCATGTCCTCCGACATCACCGGGTCAGATTCATATATTGAAGAACTGTTGGTCCTGACAAATATAAGTTCCTAGATCAGTTATAACCCGGCTCATTAGATTTCACATCTATAAATGGCTGCAAAAATCATTTTATCCTTTCCACACTAATTTGAGAAGCTGTTTCATACAACAAGGATGGAATGTTTTTCGGCACCAGTAATAGAAGAGTAAATAATGATAAAATTTTATAGGCAATCATAAAGCCATGTCAGACTCCCTGGGGTGGCTCGATAAACTCTCAATACCAGAGTTGGCCACTCTCATTCGATAAGACGAAGACTAGGTGTAAAATAACAGTAGCATCCACATACAATGAAAACAACTTTACAGCCTAGATATGCACTGGCTACATAGAAATAATATATCAAAAAATCAATATAAATATGTTAGTATAGTAAACTTCACAGCCTTCAATATTTCTAGATTAATTTTTTTAATCATTTGTCCACACATATACATCACAATTCTAATACTTATGTTTTTCATGATATTAAGAATTAGCATAAAGTTAAATAGACAAAGGCCAACATTGTTATTAATTTTAACCTTTATTATCAATTTACTTGGAACTTATCTTGGTTTTGTTTAAAATGGTGCAGTTTCTATAATTGATGAAATGTATTATTGTAGGTTAGAATGTGTACAACTAATAACAACATTGCTGTTGTGTCATAAAATTAAATACTATAGGTATTTCATAAAAAATTGGCACTGTGATGAGTTTACCTTATAGACTACTAGTGGGTGCTCGCGGCTTCACTTGCATTAAGAAGTAAAACTTGCATCCCCTATTTCACCCCATTACAAAAGTGGCATTTCCAAAAATCCTTTCTTAGTGGATGCCTACGCCATAACATCTACCTTCATTCCAAATTTCAGCCCAATCCGTCCAGTGGTTTGGGCTGTGTGTTGATAGATCACTATATCACCCCGTCAGTCACCTTTGAGTTTTATATATATAGATAACAATTTAAAAATATATTGCTGTCTGTCTGTGTATTTGGTTACTTCTTACCTGTTCAACAGATTGTGATTCAGCAATAACAAACCAAACTAATTTATTTGAGGCACTGACACTAGCTAGCTTGAACACACACTACACTACTTCATTTCATTAACTGTGAGGTGGAGCATGCTTTCAATTTGCTGACAATGTACTTTGTATTGTGGTCTCAAGTATCAAGACTATAATTAGTAAAAGTATAAACAATTAAAGCTCATGCTATTTTATATACAGGAAATGGCATATCAAATGACACTACAAGCATTGTAAGTCTAAATATTTACAAACTCATTGGGCAAAGAGCAATTTATGATGGACACATTGTGTGAGTGACATGTAAAGTTATAGTAACTTAAATACACATTACTGAGAGTTATGTAAAGTATATCTTACCCAGATGCAGAAGCTTCCGACTCTGTGCTCCCCAAGTCTCTGAACCTGTGCTGCACCTCATCACTCTCAGTGTCTGAGGAGGGGCACTCATACGGCCCTGGCACCTGAATATTATCCACAGATACATCGTCAGAGTCTCTCGAGGAAGGTGTGTCCGAGTCCCAGTCCGGAGTCTTTCTCTTCCTGTAGTTGCGGCCTCGTCTGAGGCGCCGCATGTTCAGTAAAATGGCTTGGACATTGCTGCTTGAAGGAGCTATGGTCACCAACTCGTTGGAAGGGCCGGCAGACGCGTCCTCGACCTTGTCTTCGCTGCTCGTGCTCTCCGACTTGTCGGCAGATATACCACTGTCCACATTCTCATCTTTATTCGAAGTAGGATCTAGAAAATCATGACAGGTGAAAAAAAAATACATAACTACTTTCGTACTCGAGCACAGAGTGATGGCTATATTTACCAGTCTCTTTTATGCTGTCTTGTGAACTACCATCGTTCAATTTAATCTTTTTACTACCAGTTTCCTCGCCACAAGAGTTTTTAACTTCGTCATCGCTTGAAGAATGTTCTTCCATAGCGACTAGAGTTCTTTAAAACCTACGTAGTTTACCTAGTTAATTAATTAACTACAGCTGAGAAATAACTATTTAGAAACTAATTAATTCCAATGTTAAACAAAACTTGAAGACAAAATTATTATCCACACAAGAAAAAAGAATGGAAGGTTTTTTTCAGTTTTAGTTTTTATTTTTATTGCATTTTTTTTTTAATGAGAGTGTTGCTATGCTATGCTTAGTGAAATAAAGGGTACTTCACACTATCGGAATAATTATTTATGTCATATAGAATAGCATATAAGTAGATGTTTATGGATAAAATAGAAAACACTTTTTTGCAACTCGATAATAATTACCTACAAAGAAAGAAAAAAAAATACTTATTCTAGTGCCACAAGTGGTGGCCTTATTGCTATTTAGCATTTTAGAGATTGCTTTTGAAAGCAATCTCTTCTAGGCAACCATTGGATGTAAAAGGAATAAACAAGAGATAACAAAGTACGTGGTATACAATAAAAGGAGAAAAGATTAGCTTAAAAATACATACAACCCTACCAATAAACTGTACATTTAAATCATACACCCTAATACATATAACAACAATATACCAAAAATAAAATAAATTTATACAAATTGTTAATAAATACTGATTAAGTATACATATACATATATAGATGATAGCAAAGGAACAACATGGATCTCACTATAATGACGACAAATAGCATATTTTTACTTGAGTCTTGAAGCTTTCCATGGACTGACCTTTTTTGATAGCACGTGATAAAGCATTCCAGAGGCAATCAGCCTGCGCTATATGCTATACAGTATTTTCTTACATTCCTACCGGATACTGCAGAGTATATCTGTGTGATGATCGAAGAGCAAGGGAGTGGGAAGAATGAATATAGTTGAATCGGGAAACTAAGTAGTGAGGGGAAGAAGGATTGAACAGGATATTGTAAACAAGGGAGAGGATGTGAGTATTCCGGCGAAGGCAAATGGGCAGCCACTTAAGCTTTGAGCGAAAATAAGATATATTATCAAATTTACGAAGTCCGAAAATGAATCAAATACAATAATTTTGTAGTCTTTCAAGCTTGCCCAGCTGATCTTCAATCTTCCCGAAGATCGAGATAGCAGGCGTCCGCATAGTCAAGTGAAGGGAGAAGCAGAGACTGAGCAAGCGCAACTTTGGTGGCAGTGGGTTTCGGAGTTCAAAAGTTCTGGAGACTCTCAATATTATATTATATTACTAAATTTATTTAGGTACCTAACATGTGCCCTATTCAGGGCATTACAATTTACAAGAGATGTCATCTAGCGCACGCTTAATGGTATTTTGTCAATAAGTATTACATACCTATATATGCAGCTAGAAACAATATTAACAAATTAAGCATTTATAGAATTTTGGGGTAGGTATTAAGTATTACGTAAGAGAACTCCCCTAACGAATTCATTCTGCGGGGGAGTCACGACCCTCAGTCATGAGGAAATACGACTCAAAGAGAGAGAGAGAGAGAGAAGTGTTTCGTACAGTTAATTCATATTTTACATGAATTTACATGAATGAGCGATTTTCCAGTACCAAGTTAATTTGTTAGCAAGCATTTGCTTAGTTTGGGGCTACATGGCACAGTGTGCAATGTCCCGTAACATTTTTATTTATTTTAGTCATTAATGTGGCTAACAGATGGTGCCACCATCTGAGCCGTATTTTGCCCCCTCCTGCCTGATGTATTGAACTCAAGTTCATGAATTAAATAATTGGGCATTGCACACAAACGAAACACGTTATGTACCAATGATACTGAGTTTTTTCGCGGCAGGAATCTCTGCCTATAGGACATGCATAAGCCTACATAAGCCTAAGGACATGCCTATAGGACCTTGCGCTTAGTGTCTTCGGTGTCTTGAGGCTGGCGTTACCCTCGGAAAGGTAAAACACCAATACCTACTGATCAGCACACCCAGGTCTAATAAATTATATTCAAATAAATATTTTGACCGAGTACGGATCCCTAAAAATAACTTGATTTTCTACATTGGTAATACTTTTATAGCTATCAAACTCAAAATACTTAGTAAACGTCAGTGTTACTGACACAATAATGTCTTTGTCACTTGTTAATCTTTGTCACTTATTAATCGCATTTATGTTGTTCAAGCTGTGTACACTTATTTTAGGAATTTGTTCTGGATCAAAACCAGTTTTGAAAGTATACTTAGCTTATTTGTGAACACATTCTGTTTTGTGTACCATTATAAATAAATAAATAAATATGTTGATGCTCGAAGGGACCATACCAGGGTGTATCGTCTTCAAATAAGTTTGATAGGATTTGATAAAGTTGTCAGTAGTATACGTAAGAGGTCACCTCTTACGAATCCTGCTGTCAATTTTTATTGTTTAATGTTCAAAACCATCCAGAGATGACGCTGAAAATGTTTAATCTAACCAAATATATTGTTGTTTTGTTTTACTTACATATACAAAATTTTGCAAGAATATTTGTCAAATGCTGTACATAAATTAAAATATAAAGAAGTTATTTTTCTTAAATCATAAAATCATAGATATAATATTAAAAAAATACTTTTTATTAAATCATATTCAAAAGTAGTTGACATTGACACAGACAACAGAGTTTTTTTTCTTCTTTGGCCATAACTTTGTGTTGTGCCATATCTTAAGTTAAAAGACTACAGAGTTTTTTTAAAGTCAGTTAAAAAAAGTTTTAATGTTACTTAACATTAACTGAAAACGAATAAATACCTATTATCTACGTCATCGTTACATACATAATATAATAAAACTGTAACGGATTGGATTCTGTATATAAACGATAATTGAGAAAAACAAATTACGTGGTATTTATTAATATTTATTTTTATTTTATTTTATTTTAGAACACAAAGCATTTCTGTGTCCATGTTTGCCATAATTTTAATGCTGCTTTGGAATCCGGTATCTACCCGCATCAATGGAAAATTGATATAGTTGAATAAATTGATGTTCACAAAATGTTGTTTAATATAACAAAATATATTTTGCTAAAATACTTTGTTTATTTTTATAAAAAAATACATGAATATTTATCAGCAACTGAAATAAAAAATATAGCTGATTATATTTAATAAATCACAAACAACTATTTGGTCAGCTAAAGTAGAAATTTACAAGTAAGTATAGGCAACTTAAAAAACTAAATTTTATAACAGCAAATCAAGTGATATATCGATATTTTTTCAACAACCCTAATTTGTCATTTGTTGAAAAATTCTTATATTTCTAGTTTTATGCGTAATTTTAGGATATATTGGTGATATTTACATCGTTAGCCGCTAAAAAACATTTCTTTGTGATGAAATATGTAAACAGAAGCATCAAAAACATATTCAGACAAGTATACCTACTTAGTAAACCTTCCTTTACATACTTAACTATTAGGTAACTTTTCTTCAAAACGAGGGACGAAGTAGAGTTAACAAATTTGAATGGTAGTGATAAAGTGATTAACATGGTAAACACTAGTAAACAGGAACGATATGGTCTTTAAATACTATAAAGTTTATTCCTTATATTAATTTCAACATTTGAAAATAAATACTTAATAATCTGAGTGTAAAAGGTTTCATATTTTATTTATTTCTATGAAATACTCGTGGACGCCCACGTTTTTCTTCGCATTATTTCGGAATAAAAAGTAGGACCTCATACTACTAACGTAGGTACCAAAAACCATGATGATTGTCGAATATCTTCTTTGTACAGATTTTGACCCTCTCTAGTTTTGTTATATGTATATAGATAACTATCCCACTTCACTAATATTATAATGGGTAAAGTAAGTGTGTGTGCACGTTTGTTAAATTAAAACAAATACTAACCTTAGCTTAGTACCTATGGGTGGGGCTAAGTAACGCTGAAATATTTTATTTTAAACTTAAATATGTTATTGTTTTTCAGCAAATACCTACGGGGAAATTCAAAATGATGGGTGCCCATCCAGGCCGCTGATGAAATACAAAATGCTTATTTGGAATACGTGCGAATGCTGTAGAACTTGGTCTGGTGCAGTTCACCATTGTGAACATGTTCTTGGACAAATTAACATCACTTGCACCAGTTTTCCGGTATAAGTATTTTGGAGTTCATTGTGACGCGTGAGTGGGTGCCTGTCATTTTGAATTTCCCACTTTTTTATAATTAACTACCTGAGCGTTCGTAAGATGGCGCTATTTTTGATCTCATTTTATTTCCATAGAGACTTATTTCTTCCCTTTTTTAAAAGGGTAATAGTATTCTTTGGACCATACTTCGAGCCGGTAGTGTTGTTTTAAATTATAAATAATTTTATTAGTATGTAATACAATACATACAGATAATTTGCCTAAATATGTAAAAAATTCGTAGAAATTAAAATCGAAACAAACTGTTTGGACAACATTTTGAACTTAGTTTTCGTAAGTTTTTCCACCTAAAATGAATTCACAAGGTGACACGCTGTCCTTATTGGATTTACTGGATTTAGACGAAGAAATTGTCGACAGTCGGTTAAAATCAATTATGACAAGGAGAAATTATACTGATGTACACCTCACAAACGCTCTGCAACTATTAAGGTACAAGAACTTAATAAACATTCAAGAGAAAACAGATTGTAACAATGCAGACGAATTCGACTTTGTGGTGAGGCTAATTAAAACTATTAATGCGGACATCGTTGATAACGTCTGTAAAATAACTACAGCCGCATTAGAACTGAATTCCAAGAAGATAGTAAGTTACTCAGAGCATCTACTGTCTCAAATCTTGGCTAATTTAGATATATCAAATATTGGTGCTGAGCATATTGAGTCTGATCATGCAGATACTCTACTACATTTAAAAGTATGTGATAGTTTCTTACATTCAGCTATTAGTCGGGGGCAAAAGCTATCCATGCTTTTTCTAGAGAAATCACTAGAAGAAATTTTAAGAAGTCGTAATGAACAACTGAAAGTTCATTTTATTACTAGCACAGTACCAAAAATAGCGGATGGTACAGACGGTTATGATATTCTGGGTAGAATATGGAGTTTTCTGGAAAAGTTACAAGGAGAACACAAGGGTAATGCATTGAAGGTTTTAAGCTCTCTCTCAGACTTTTACCTCCCTGTTTCTACAGAAGGCAATATGGCAAGATATGAGTCTACACTAGTTTATAATCAGAACTTTTGGGACATGGTGTTACATGGATTATTATCAGATGACCCATCACTGAGGAAGATATCAGTATATTTGGCAAAAAGAGCTATTGATTACATTGGTAATCTAAAAGCCAATGTAAATGTAAAGTTACAAGAACAACCCTTATTTACCTGGGAAAGCAAGACACAAGATCAGTACAAGACACAATGGGATAAATACTTTATTCTAATAGACAGTTTAGAAGAGAAGCAGAGTAATATTGTATTACCATCATTGCAACTATTTGATGGCTTAACAGTGATTGGTCATAGCTGGATGAACTGTGCTTACAATCTAGGCCTAAAACATGACAACAGTCAAGTAAGACTCAAATGTATAGAACACAGAATTAAAAGTAACATAAAAAGTGTTTCTGAAGCTGTCGTGTTATTAGGTGCATTAAATGACATAAACTTCTATGACAACAAAGAAGAATGCAAGATTCTGAAAGATAAACTTTCAGAGCTACTCATGAATGATATAAGTTTAATTTATGTACTAGAGGCGATACCACAGGCTCAGTTGTCACCTGTACCTTTCTACCACCTATCTGAAATATTATCTGGTTTAGATATGAATTTATGTTTCAATGAATATATGAAAAAGCCACAGCTATTGACTGATATCCTAAACACTTCATGCAGTATTAAACCATTAAGAGAAGCAGTACATTTTAACATAGCTCATTTTATTGGCAAAGCATGCAAAAACCTAAATTGGAGAGCCATCACCAGTGTTCATGCTCTTTTAAAATGTGAAAAATTAACACAAAAGAATGACTTCTATGTTCTGATTAAAGACTTGAAACTCAATGAAAAAGATAAGATTTTATTTTTGAAATATATAACAGAATCACTTTGCAATATTGACTTTGGTTTGCTGTACCTAAATAGTCACCCAGAAGACATAGATTTATTTATGGAAATTATTTACAAGAAAGGAAAAGCTCTTCAAGATATTTTAAACAGACAGTATTCTAATAAAATTGATTGTTTCAATGAAGCTGTTTACATTCTTAATCTACAAGAGAAATGTGATAAAGAGATGAAGGAATTACTACCAAATGCATATAAGTCAATATTACAATATACCACAAGTTTACTTTCAAGTGATATTAATATAAATATTGATGAAACTAAATCACTGTTTAACAGAATACATTACGAGAAAGAAAACAATTTGAAGGATACTGTGTTGCAGCTTTATAAAACAGCTGTGTTAATAATTCAAGATGAGCAAACAGATTTAGACAAGTTAGTTCAAAGTTTATTGATTGTTGAAAGTCTCTCTAGTAATAACAATTTTGTACATGATTTCAGTCATGAAATGATTGATTTAAAGCATGTGTTAAAAATTGAACATACATTTGAAAAGAAAGTAGTTTCAAATGCAAAAAGCCTCGGAAGATTCAGAAATGTGTTCTATGAAACTCACAGTAAATTGGTAGGTGTTTATTTAACCAGCATAATGAGAAGACAGTGTCTGGAACAGACATCATTAATTGATAATGATCAAGAATGTATAAATACTGATAAAAAAAATATACATAAAACTATGAAAGAAATTCATGATACAGAGAGCACTATTTTACCTGGAGAAAGTCATGTACAACAGGAAAATAGTTCATTGGACAGTCTTGTGATACAAGAAAAAATAATAATTGAAGAACTCAAAATAAAAAACCAACAGATTGCCAGAGACAAACTTGAAGCATCCACAATAAAGATAAATGATTTAAATGTGAAATCAACAGATTGGAAACAAATAGTAGATTACATAGAAAAAGTTATAGATTGTGGAGGCTATGGTTGTCTAGAGTGGGTCCTGAAAATGATAAATGAAACATTCGAACACACTAACTCCTATCTAAATATAACTCAGTTCATCGGTAAAATGTGGCGAGAGATAGAAGAGCTCAAATCTAGCAACCACTACTTACCCTGTATGAAAGAATTCGTAAATCTAATCACCCAAAAAATCCTCATAACTGAACCAGAATTCAACAACATTGTTGTATCTTATTGCAGTAAGATAATAGAATATGGACTTGTAAACAATAGTCCATTGTATTTGTTGGTACACAATGAACAGCTTAGCAAGTTTATAGAAGAACAGAATAGAGATAAGAAACTAAATGAGTATGGACACTTGCTTTATGTTTTAAGTGAAATTTTGCTGTTTTGTCCTGTTCCAAGAAAAGATCAAAGGTGAGAAGCAATTCTAGTTAAAATTGTAATCTTATATTGTATTGTATGGTACTTTCCTTGAAAACCACCATAATAAATTTATATTTATCTTTTTGTTTTAATTTTCAGGATAGCTGATAATTTGATCATTCAAATTATGATGAAAGATCGGATAAGAGATACTAAGTAAGTATTTTAATCTTAAAAGAATGTACCTAATGTTTTTGTGCCACAAGATAAAATTACTTTTTAGTTAGTTTGATTCATTGATCAATTGTACCTACATCCCTCGAAGTAACATGGAGATATTTTGTATGGTTTACCTGTAATTTTAAATTTCAGCACAAGCTACAATTTCAACTTTGAAATCCAGTATCAAGCCATCAATATCCTGAGCAAGATCGACGACGCCGATGTTCTGAAAGCCTTGACAATGTTCATCCGAGCAAAAATCGACAATACTTTTAAAGCCAAGTTAAGATATCACAGCAACTCACAGATTCATCGAACGTTGCAAACTGCTTTACAGCATCTGATGTTTATACGGTTCATGAAGTTGAATGTTGATGATGATGAATTTAATTGGTGCTTGCATCTGCTCGGTAGAATGCCTCACCAGCCAAGTATAAGGATATGTCTGGAATGGTACATCACATTGCATTTTTATCTGACGGTAAGACCTTTTTACTCTTCACTATCATTACTCGTATTATATGCGAGTATTACATAGATGCTTTGTACAAAAAAAAATTCAAATCAGCAGTATGATAATGCAGCAATGGCTAGACTAGCTAATAATAAAGTTTATCTACACTAATGTTGTAACATTCTACTTATGTTTCCAATACTTGACTTATAATTACTACTGTTATAGCGCAGACAACAAAACACTCAAATTAAGCAATTTCACATGATGGTATAATATCCACATCGATATCGTAATAGCTCATTATAACATCGATAAAACGCGACCAACCTGATTGCAGGGCCAAAATCAGGTTGGTCGCGTTTTAATCAATAAAACGCGACCAACCTGATTGGCGCGCAGCTGCGCTCTCATTGGTTAGATTTAAATGGCGGCAAAATCACTGTGACAATACACGTACGCGTGAATTTAATTTAATAAATTAAAAGTTAAAATGTTACAACATTAGTGAAGATAAAGTAGTGTATGCAACTGCATATAACACGGGTATTAAAACACTCGTTACTATTATCACTCGTGTTTTAATACCCTTCATTATATGACAGTTGCATAAACTACTATTATTATACCATTATGTGGCGCGAGTGACATGATTTTTATATTATGGTCGTCTAGGTAGGATCTTGTCTGAGATTCAAATTAGCTACTTTTTGTAAAAAATAACGCGATCGAAGCCATGGGCAATAGTAAATCATATATTTAAATTGTAATTTCAGAAAACGGAGATCAACGAGAATCTTATCGAGCTATTACAATTGAAAAACGTACCACTACCATCGCAGCTGACGATCATTTACTGGTTGATAAAGCCAGTGATGAAGAAACACTACGAGGAAGGACAGTTTCATGTGGTCATGCGAGCGCTGCTGTCCCATACCATGGGGCAAATGTTCAACATCCGTCTTCTAGCACAATACCTAGCCATAAAACTACACAATGGACCCCAAGCTACATACTGCCTAAACATAGAACCAATGTACGACACCATTGTTGCAGTAATTAGCAAAACCCTAGAAGACAACGCAAACGACAAAAACTATGTAAAACTAAAGGAAGATTACTTTATGAATGATTTCGATGTAATCCCCAATCTGACCCCGTTTTTCATTTACCACACGTTGCCTCGCTTCTGCGAAGTTGGCAATAATGAAGATGTCAGAATATCGGTTATCTTAAAAATAATGGATAAAGTAAACAAAGACATGGAAGAACACCTAAACCCAGATCTAAAAGAGGAGTGGATACAGGAACATGTCTGGGATGAAGAATTTATACAGTTGGAGAAGAAGCGAATCGTTAATAAGAAGATCCAAGAAGATTTAGTAGCTATGGGTACAATACAAAAGAAATATATCCCTTGGAAAAGTATGAGTGACATCAATGTCTACAGTGTAGAGAAAAAGGTAAAGATTGTTTAATTTATTACATCCATACATATCTAAAAATGTAAGTATTCCTTACTATTTCAACCAATAGCATAAAGGACGAAACACATAGTATACAGTAATCCTTGCAGGACACCAATTGGGATTGATGTTATTTTTAGTTGATAATTGGATTTTATGTTTTCAGAGAGAAAGTCCAAGTGATCTGATAGTAGTGGCGTCCTTGATAGACAAGCTGCCGAACTTGGGAGGTATGGCGAGGACCAGTGAGGTGTTCGGTGTGAAGACATACGTCATCGATAGCCTGAGACACCTCCAGGACCGACAGTTCCAGGGGTTGAGGTAAGAGCATTCTTTTTAAAAAGCATGTATATGTAGGTATAGTCAGACTGAAAAGTTTTTTTTTATACCTACTAATTAAAATGTTCTAGTCAAATTATAAAAAATAATCAATTGTATCACACACATAGCATAACCGTGTTTCCTCATGACTGAGGGTCGTGACTCCCCAGCAGAATTAATTCATCAGGAGATTTATCTTTTGCAGATACATCGTGGTGGGCGCCCAAGTCCTTCCACGAAAGACATGTCCTCGGATATTGTGGTCCTCAAACATGTCGGTTTTCTCACGATGTTTTCCTTCACCGCTAAGCGAGTGCATATCCACACTTAAAATACAAGTCATTGGTGTAGGGCCTGATTCGAACCAGGGTGCATCAGGATCAAAAGCAGACACTGGAACTGCTGAGCCACACTCGCTTAGTAATAATAATATTCACAAAATTCAAAAGTAGATAACTTAAGAATAGCAGACCACTTGTCACAAAAAATACTCGCTTTGTAATACCTGTTACCAACTTTATGTATCCTATGTTCTGTACATAAATGTTTTGATTTTTTCACAGCGTGTCCGCAGAAAGATGGATAGACGTGGAGGAAGTACGTCCGGGCGCCCCGCTCAAGGACTACCTGAACCAGAAGAAGGCGGAGGGGTACTCCGTGGTGGCTGCGGAACAGACCTCCACCAGCTCCAAGCTGCAGCACTTCAAGTTCCCGAAGAAAACTCTGCTGTTGTTAGGGTGAGTTTTACTACAATCACTACTAATTTATGTGCACACCGTTCTTTAAACAATCACTGCTTCTTATCGAATGGGAGTGGCCAACTCCGTTGTCGAGAGTTTATCAAGCCGCGCCTCAGGGCCTCTGACATGGCCTAACGACTGCCGTACTATAACAAACAGCTGGGATCTACAATATTAAATAATCACTAATGAACGGGCAATATTGTGCGAGGTAGAATGAATTCATTGCTCAGCTCTATACAATAGTTACGTTTAATGAATCTGATTTTAACTAAAACAAGTATTTTTTTTTGTTTCCAGCCATGAAAAGGAAGGTATTCCATGTGACCTGCTCCCCATGATGGATCACTGCGTGGAGATACCACAGCAAGGGTTCGTCAGGTCTCTGAATGTACACGTCACTGCTGCTATATTTGTATGGGAGTATGCTAGACAAAACATACTATAAGAAATACTTGTATCAAAGTAGTTCTAAGGTTGTGATTGTACAAAAGAAAATATATAAATAATATGTTCTATTTTATTTCAACTATTTCTAACTTTACAGGCATAATTTAAGTCGTAATCACTTTTTAATTCATTAAAGTTAAATGCCTTCATAAATTAATTAAACCTAATTATTTAAATTGCACTTTAAATTAACTTTAAGCCGTTTTAGGCGAGCAATACAACTTGATTACTTTGGGTAGTATTGTTATCTTCACCGGTTTGACCTCGAATTCTTCCTTATCTATCTCAATAGTGACTTCTTTTTCTGATGTTTCTGGTAATAACTCTACAGTTCTCGCGTAAATGGGTTCTGCTTGTTTGGTCTCTATGTTGTTGATGCGATTCCATCCTTCACTGACAAATTCTGTGTAAGAGTAAGTAGGTTTACCCAACTCTATGCTCAAGGCAGACGGCTGATTTTCTTTATAATTTTGCGTTTTTATTTTGAAATCGGCTGTTTTGAAGCACAAGTCATGTGTATTTGCACAAATTGGGTTCAGTAACTCTGTATCTTTATTCTGCGCTTTAGCCGTGGCTGGAATGAAGAAAGACCATTTTCGTTTGACTTCAAACCTCTTTGGGATGCAATTACTGCAGCCCGGGCACGGTGGAGTATATTTCATAGTTCCACTGCAGTTCCATGTAATAGAATCTTTGTAGCCATTGAAAATGAAGGCTGCGCGATCTCTCAAGGCTCCCACGAACCAGTATTTGTCTCGCTTGGCGAGGGTGTCCCTGAATGCGCCCCATTCTATGGCTGACATGGCGTATATGGGCCTGCTAGGTGTCTCATCTTCACTGACTTGGATTGGTTCAATTTTCATGGCATCTTTCCAAACAGTGTTACCATTTACTATAGCCATAGAGGCTGCTATGAGTTGTTTTACTTTCTGTGTGTTGTTGGTGCCAGGAGGTGGAAATAGGGAGTTTCCGATGGAGTTGGTGCGACCGAGAGGTAAGATGCCAAGAGGGAAGCTGTTGGCATTGTCACTTCTTCTCAGTAGGCCTGAAATTTCATAAAAATACAGGGTTAGTTTGTGGCTTTTACAGGCAGGTAGTTTTAGTACATTTCATTTAGTTTATTGTGAAGTCGCTCATACAACTACATATGCCATCGACAAAAAAAAAATTACACAATAAGACCGAACAGTAGTCATAGTCATAGTAGTTTATTAATATCAGATATTTGACATTTGAGAATTTGATTTTTTCATCACAGAAATACAAGTAAAAAATAATCAATTAAAATAATAGTAAGTACAATAAAATACAATAATTATTGCAAAACAAAAAAAAATATTAATTTAAATTATTGTACAATTCAATTCTAAAAAATTCATACTACATAGATAGTAGAGGGTAAATTTACATTAAAGTACATTTGTTATATGTATTTTATACCACCTTCATTTTCATGAAGTCATCAAAATTATAAAATGCCTGCTCGATAAGCCAACACTTTAGTTTTCTTTTATAGATAGATCTGGAGGGCGCAAAACGTAAACGTAAAAACAAGGCGTAAAACAGAGACATGTGTGAACCGGCCATAAGTATATGTACTGTGTGCTAACCAATTGTATCACTGGAGATATATGTAATTCTTGCTTTTTAGGTAACCTTGTATGTATGTATTGTATTCCTGTGAATTGTATGAATATGTGTGACATGTGTGTATGAAATTTTTAGGATATTTTGCACTGAAGTACAAAAACTTGAGAAAGAGAAAAGGAAAAAAAATCTTTATTTACAATATCACATGTGAATAGTAGACAGACCCACAAATACAAAGCTTATCAGTAAAAATGTATTGTTACTTTTACTTACAATTATTAATACTTACAGATATGAAATATTATATTTCAGACAGAATACTCCAACAACATTGATTATTTTACCTGTAATAGTTTCTGACAGTGTCCCATCGCCCCCTGCTACAATAATAGCTTCAGTTCCTTTCAGATTCTCAATGATTTCTTTGGCATTACCCTCTGAGGCTGTCTGAATGACATCCACTTGCAGACCAGCTAGGTGGAGGATGGGCTCACAGTACTTCTCAAAGTCTTGCTTGGCTTTCCTTTTATTAGCTAGAATAGAGAATGGTTTAATAAGCACTTGACTACTAATAATAACATATACCAAAGCTCTGTGGGTGAAATACAAAATATTAACTATAATAATTTGAGCCTAACTCATTTACACTATATAAGTGCATTATCTAGGTTTACCATTTTAATGACTAATTATATCACTCACTCAAGGGACTAATATTGCTTTTTTTACAAGGAATGGGTTTGCACTTGACCGTAATTTGCCTGATGGTAAGCAATAATTACGGTCTAGGATGGAATGTGCTTACCCAGTAAGAACCAATTCACATTGCTTTATTGCTTTAGTAAACAGAACATGAACTATATTATTTAGATGGGTATAACTTAATAGTGTTAGGTATTAAAAACCTAACAACTAAATAAAAACTTTAGGTGATACAAGTATAAGACTTGAGTTGCTTCAAAGCAGTAAGTTGTTTTAAGAGAAGTTGGTTGTTCATTGTAATCAAGTCCTGCTGTTCATGTAGTTAGTCACAGATCAGGGAAAAAATCCTGTTGATTATGATTGTTGAGCTGTGTATACAATAATTATAATTTCAAATTATATTTTTTTATCAATTCATTATACATGTTACAGTAAATTATATTATGCCTGACAATAAGGTAGGTACTTCCATGATCAATTATGTTAAGATTGGTTGACCTGTCTTAATAATAACCGGTAGACACAATTATGTACAAGATTATTTATAAAAAAATAGGTTTTTATTCTATATTCTCACCAACTGGATTGAGGATGACAGTGATGACTGTAGGGTTGCGGTCCATGGAGATAATTGCATCGCCGTGCTTGGCGGCTTCTTTGCATGCTGCTTGCATCAGCATTTGGATCCTGCAACATTATTTATAACCCTATCAAAAAGGTCTCACCTATTGAGAAGTTAATCAGGTTCATTATATACAATAGATATTATATTGATTGATAGACGCACAAAGTGAATAGTTGGCATAAACATTATGATAATGATAACTAGAAAGTATAAAGAAATAAAATAATCGGTTCGGAATTTGAGAAATTATGGTATAGTGTCTTACTCATATTTCTCTTTCACTTTATCTATAGCGAAGTACAACGCAATAGCTCCCACAACAGATTTTTTCCAGTTGTTCCGTACGGTTTGTGCAAATTTTGCAATTTTCTCCATGGTCTTGATTTTGTATTATTTTTTAATGATTTTTGTTTTGTGGCTGGATGAAAGTGAGGTTATGTTTTGAAATGTATCTGTACGACATTGACGTTGACAACCTAACTTATATGACGTTGACATCTTAAATGTTGTAATTATAGAAAAGAATATCCAAGAAAAGCTAAAATTTGTTTAGTTTTTATATAATAAATAAATAAAATAAAATAGCCTATATTCTACTGCCACAAAATTAATATGTTAGTTATAAATTTCACACCTTGAGTTTCGATTTTTGTCAGCAGAAGTTGCCTGCTTGGCAAAGGTTTTATATATAGTGTTTTATATATTATATTTTTTTAATTAATTTTTTTTCATGTCACGCTCTCAGAAACGAATATTTGTGTAGGCATAACTTTACGTGTGTATCGTAATAATTTTACGTGTGTTTGTAATAAACAAAGGAGTATGAGAAATCTAATATGTACGATATAATATCTATCTTTCTGGCTATAATAATTACAAAGTTTTGTAGCAAAATATTTACAATAGTATAAAAATACGTTTCAAAATAAGAAACTGTAATGCATGATGCGTCAAATGCCGGCTCCTCACTTGGCGTATCGTGTTCGTGTATTTGCATTATTTGTCCAAATACAGCAATGTGTAGACGGTCTATTTGATTGTATTTGCTTTATTTGCACGAATATGGCAAACAACGCAAATAGCAAATATGCGTATCCGTCAACTTGTCGGTTTTTGATTACACATCATAGGAATAAAATAAGGCAAATATTTGCGTCTACGGTCCACACTTGGATCGTTCAGTAGCGCGCGCGCGGCGATCCTGTTCAGATCAGACGTGTGAGCAACGTTGTGAATGTGAACAACTACCTTCAGACGTTTCAACGTTTACTACGTACCTACCTACCTACCTTCGTAATGGATTGGACAAATGAAACCGTATTGCGATTTCTGGAATTATATCAAATGCATCCTTGTATTTGGGACCCCAAAAATACCTACAAAACCCGATTGAACGATGCATGGATCGATATTCAAAGTAATTTAGGATAAGAGTGCACAGACAGTGTAGACAGGTGTTGGTAAGCCGCATTCAGGTAAATGAAATAAGCTGCTGCCACTGACACGTCCATCACTGTGCGTTTAATTTGTTTTGTGAATAAGCAAATATTGTGGCATATTTGAGTGATTTGCCCGTACAAATCCATATGTGGATGACGTATTTGACGGTATTTGAAATATTTGATTATTTGAGGCAAACACAACAATATCGACTCACGAATACGCTAAGCCAAGTGAGGAGCCGCCATTAGAAAAAAGTCCAAATTAGACCATTTCACAAAAATCTAATGGCAACATTAGCTAGCTACTCGACAAAAATTCTTTACAATCCTATGGATTTGTTTTGTATTTCATAAATGAATTTTATTAAGAAATAACATGAATTCTAGTAAAAATGATGACTCTACGCTGCCTAAAGGATGGATACTTTGCTCCTCAAAGTCGAATCCTGGGCGAAAGTATTATTTCCACCGAAAAACTGGAAAGTCTTCATGGACAAAACCACAGGTGAATTTCGCAATAATTATTCAGTTTATGTTATATTTCTGCGCATTCTTTTAGTAATAGGAAAGCAGACCCTATATATTTACAGTTTAAGCTCTTGCAGCATTTATAACAATAGTTTTTGCTGTCTTTACATAACTGGGATCAACAACTTTTCTACCCTCTTAGGATGATAATAGTTCTCAAGAATCTTCTATTAAAAAGCGGAAAGTTAAGGAAAAGACTAAAGAACAAGTTAAAAATGCTGCTAATGCTGCCCGAAAGGAAAAGGAGACGCCACAGAAGCAGTTAAAGCGAAAAAGTGATGGCGGCAGCACACAGGATTCCAATCAGAAGAATGAAGGTATACTTGGAGTATAATGTTGTTTATTTCTGATCATATTTCTTTTCGAAGTACAAATACCGCAATAATAATAACAATTTTACAACACAATACAATTTTTAAACAATTCCCTGTCTATTAAACTAATGGCCTTAGGTAGATATAGTTCAAAGCCATTTATTTATAATCAGAGTTTAAAAATAAATGACTATATCTAAGTTGCAATTAATTGTTGCATTTGTAGCCTGTCTTTGTTATTTATTTGTATATTAGACTACTCTTAGTAAGCTTAAGGTATGTAAGTTACATGCTCTTCTTCACTTATTATAGAAACACCAACCACAAGTAAGGAGAGTAAGAAAAAAAGACCAAATATGGTAAAGAAGCCTGAAGCAATAATTCCTACAAAAACCTCTAGTCCTAAAAAGTCTGATTCTATCTCACGCCTTATGAAAAAGTATCCTAAACCTACACAACAGAAAGCCAAGAAAAAAAATTTGGCCAATTCTAGACTGTCACAACTCCAAGCAGATCTTAGCTCAGAAAGCATTGAAGATACATCTCCCAAAAAAAGTCCAAACACAACTCAAACAGAGAAACAACCTCCTAAAGCAGACCTTATGAGTCCTACTTCGAACGACACAAAAGCATCGGCTCAGTCACCTAACGATTCTCAAACTGCAGCGTCACCATCCCAGTTTTTTGCGGCTACAAAAATAATTTCTTCCATGAAAGCTCAGTTACAAGAAGAGTACAACAATAAGAAGAAGCCTAAAGACAGTTTTGCTGACATCGAACAGGGGATATGTAACCAAGTGACCGAGTATCCATACATGAAGCATCCGGCAACTCCACCACAGTTTTCGGAAGCTAGTAAATTAGTTTCTGCAATTAAATCTAAGTTGTCATATAAGGCTAGTAAAGAACCGACTCAGTTTGGTTCGGCAAATGAGAGGTTGCAGACTTTTAGAAGGAGTTTGGGCAGTTTAGTTAGTGGAGAAGCTATGGAGGTTGGGGAGAGGATGGAGGGACTGTCACAGAGCAGTAATAGGGAGAATATGGAAGTTGATGTTCAAGAGGTGAGTTATTATAATATGTAATTTTCATTCAAACCATGTTGGAGGCCTTTGAGGCTTGATAAACCCTAACTCACTCTCATTCAATAAGAAGAGTTTTTTAAACCAATGTGTATAGAAAGAAGGCATATATTTGCTAGATACATTTCCAGCAATGGTATTGAAAAAGATCAGGATGGTAATAAGATAAAATAATATAATTGATATTGAAATATAATATTGAAATATGGGAAAAAAACTGATCCATATAAACATGTAATTTTAGCTTTAAAATTATTATTACAAATACATTACCAATACATATATCATTGCAGCCTCACTAAAGTTGTGGAATACATGAAATATTTCTACTATTTATATGTACTTTTGTTATATATATATATTTCAGAGCCGACCAAGTGTACCTGCCGTTAGCAACGTTAATAGCAGTAGCTGTAAGGATAACTTAGTACTAGTTGTGGACACAAACATTTTTATACAAGAGCTGGACTTTATCAAAAATGTTATGAATTCACATGTAAAAGGTAAGTAAGATATACTTTAACACAAGTAAATGTATAATTAAAATAAGCATGAAATAAAAATTTATATTAAAAAAAAATATATTTAAAAAAAAAAAAAAAATTTAGATTTGAACCTTTTTTGTACTTTTGGCCATCTAATTTGGTAAGCAGGCAGGATTCATTCCCGCACAACTTAAATCATTGTCCAATTTCAATCTGCAATGACTTACTTGTGTTGAGTCTAGTTGCTTCTTTGTGAAAAATGTATGGACTCATGACGGCTAGCTATGACTATTGACACTTTGACTAGCGTTTGCTGAGTATGGCGTTAGATGGCTCTGTATGAATATCACAGTATATTTATTAATTCACTAGTGCACGCCTTTTCAGGATAAAAGTCTATGACACTCATAAGACCTCATACTACCTAAATAACAAAAATCATGACCCTTTCAGCCGTTTTTGTGTTATGAATGTTTAATTAAACAGAGACAGATTTACAGACAAAAATACTGTAAATTGTTGGAATGTGTTCTGTTATCAATTCTAAGTACCTATCTTCAAACATTTTTTTTAAATATCTTCAATGTTAATTCTATATTATATTACTCTATGCTTTCGCCTCTCTTCAGCTTTATTATAATGTATAGATTTGTCGCAGGTTTCCCGTCCCCCCCGACCCTGCTGGTCCCGTGGCGCGTCATCAACGAACTGGACAAGCTGAAGGACAGCAACAACGGACACGCGGCCGTCTGCAAGCGAGCGCGACCTGCCATGAACTATCTGTACAAATACCTGCCTGAGAATAATCGGATCAAAGGTATCATTATACTATATTAACACGGTAACTGGTTTAAAATTGAGATCAAATGATTGTGGCCAACTCTTTTGACGAGAGTTTTAAAGTGGTAAAATAGGGAAGTATACATAAAGCCATGTTAAGTCAGTCAGACATGCCAGTCTTAAGAGGGTTTGAAAACCTTCACTCTCACACAAAGTAAAAGATAAGCCACCATATGTTCATAGTTTCATACCAATGTACTCATGAGGAAATTCATCCTTCCCTTTCTTGAGTCGTATTTCCTCATTACTGAAGGTCGTGGCTCCCCTGCATAATCAATCATTGTGGAAATGCTCTTAAGTAAGTACATGGTGGTGGGCGCCCAGATCCTGCCACGGAAGACGCATGTTCTGTAATTTCGTAGGTCTCAAACATGTCGGTTTCTGTACAATGTTTTTTCTGCACCGTTTTTGACTAAACAATCATCACAAATTTTAAGGTGCGGCTATTGGTGGAACGTGCGCCCTCTTTCCCGGTCTTCAGTTTTTACCTACTTTAATACGACATCGCGCCGCCTTCGTCTTTACTTAATCAATGCATATCCTTGTTTATTTTTTCAGTGCAACCACTCCGTGACGCAAACTCCCACATCTACCCGTGCGAGTCTCCGGATGATGAGATCCTGAACTGCTGCTTGCAGCAAGCAGAGAGGGGCAAATCTGTAGTATGTATAAAGTAACTTCCGACTGCCCCATTAGCTTATTTGGTAGTGGCTCTGCCTTGTCATCTCCCTAGATGCCCCGCACCCCTGTGCGGGTTCGATTCCCGCACGACACAAGTAATAGTCATAGTCATTTACACCACCTTCATTTTCAAAAAGTCATCAAAATTATAAAATGCCTGCTCGATAAGCCAACACTTTAGTTTTCTTTTATAGATAGATCTGGAGGGCGCGTCCCTTATCTCAAGCGAATGTAATTTTAATGAATTTAAAAAAAAATAACTATTTGTGTTAAGTCTGGTCGTTTCTATGTATAATAAGTATGTATTTACAAAAGAAAAGTATTTATGTATTATATCCGTTATCTAGTACCCATGATACAAGCGTTAGCTTAGTATGGGGCTAGATGGCGCTGTGTGAGATATCTTGAAATATTCGTTTGTTTATAATTTAATTTATTATACTTGTTCCAGATCCTTCTCTCCAACGACAAGAACCTGTGTACCAAGGCGGTGGCCAACGGCGTGCAGAGCAGGGAGCTGCGCGAGCTGCCGCTGGAGGCGTCGAGCGCGCCGCCCGCGCCGCCCGACGAGGCCGTGCGCGTGCAGAGACACATCTACACGCTGCTCGCTAATATACTGGAAGTAAGTTGTATCTGCGCAGGACCGGGACCAGAGGCGTACAAGAAGAGGCCTATGCTCAGCAGTGGGCGATAGCAGGCCGATGATGATGATGATGATGAAGTTGCATGTCTTCTTCTACGTCTCCTCTGCCTGGCTCTCTGTCCCCCACGAACTGTAAACCAACGATTTTCAAAGCGAGAGTGAACCGGATCTTATTGGGTAAGCACGATCGATCTTAGACCATAGTTATATTGCTTACCATCAGACAAACTATGGTCAAGTGCAGACCTAGTTTAGTTAATAAAATCCTACTTTTCTTTAACACGCCCCTCTGTAGTAGGAACCTCCAAGACCTTGCATCTTTTTAGATATGAACTAAATTGTCTTAACTAAAAATGTTCTCAACCTAACACAGCGCAGATCCTATATCACACAAGCAAAGTTTGTTTGAAAGTTGATGTGTTAAATCTATATCTTTCGTTCATTTTTGCTAGAACGAAATATGTGCTAAGTACCTATGGCTGCACGTGATATCCAACCTTGGCATCAATAAAACATAATCCCAATAATCTCAGCCAATCACAGCGCAGATCCTGAATCACGCAAGCAAAGTTTGCATCAAAACTTACATCTTACATTTCTTTATTTTTTCTAGAACGAGATGCGTGCTAAATACGACCACCTATGGCTGCACGTGGTCTCGAAGCCCCCCCCGTGGCGGCTGGCAGACGTGCTGCATTGCCTGCTGAAGCACTGGATCGCGGTGTTCCACGAGGTGTTCCCGAGGATAGAACACCTCCTCACTGAGCTCAGGGATTCGCTGCTGGGGATTGAGAAGAAAGGTAAAAGGATTAACTTTATGTTTTGATAATATTGTTATTTTTTTTTTGTAGATTAAAGTCGCCTACTTTTACTTGAACATAGGACTATTGTCAAGTTGCTAGGCAAACTGAGTCACGTATACACCGATGAAATAGCATCTGATTGAGCGAGATACCAATATACCGACGCCATAAAAATATACATGTTCAGCAATCAGGCTAAGACGACGCAGTGGCGAATTATAATATGAAATTGTAGGCCCTAGCGCCCTCCCTCCGTGCACCGCCGCACAGGCGCGGGGGACCAATTTCGCTGAAAATCTACTTAGTATTCTGAAAGTCATTGCAATGATGAATCTTGACCATTAAATTTTAGTTTAGTTGCTTTTGTCCATGTTGAGTAAAATACGTAACGTATTCTTCCAATCAAGTTCTCAGGGTGTCCTCTTAAGTTGTTATTTTAGTAGTTATTTCTTATTTCAGCCTCAAAAAACATCACCCAATACGAGCTGTCCAATTTCAAAGACCTCTGCCTAGATGTTGCCAAGCACTGTCAAATAATACCCGAGTACATGGAGCTGGCCAAGAAGACCGTGCAGCGCCTGCAGAGGGAGGGGGCGAGCGACAGCGACGAGGAGGCAGACAAGGACGGAGACAATGTCGTCATTGAGGCGTTTGAAGGAGTTTGGACCGTGTTTTCTAGTTATTGGTGAGTGGTTTAGACTGAAATGTAGTTTTTTTTGAGGCAGAACTCAAAACAGTACATATTAGTACCTACATTAAGAACAAACTGTGGTTATTTATTATTATTATGAAAAAAAAGACAATTTAAAATTAAATTTGACAGTACATTAGCATGACAATATGTGCTTCTTAATGCCTAGACAAGTTGTATTATAAGTTAGAATTGTGCTGTCTTGTTTGTGTGACTTGCTGTGGTGTTGTCGAATGATCTTCTTGCTCTACGGCTTTTTTATTTGAAGTCTTGTAAATAGAAATGAATCTTTAATGCATTAACCAACCAAATTATCTTCTAAAAAAATGCTTAAATCCATTTAAGAACCGCCGTGAAAGCATGCTTTAGTTTCTCACATTTCCCACGTTAGAAAAAATGTAAGGTAACCCTCATTACTACCCATAACCTTCCCTATCCCACAGTGCCACACACTGGGCATAGGCCTCTCTTTGCACGTGTCAGCTACGTCGATCATGTGCAGACCTCATCCATAGAGAACCTGCGACTCGCACAATGTTAATATACATCGACTCCCGAGATAGTGAAAACTAGTTCTCAAAATAAACCAATTTTATTTATATTTTTATTATAATTTAACTGTCATTATTTTTATCCCAGTGCCAAGCTATGCTCGGGGCTGCGTGTCCCGCACTCGCTGCAAGACAAGCTGGCGAGCGCTGACCCGCTGCAGGTGCTGACCAGCAAGCTGCCTGTCTTCGGCAACCACATCGCTGCTCTCACTCAAGCTATACAGGGGTGAGTGGTGTTGTTTCTGTCGCATGTAAAGGTTCCATACGCTGTAACATGGAAACAAAAACTATAAACTAGTTTAAGTCAATGGTTTCCTGAATAAATGACTACTAAATACCATTTTCTTTAACGAAATCTGACCTTGAACGTCGCTCAAAAATCTGTTCCGCTTTAGAGGCAATAAACAAGCAGATTTTAGACTTTATTCAATTTAAAAAAAAACCGGGATAAAAAGTATCATATGTCCGTCTCCTGGTTCTAAGCTACCTCCCCACCAATTTTCAGTTAAATCCGTTCAGCCGTTCTCGAGTCATAAATGGTGTAACTAACACCACTTTCTTTTATATTCATAAAAATAATAATATAAATATTAGGTCCTTACATATGAAATTAGCGTTTTGTATGGGAGGAACAAAAAGTCGAATATTTTTTAATATAATATATTTAATTTATCAAAGTATAAACCATTGTTTTCTATGCACTTTTGCCATCTATATACAATTCGCAATTAAAGTGGCCAGTACGAAAAACGCCAGTTTCATATGTAAGGACCTAATATGTATAAGCTGACGTTTCAGTACAACTTGCCTAATGTTAAACATATCTACATATATTCTAAGATGTCTGATCTGCCCATGAGATCTAGCCCAACAAATTGATTCTACGGAGGAGACACGAACCTCAACAATGAGAAATACGATAAGGAGGAGGAGTCTAAGATGTAGCGTACTTGACTGGATTAATACCATAATAATATAAGGTTGTTAGCTTTTTTATTTTTGCGTTCAAAGCTTCTATCAATGTTTACTTCTGAATTCTCAATAGAGGCTGTGTGCAAATAAAAAAAAAGTATTCTACAAAGAAAAAAACAGCCGAATAAAACATTTTAAAAAATAAATATTTCCTCTGTTTTCCAGAGTGTTAACAGAAGGCCAATCGGAGCAGGAGCTACAAGATCAAATATCTCGCCTAGAATCGTGTCTGAAGTCGAGTCTGTCTGCTATAGGCGTGGACGCGGCGCCTCTCACCAGGAACAACCTCGCTGTGTTCGGGACTAAGTGCAGGTAAGGTATAATACTTTATTAAAACATCACATATAAAAAAAAACAATACAAAAAAACATAGAAATTAAAGTTAGCGTCTTAATTGGCGGCCTTATCGCTAAGAGCTATCAGCGATGGGTGACCGAAAAGTGGCATTCCATTTTGGGAGCTTGGGAGATGACATGTTAAATTGTAGGCTGTTGGTCTCTAGTACGGCAGTCGTTAAGCCATGTCAGAGGCCCTTAGGGCGGCTTGATAAACTCTCGACACCAGAGTTGGCCACTCTCATTCGATAATAAGAAGAAGATAAATATGTCAGTGATTTTTTGATAGACTATACCCCACACTAGAGTGACTTGTGTCCTGGGATACTGTGTCAAGACTCTTCCCTGTTTTTTTTTTAATTTATGACTAGAAAAGCAAGCTGATAAACCTGTGATTGATTTGTTGGTGTTATGTGCTTTACTTGACACACTAGAATGACCTGTGTCGTGGGATACAGGTTATTCCTTCTTGTAGGATGGTTAAAAAAAAGTTACAATATAAATAGTTAACACAGGAAAAAAAATAGTTCTTAAAACATTGTAGATGTAAGATAAAACATATGATTTTTAGATTGAAATAGAGGTCTTATTTGGGTAATACAGTTAAATTAACACTCATTATAATAATAAATAATTAATTTAAATTTTTGATTGAATGTAATATGATTTTCTGATATGGTTCTCAGTAACCCGAAATAAATGAATTTTATTTTATTTATTTATTTATTATTAGTATTTATGTATTTAAAATAGAAAATAGTAGTAGATAAATGTTATTTTTTCTTTTTGTTACAGGATAATGCTCCAAGAAGCCAGCAGTAAATTTTCGCAACTGGTAGACTTATTACAGGTTTGTAAAAATAAGTTAGAAACATCTAGTTAAGACTGCCTCCTGTTAATTTTAATATAATATTGTTCTATAAATATGTTATTGCCCTTAATAATTCTTTATCAACAGAATGAGTTGCATTTCCAGTAGCTGTATAGATTTTCAATAATAAATGTATTACGTTGCAAATTGTCAATTAGATCATTATCTGTGTATATGGTAAGACAGTTATTAAAGTGCCCCTAGCATCTTTCTTATTATAGTGAGTGTTAATTTAACTGTATGAACGCATCGGACGTGACTGATCGAACAAGTATAAGTAAAAGATACATTTATTAAACTCTAGTGGACGCCCGCGGCTTTGCTCGTGTTATTTTTGAATAAAAAGTAGCTTATGATACTTCTAAGACCTCATACTACCAATCACGATCACATACCAAAAATAACGAGGATCCGTCCAGCCGTTTTTGCGATATGCGCGTTTAAATAAACAGACAAACAAATAAAATAAAAAAAATTAAAATGCTGAAACGTGTTCTGTAAGCGGTTTAAAGTATACCCAAACATTTTATTTTCAAATATTTTCTACTAGCTTTTGCCCGCGGCTTCGAAGAAACTGCATCAAAATCCTTTGTGTAGTTTTAAAGATCTGAACATACATACATACAACAGACAGACGCGGGAAGCGAGTTTGCTTTGTACCATGTAGTGATAGTGATGTACAGATTAATAAATAATAAAATAAAATAAAATAAAAAAGCTTTTATTTTCCCATAACTTATAGAATTTAAACATAGTTTTTGAAACTTATCATTAATGTTAGTGAGCTTGTGTTATGTTAGTGTTTTAAATTCTTTATCATATTTTTTTTTTTTTTTTTTTTTTAGTGTAGGGACCGCTTAATGCGGTAAAAGCCTCCTCCATAGCTTTCTATATTACTCGAGGATGCAGCTCTTGCTCTTCCGCTCCAGCCACCTGTAGGATGTCCGTGTCTTCAGTGTTATATCACCAGGTAGGAAGTAGTAGTAGGCTCGATAGATGTACAGATTATTCAATGTTTATTTTATGTATAGATAAATACTGCGTCCGATGCGTACGATACAGCTATTCAGACAATTACTTTAGGAAAAATGATTACTTTTAATTTGAATAAAAAATCTGTAGGTTGATTTAACAACTAATCGTTGATTACATTATTAATTTCAGACATGATTCGTTTTTGCCGAGATAATCAAATTACAATTTTTGTAAATTTATTAATATTGCATTTCCTAATATTTCATACGATATGATTCGTGTGAGCTACCGTGTAAAATAATGGTCAATAAATTCAATAAACCAATTGGTGAATCACAGTCTGAAATTAGCAATGTAGTTCATGATATAGATGCTAGGGACACTTCTAAGCTTCAACCAAAAGGTGTAGAAAATATTGCGGTACCATTTCCAATACTTCAATTTATATATCCTTTTCCTGACGATTACGAAAATAAAAAGTAATCAATAAATGAACTTTATTTTGTCTTCATATTTTGACTACGCGTTATTATTTTTAGTTTAGTAACTGAGTTATGAAATAAGTTCATTTTCTACAGTTTTTAGTCTTACTGTATGCCGTTGATTGTATATTCCGACCGTTGTGGAAATGCGTTTGACAGACACGATAATTATATTGAAAAAATTGTATGGACAAATCTTACAAATTTAAAATTTGACTCTTATAAATTTCATCAAGATCGATTTAGCCATTTTAACGTGAAAAAGATACAAACAAAAATTTATCTTTTGTAATACTTACCTACCGATATGACTGACTTTTGTTCGACACATAGACTATGCCAAATTGCATCAAAATCGATTAATCCTTTTGTAATAAAAAAAAAAAAATATTACAATACAATAGAATCAATACCAAATACCTAGAAATTTAATTATTTCCGACATAGGTAGTATTTCGATTATATGATGTATTTTATGTCTCTGTCAAACGCATTATTTCAATGCCTTGGCTATAATCATTTTCATAGGGGTGCTTTTACACTAATATGAATCACTGTATGGGATATATAATGTGACTTAAGTAATCAGCGGTTTCTATTATGTACTAACTCAAATTTTAGCGGCTTTAGAGACACCCCAGTTTTATGAAATATTGATAAATAAGTAATCTGAAACTATTAATATGATATAATGGTTCTAAGTAGTGTTAACATATATCCAAATCGGTTCCGCTGTTTGAGCGTGAAGACATAACAACCATTCACACAAACGCACTAACTTTTGCCTTTATAACATTAATAATGAAGTTATGGGATTATTGCAACTACAGTTAGCCTGATGGTAAAAGACTTCAGTTGTATGGCTACAGCTATTTTTTTTCTGATCCGTCAATTTATATTCCTTCTGAATCATTTATTTGCTGACATAAAGTATCGGACACAATTTTTTGTAAGGAGTGTGTAAAAGCACCCTTATCGACTTACTAACTAAACGAGTCATTTTGTGACTAAATATTATTGTTTGATACTTTTCACTCATTTTCAAAACTATCACAATAAGGAAGAGAAGCGTCACTTAATGACTCGTTAATTCGTGATGAGGGTTCGCTTGCTCAACGATTCTTAAACGTATTTAGAGAGAAAATGATTAAGTAAAATGACTAAATGAGTTTAATGTTTGTAGAGAAAGCGGGCCTAAAACTATTAGTCTATGAATAGAATAAGCCTTTCAAAAAATGAAGCGAAAATGTAAAAGTTGTAGGTATTTGTTGCTGTATCTTTGCAAACTACAAGTGTTACTGTTAGTGGCCTTCTTGTTAAGTTTTGTCAAGTTATTGTTAGGAATAAGTATAATTTTAATATATTGAATTACTGGTACAGTAAACGCAAGACATCTAGTCCGATCTGAACACGAGGCGTAAACCTGCGCAGAAGGAAAAAATGGGTATCAGCGGAGCTCCCCTAGCGGGGTATATGCCACGTGACCGTCCTTGACAAATCACAGCGTAAAAGCTTTTTTTCGTTCTCTTTTGTTATAATAACTGTTTGTTAAGTGTTTTTGTTGAATTTTCTGTTTTTGTTATTTGTAAAGGTGGCAGCAATCTTTGCACCATAAAGATTAAAATAATATTTCTTGTTAAATTGTTATTTTAATCATATACATACTTATTTTTTTTATTTATAATAATAATATATTCAGTAATAATATTTCCAAAAGCATGTACCCAATCCTTTAATTAAAATTCGGGTAAAAATATAATTCGTACATACTATTGTAGCACTTGACTGTACATGCGCGGGCCGCTATGATGCAACTTCAGATTTGACTAGAAGTTTTGCGATTACTATAAATGTTACATTTGCTTTGCGGGTTGGTTATATTATATTTCAATATAGAACCTCTGTTCTGCCACACAGAGCTTTGAAGTCCATGCTTGTCGCAGGGGGGGGGGGGGGGGGGGGGGCGCGCGGGGGCAATGTGGCCCGATCGTTGTTCTGTGGTTCTGCCAGTAATAAAGATTGTAACTACTATGAAATTGTATAATATCTTAGAACGACTCAAAATATTTAAATATAAAATATGTAGTTATTTTACATATTTTATGTAACCGTGTAGGTATGCATTTTTCGTAAATTTTTGTACACAGAATTTCCAGAAAATCTAAGCTCAAGTGTAATAGATTTTCTGTAATGTTTATTTTATGTTAAAGTTACAAACATGTACCTAATCTCATTCTATTTAAAGTTTAAATAAATGTTGTACATACTATCATGTATTATATGTATAATGTGCAATAACAACTATGTATTAGTAGATAGCTGTGAACTACTTACTTACTTGTGAGTTATTTTAATGCATAACAAATTGGCTAGTCTTCCAAGTAATTTTCATACCAATATTAACTAAAACGGTTAAGTGAGGATTTATTTCTCAAAATCTAGATATTCGAACAAAGACCTCGGCCCCCTGACTATAAAAAAAAACAGTTTGTACCTATAATAATATCATAAAAATATTCTCACGTTAAAGTTTCTTTACAAACCTATAAAACTAAAACAACAATTGGTTGCCATCTACAATTTGAGGCATACAATACAACTTTTTTGCACACCAAAAAATATGAAAAATTCTACATAATAAAATAACTTAAACTATTATATTAGGTGGCTGGGAGATATAAAATTCATCTTTTAATCTTTCTTAGTTTTGGAGAGATACTTTGTATGAAAGAAACCTACGATTTTTGGAGCCTATACTACTTTTAGTGTGCTTGAGAAACAATTAGATTTTTTATTAATTCACTTTGTTAAATTCATCTCGATGTAAATTTTGTGAATAATGAAATATATGTATGTATTGAATAAACTCTATTTGGGTGTAAGTAAAAATGCATATATATATATATATATATATATTTACCTATCCTATGGGATTACTGGTATCTGATATAAAACATATATTCATTATGTAACGTTATTTTGGTTTACATATGTGTACCAAAGCAACTTTATTTAAGTGTAGTGTTAGTTACTAGGAAACCTGTTTATAAAGTTATTAAATACATAATTATTTAATTAAAAACAAAATAAATGTAATAAAACGCATAATCTATCAACTATGAAAAAATGGATACTAGAACTTTTAATTAGAAATGAGTAAAAAAGAAACACTGTGTTGTTGGGTTCATTTTTAGGTTTATAAATACGTATACATATAAGGTAAAGGAACGACTTTTATCTTTTTTTTCACTCGACAGCCAATCAATGTCAATTGGCTTTAAGCGATTTGGATAGAATTTGGTAGGTAGGTATATGTGAAGCTGAACACATACCTACATAAAAAAATAGCCTTTATTGCTGAACTTATTATAACAATATTTATCCTTTATAAATATGTTTACTCTATCTTACGACAGTTTCTTCTCTTTTACATATTACTTATGTTAAATATCGGTAAACGGCTGTTTCTCCGTTGCAGCTTGTCTTTCGACATAGGCCTCCTCTAAAGATACCTACATAAAACTTGTAAAAAATATTTGCTGTAAAATTGCGTAGCATCGATAGTACCTAATTTTTTTTAATAGGTAACTATGTAGCATATACGTCTATAAAGACTGAAAATAGCATTGCTGTTTGTTTAGGTAATCTTTGATTATAATGATGCAGAGCTATCATAAAATACTGTTCTAAACTAGTGAGGTCATCAATCATTTTGTTAATTAGTTTTTATTGACTTAAACTATCTATACATATTATATATTCATGCTGAAGAGTTCAACAATCTGAACATAGAAGATATATTATTAGCAAAAAAAAGTTTGGGTAAACTTTAAATCCATAACAGAACACGTTTCAGCAGTTTTAGGTCTGTTAGTATGTTTATCTGTTTATTTAAAAGCTCATAACGCAAAACGTCTGAACGGATCATCATGATTTTTGGTATTTAAGCTGTATGGGGTTGTATGGGGGTTGTGGGGTGGGGTTGTATGGTGGTATGGTATTATTTTCATATGTTAATTTGATTGGCAAAAATAAATAACTTGAGCCTGAGTTATACATATATGCCACAGGGAAAAAAACAAGAACAGTTAATGTAAATAATTGTGTAAAAGTATCTTCTAGTATTATTGCAAGTTTTTATTATAGTAAGTACTTTATAATAGTTCTGTACACCGTTGTATGTATGTATGTAAATATTATGTATACTGTACTTAACTAAAATAGTTACATAAGTACCAAAGTACTTGCTTTGTTTATCATTAAATAATAATTAATTGTTATAAATTTATTAGTACTTGTGAATAATACAGCTACTACAACATGAGTAACTTGTTCCTGTTTAGTATTTGATGCTAAATTTTAATAATTAGGTATATTATAATGAGTCTTCGTCTTATCCAATGAGGGTGGCCAACTATGGTGTCGAGAGTTTATCAAGCGCCCTAGAGGCCTGACATGGCTTAACAACTGCCGTACTATGCCGTACAAACAGACGGGACCCACAATTTAACGTGTCAACCGACTCACGAAAGTGCCCAAAATAGAAAAACCCACTTTTTTGTCACCCATCCAAGGACTGACCGCGTCGACAATTGCTTAACATTGATAAATCGCATGCGATTACCGCCACTAGCTGAACTACGGGCGCTTGATATGAGTAATTGCCTTCCTTACTCCTTCTCAACAGAAGGTGCCATGGTTAAATAATATATTCCTGGGCTGGATGCCCAAGTTACTTTACAACAAGAAATATCAATATACCCTACTAAAATGTATGACAGTTATTATCTTTTTCCTCATGTTAATTTAGACTTTTGTTAGGAGGTCAGATGTTTATCAGTGTGGGTTTCTATTGTTATTGAAACGCAAAGGAGATAAAATTTGTATTGTTAAGAAATACAATATTGTAAGCATTTGTATGCTCTTTCTTCCTTCGGTTTTCACGCATCGGCTATAGGTACATAATAATATAGTGTTATAAAAAAAAGTGTTACTGATTACATAACCAAAATCTTCCTATTTGTAGGTTTCAGTACTTTAGGCTTTAATTTAGTCAATAATTGTAGGCTATAATTACCTACTAACAACTGTTTGATTTGAGTTTTTTTTAACTAAAACAGGTTTGCACTTGACCATAGTTTGCCCGATGGCAAGCTATGGTCTAAGATGGATCGTGCTTACCTGATAGGAATATGCTAGATATTTTCCGTGATTTCCCAGAAGTTTTAACACGAAAAGTTTCTTGGTACTGACACTGACGTCTCAAAAAAAAAGTTAATATCAGATATACTAAAAATACTTACTACTATAATAAAGCCGCCTCAAGCTATAGGTACGTGATTAGCTGTACAATGTACCTATCTTCCTTGTAAGAAACCCGTTCATTTTATGAACTCATTAGGCATATACCTAATCATAACTAAATAATTAATGAAATACACATATTGTTGTACTTAAATGCCACTTGTTTTAATTGTTCCTTATATATTTGCATATTTGTTATCATCTACATACCTCTGTAAGCGGGTACACAAATTCGCTTATGCACTAAGTATACCAATTACGTAAAGTCGCAAATGATAAAACTTTATTAACAGCTTATCACGGTCACGTAGCATCTATATTGCGTTATGGTATTATGTACTGGGGCAACTCAACTGACAGGATGAAAGTACTCAGTAAACATTACCACAAGACTGTCCGAGCATATTAGGAGTTTTAGGGACGGAGACACAGTCAGATCAGCAATAGCGGAACATGCGCGGCTCTCGGATGTACAGCATTACATTCGGTTTGATCAAGCTTCTGTGCTGGCGAGAGAGAAGTCTTTTATTCCGCGGAAAGTACGAGAGGCTATAGAGATCAACCGCTACCCGAATTTCAACCGAGACCGTGGATGGGCGCTTCCACCGGCGTGGGTCCCAGCTCTTAATACGATGACAAAGAGAAGGATCATTGAAACTTTGGATCAAGATACGGTCAGTTTTGTATGCGCTGGTACATCGGTCGATGTTGCTGTCCCTGATGAAGCAGTGGAGCGACCCGAGGACGAAGCGGCCGGGAGTAGTAACATTGCCTCGCCTCCACCCCCACCACCCCAGGCCCCCGCGCCCGTGTCCCGGCGGGCCGCTCGCGCGGCGGCGCGCAGTCTGCGTGCTGCCGCGGTCCCAGAACATACGTTCTGAAGATGGATGTCATAACATCCGAAACGCGTAAACAACTTACGCGATTTACACGTGAGTGAAAACCGTTTAGTTAATATATTGAAAGTACTCAGGGCTCAAAAGCGCTGCATTCGATCAATTTGTAGAATTAGTAAAAAAACTTCATGTAGAAAGCGTTTCGTAAAACTTGAAATCTTAACTGTGCCTTGTTTATACATAAGTCAAGTAGCAATATTTGCTAAAACTAACTCTGAGCTCTTCAGATGGTTCCCTGAAAACTCCAGACATGCTGGAAAACTGCAAACGCCAACTTGTAGTACCGCTTATTTAGGAAATAGTATTATTTGTATGTTACCTACTGTGTTTAATAAACTACCCAAGTCAATTCGCCTCACTAATGATATAAACAAGTTTAAACATGATCTACACAAATTTCTGATTTCAAAAGCATATCTACTACACCGTTGATGAGTTTCTCAAAGATGAACACATAAATGTATGAGTAGTCTTAAGTCTAAGTATTGTGTACCTAATGACATTTTATTTGTAATGTAATTATTTCATCATATAATCGTTGACATTTTTATTATAATATCATAATTTGTGAAATACCTATGTTAAAAGTTTTTGACATTAGTTATAATATTTTTACTTTTTTAAATGTTATATTGACGGATTCTTTTAATTCAATTACTTAGATATCTTATGTCTGTAAACCTAACAAGGTAAAAACTAGCGTGCTAAACGTAAAATATTATTTAAGATCTGTACTATACCTACCTAGTTTTCGGACAATAAATACATTCATTAATTAATTCATTAATTCATTCATTCATTCATTCATTCATTCTTTCATTCATTCATTCATTCATACATAGGTAGTTATGTAAATCAGTGCCCCTGGATAAGTTCATTAATTTCTTATGAAAAATAAAATATCCATTCCAGAATTTAATTGCTTATATCCATAATAATTATTTAATATACTTACACGAATAACTTCTAATAGAAGTAGGAACACCATTGCATTTATATGGTTTACTTATGTTTGTATATAAAATATGTGTAAATGCTAAGCATAATTGGTATTGAGTGCAACGAGTTACATTAATGGATACTATCACAGTGGTTTCGTTTTCTTAACTTCACCTTCAATTCAATTTGCTATGGGGCTAGATGGCGCTGTGTGGATTTATTTATTTAATTCTTCTCCAAAACGCGATATCTTTGAACATAACGTTTTTCGTAATTGTTTAATAATTTAATCCAATGTCAATTTTCCCTTTGTTTTCTCTTTATGGCTGCCGTAACCCCATGATCCATTTTGATAATATCGGCGGCCTTTTCAGCGATCATGATAGTTGGAGCGTTGATATTACCACTGGTCAATGTGGGCATGACACTGGCGTCCACGACCCTTAACGAAGTAACCCCTATAACTCGCAAACTCGAGTCTACCACCCGTCCCATACCACAGGTACCAACCGGGTGGTAATGTGTCCCAGCCAAGTTGAACACGTAACATTCCCAATAATCCCTACTCCCAAACTCTTTCCCGACACACTGCTCCACTCCCAAATCTACAACCCCACCCTTTACACTTCTAAAATAACTTGCATTTACAACTTTCACGAAATCTTCCACTGCATCTGCAAACTTAGTCACATCATCCAAACTGGAGAAATATCCAGAATCTATTAAAACTGTGTCTTCCGGGTCCGAGCTTTTCAAAGTTATTTTGCCTTTAGATTCTGGGTGTAAAAGCGTGATTAGGGCGAAAAAGCTCTGTCGTTGCAAGCTCGTTCGAGCCATAGCAGCGCAAATGTTGTCACCCAGTGTAAGAAGTGTGGAACACATCATTACGTGAGCCACAGCGCCGGTCGGAATAGTCACAGCGGATATTTGGTAATCTGGATACGATTGGGTCTTATTGATTGCCACGAAACCTATCAAAGCTGGGACGGGGAAACCGTCTAAACTACTAAATAGTTCCAAATTGTGCACAATTGACAACCAATTCTTCTCTCCATTAATTAACACGGGCACTGTCATGTGATCTTGATAGTTACGTCCTACAGGAGAATTGACGAGGATATTAATTCCCATCTCTTCTAAATGTTCTTTAGGTCCTATTCCAGATAGCATTTGAAGTTGTGGACTATTCATAGTGCCAGCTGATAGAATTACTTCTCTAGAAGCTGTTACGTTTATGATCTCTCCTCGAGGAAGTTTAATTTCCACTCCCGTGGCTCGCTTACTGTCATCGAACAGTATTCTTCTAGCGAGCGTGTTTTTCAGTATAAATAAGTTACTTCTTCGTACCGCTGCTTTTAGAAAGACCTCTGCTGTATGTTGCCTTATACTATTATGATATGTGAACGTTGCTGGTGAGTAACCCAGCTTATCACTGTCTGTGTTTTCCAGTATCTTGTTTCCAATTTCCTCAAAAGCGTCTAAGTAAACTCTTGTTCTTTCTTTTTTATTGTCTGTGGACACTCCCAAATACCCGTTATTGTTATTATTTTGAGTTGAAGATATAGTATTACTTTGGAGTCGACTTTTGTTAAAGTAATAAGTAACATTGTCCCAATTCCAACCATCAAGTCTCATTGCTGCCCAGTGATCAAAATCGGTCTTTTTTCCTTTTACGTAGTACATGGCATTTGTCGAACTCGATCCTCCGAGCATTTTGCCGAAGTGTCTTCTTTGGTCTCTTCGTTTGAGAGCTTGGCTAGAGAGACCGTCGTCTATCATCTGATATTGCCAGTCTGGCAGAGAAGTTGAGACCAGAACCGATGCTCCAGGGTTCTGAAAATAAGTGTAATGTAATGTTAGGTATCGTGATATTGAGTAAAATTATTAAAATATTTGATTTTTTTTAGTTGTGGGACCTGTAAAATCTTTAAGACAAGGAGTATGTGATATGTTGCCCATTGTACAGTGTAGTATTTAGGCATATGCTTGAAATGATAATGCTAAGTTTTTTTAACATGAATTAGGCTTAATCTTGACTATAGCCTGCCTTATGTTAAGCACCACTATAGTCTAAGATGTAGCACGCTTGCCTAGAAGAAACCTATTTACTCTATAATTTTCTGGGAACAGGGCTCCAGGTAGAGAGTTCCATAGTCTCGCTGTCCTTACTATGAAGGTAGAAGCCAAGCGCTTCGTGCGAGTTTTTGGAACGTCCACCATAAACCGGTGACGCCCCGCTGACTTCCTGCTTGTTCGACGGTGGAATGGAGACGGAGGAATTATGTTGTGAAGCTCCGTTGCACACTCACCGAAATGTATCCGATAGAAGACCGACAGGCTAGCAACCTTGCGACGATGTTCCAAGCTTTGGAGTTTCGCTTTAGTAACTGTGGCTTCTCTAATGATCTTCTTAGCTTGCCTCTCAATCGACTCCAATGCCTCAAGCTGGTATTGGGCTGATCCGTCCCGAACGAACAGTATTCCAATATGTGTTTTTTATTATATATAAGTTATTATGTAGCATAGCCTATATTATTATTCTGGGGATAGGTATACCTAGTTATAAATTGTAGGTAAATCCAAGTCCTACTACTCACGTTGACAATTCCTGGAGGTTCCCCACCAGCCTCTATGAGTAACACGGTCCATCTATCCACTTCGGAGAGTCGATTTGCGAGGACACATCCAGCTGAGCCACCACCCACTATGATGAAATCGAAGCTCTGGCCATCTGTTGGGAATAAAAGAGAATATATCTTGAAAGTGCACATTTTTGAAAAAACCTCGTTTGTAATGTTTGGGATAGTCGTCCAGCAATTTGAACGTGCGAGGGCGAATTCCACCATCGCGTCTTTGCAAGGATCTGATCTTTGTTTGTGGCTTCGTAGTGGCTGGATAAAAATCTTTTCTTATTAGAATGGAGATATACTTACGTGACATGAGTTTTTTTAGCCTGGTTCATACATTGACTAGAGTTTTATACGATTAGAAAGAAAGAAAAAAAAGAATAATGAAAGATTAAGATTTTTTAATTTCGTTTTTACGTATAATTTAATAGAGTGAACTTTTTACTTACTTTCAACAGTGGCCTGTGGGTATTGCTCTGTAAAACTCAAAGAAGTAAGGGCTACAGTAAGCACTTGTAATATATTAACAAATGGTATCAGCACCTTTACTTCTGTGTAGGCCAGAATATCCAAGAGCATCCTAAAACAAATTTTATTTTAGGGAACAATTTTTACCCTTAATAAAATTGAAGTAGGTATTAATAAATCTCGATAAAGCCTTTGAAATGAAATGTATTTGTTGACTAATTGACGGGCTGTTTACATATTTTTATTCAACTAAAAACTATATTTGGCTGTATTCAGGGTTGCTGGTAACTAAACATAACCTTTTAAAGGTTTTTTTATCTTATACTGCGTCAAACCAAAACTTTTATTTTACTATTGACCTTTGAAAAAAATATAAAGTATTAAAAATTAATAAATTATTCAAATCGACCTTCTGGAACTGAGACTGGAATAAAGTGATGTAAATGAATAATAACATTCCTAAACTCTTTCCTTTTAGGAACATGATGATGATAGTCATTGTAGGTACAAGGAATTAGTATACTTGAAAAAAAAAACCATATGAATTATGTAATAATATCTATTTTTAATGAGGTACAAAATTTATAACTACCTATGTTTTGTAAAAAAAACGTTAATTAATCTCACCCATTGTTTAGGAGAACGGCGCAGCATACTAGTAAAATAACACTAGTTTTCCTGTATTGCATGTATTCAAACATCATGTTGGTCTGTTAACTGTTTTTTTCTTTTTTCTTTTCGCCTTTGGAATTTTATGCCTATAAAAGTTAGGAAAATAATCCCTCAATAGGAAAAAGCCAAAATGACGAGAGTTAACAAAAAGATTTCGGTTTATTTCTAGATGTGATCTTTTATAAGGGATTATTTACATAATGATTTACATGGGATTATTTACATAACTGATTATGCATGTGCAAATGCATTTGCGGTTTTTTCTTCTCGAGAAATAATGTTCTGGAAAAAAAAAAAAAACAGAGCGGTAATGGGTATACTATACCTACAATCAATGAATTCACAAGTTGTATTCCTAAAGATATGAGCAAAAAATACCTGCAGAAAAAAAGTTATAAACAAATTTTTGAATACTTTTTTACAATATAGGCACTGATATGTTAGACAGCTTAGGTAGTACTTCAAGGAAGACAAGAAGACCAGTCGACCTCCAAGATCAGTGGCGGGAGACGGCACTAGACTGGGACTGATGTTGCCTGTCTTTTCTAGCCTAGACTTATGTACCTGTTTGTCATTTTATGGCAGTTGTTAAGCCATGGCAGATGCCCTTAGGGTGGCTTGATGAACTCTCGACACCAGAGTTGGCCACTCTCATTCGATAAGAAGAATTTCTACTGCGAATAACTTTACTGTTACTTATAGTTAAATAAATCATCGTAATGTCGCAAAAAAGGCGTTCCGAGAGTGACAAAGCCATGGAAGGAAATTGATTTTTATTATGATAACAATATGAAGCACCCGTAGCTAGCAGAGGCAATAGCATGCAATTACCGATGTTAAGCAACTGCGGACGCGGTCAGTCCTTGGATGGGTGACCAATAATGGGCTTTTCTTTTTGAGCACTTCCGTGGATCGGACAACCCGTGAAATTGTAAGTACCGGTTGCTAATCATAGTGTGGCTTTCGTTAAGTCATGTTAGGGGCCCCTCAAGTGGTTTTAAACTCTTGACAACAGAGATGGCTACTCTCATACGAATTAGAAGATTACGATAAAGATTTATTCGGTACTTACATGTTATTACAATAACCACATTACACTAAGTATTCTGTACGAAAAAAAAAACAAATTAAAAAAACAAGAATTATTAAATTCACGCTAAAACTGTTGCAACGAGCAGGTGTAAATTCTTATACCTAGAGCTATGCCCATATTGCACATAATTATTACCTATTTAAATATACTCACATAAATACAAACTCTAAATTAGGGATTAGAGTATGGACACTTAAATTCTAAATCAACTAATGTGCTCAAATAGTTCACTAACGCCCGGTCGCTATAAAATCCACATTACGACTAATAAAATTAGTAAAACAGTCTGAACAATGGACCGGTAGGTAAGTATATTTTTGGCATAAACACGTTATGTTGTGCTCTTATTTTATTAACTTAATCTAAGGCAAGGATCTAAGTAGGTTCCTATTGGTAAAACCAGTAAAACAAATATCAAAGATGTATTTTTGAATGTCTGCCGACATATACAGGGTTATGGGTGATTTGTACATAATCGTTTTCAATGTTAGAAAATCTGAATTTAAATCAGAACATGCAATACTTATTTTTTTATGATGCTGTGACAGAGATACCTAATGTCAATAAAATATTATATTTATTTTTCCAGTGCATCATAGCGTATTTTCATCTCGATGCGTAAGATATTAGGTAAACAATATGTAACTTGAGAACTGGGGCTGATATATTTTTATTAACTTACGAGTTGGTTTTTCTGCACTTTCAAAGCTCAAACGATTTTGAGAAAAATTAAAGATAAAGATATATTTATTTGCAAGATGTAGTTTGATAATACAGATGTTGTGTACCTAGGTAAGTGCTAAAAATTTGGAATCATACATCTTAACCTTTACTGGTATGCAAAAAATTATGTCTGGAACAAAAATACTTAAATGTCAATTGAGATAATATTAATGAATGTCATAAATTAGTACTTAATTTTATCATTGAAAAATAGCTTAACAGAATAATAACATTTACTTACACAATAAAAAATTAAACAATTTCCTTTTAAATGTTGAAATTATGAATTTGACGGATTGATTTCGGCAGATGATTATAAATTTTTGGTCCCATACCCATACCTAAAATACTTTTCATAAAAAGAGCGGTTTTATGTTGTGGTATACATACTTTGGTATTCAATCGTTTACTCTTTGCAAGTTTATACATATGTAAATTTTTCTTTACAAACATTGCAGTCTCAAATAAATACAGACACGGAAATGGCAATATTTTTAGTTTGGAAAAGTATAAGTTTACATGAGTCCATTGGCCGCAAATGACACACTGATCTTAGACTTTTTTTCTGTGCAATAAAAATAGCATTCCTCTTTGAACAATTCCCCCAGAATATAACACCATTTCGTAAAGTAGATTTTACATACGCATGGTAATTGACTCAGAAACTTATTATTATTTATTACATACAATTCCTACGTAAAAATCTGTTTAAATTACTGGCTAACGACTCTAAACAATTCACATCAAGTTTGCTCATACTTTTTGAACTACTGCTCATACTTTGGCGTATTTGCTATTCTTTGTTACTTATACCCTATGGTAGATATCACATACACTCCCTTCCTAGCCATAACCAGATTCATAATGTAACTAAGTACTTACAAAACTTCTTGAAAGTTAATTTACGACGATGGTATGTCTTCACTATTATCACAGCTATTACATTTCCGATTTCCAATTTTTATATAATTCAATATTTTTAGATTTTTACTGCATTTTTTATATTAGGTATATTGTGACTGTGGAAGCACGCCTTATCACGTATATCTACTGTCGACTAGGACTTGTTAATTGTTATTATTATTTGAGTCACTTAAAGCACGACAACTTCAGTCAAAACATTCTATTCAACTGCTAGCAATATAAGAATAAAAATTAGATATAAAAATATTTAAATTATGCATGGTTTGGTACCGGTACCTACTTGTATTACAGTGGCCGGCAATATTATACCTAATATATTCTTCAGCAGTGAGTACCATGAATCCCATAGATTCTACAGTGGAGAATCAAATAGTGAACACTAAATGTAGCACTGATGATGATGCATTTTATAAGTACATGATATTTGGATAAATAGAATCTTTGTGTTAAGCGCTAAGCTAGTAATAAATAATAATTTAGTTGTTGCTGTCAATGTCAATGTCAAAGCTATGGTTTCCTTTGGTTAATTTCTGTTCTGTTTCTGTTCTGGTCAGGTTTTGTTTACAAATTCCAGGATTACGTCTAAAAAGCTGTATTTCTCTGTGAAGATGTCGAAATGGCGTCAATTAATTAGAACAACATACTGTCGGTACTATAGCGGGCAGCAGGCAAAAAAGAAGCTACCTATTATAACTTGTAAACGGCCAGAGTTCAATCATTACGATGGACAATCGTACAGCAAGTTCGAAGGGATAAAACTAGCTTCCCAAGGCTGGCTGAGCAGTAAAGCCAAGAACGATTACTTTATTATTCACGGCGATGCCAACAAAAAGGAAGAAAAGCCAGTTTATCGAAAGAGTTTTGAAGAAATCGGCGTTAGTCCGCAGTTAATTGAGGTTATGTCTGAGCAAGGTATAACCTTACCAACAGCGATCCAAGCAAAAGCTATCCCATCCATTCTAGCTGGGAATAACACGGTGGTGACTGCTGAGACAGGCTGTGGGAAGACCTTGGCGTATCTGCTTCCTCTCTTTCAGCATATTATGCATTGGAAGCCAAGTGTTCAGGAAGAGTTTAACAGCCCATTGGCTGTTATTATCACACCCAGCAGAGAACTAGGTAAGCTGTTACTTTTCTGTATGAGTCTTCAAAATAATAAATAACCATGGTACTGATAATTTTATTGTAAGTTATTCTGACAAGTCCTAAACCCGCACTATAGTTGTTTAACTTAAACTTATTGGTTCGAATCCTGCCGGTCGTGATTATTTTCGCTCATTTTCCAATAAGTGACATTTAATTTTATTATAATTTCCAGCCTCTCAAATTGGTGATGTAGCTCAAAACATAGCCCACAGTCTCAACCTCAATGTCTCTACACTGATTGGTGGCCGCACCAAGCGTAAAATTATGAACCCTCCAATAGAATACTGTGACTTATTGATCACTACACTTGGAGCCTACAGTAAGCTGGTTACAACGGGTATATACAAGATACATAATGTACATCACATTGTACTTGATGAAGCTGATACATTGCTAGATGACAGCTTTTCTGGGAAGCTTTCACATCTGTTGAAAAAGTATGCGGTAAGTGGAAGTTTTATGAAACATACTTATACATTAAATTTATATGATTGGAATAGTGTGAACTGTGAATCAAGACTTAACTACTAGATATGATTTTTTTAAAACCACATAATAAAAATGTTTTACTCAAACTTAAATGTTGCTCGTATGTATTACAAATGACTTTCACTCTATAAGAATTATATAACATATTTTGTGATTTTTATTAAGCAAATATGTTTACAACAGCCTCTGTTTTAACAGCAACTTTTGGTGCTGTGATGACTAGCCACTACAACCTACTATTAATTTACTAGTCATTTCCATTATCCTTTACCTTGTTAGATTTTGAAACTTAAATTAACCAACACTGCTGGAATACTCAACTAAGTCACCTCAACTCATTTCCCTTTCAGATACAATTCAAAACAGAGATCCAGACCCCCCCAGTGGGCTGCCAGCTAACCCTAGTGAGTGCCACAATGCCCCATGAGCTGCCCGAGTCTGTGAGCTCTTTCGTAGCTCCGGAGTCACTGAAAACTGTCACCACTTCTCAAATACACAGGATCATGCCTCATGTGCCTCAGAAGTAAGTTATATATTTTAATATTCATCACTAGTGCACATCCGAGGCTTCACTCGCATTATTTTGTGATAAAAAGTAGCCTATGACATTTCAAAAACCTATGTACATACCAAAAATCATGATGATATATTCAGCCATTTTTGCGTTATAAGTGTTTAAATAAACAGACAAATATTCTTAAAACTGCTGAAACATGTTGTGATCATGAAAAAATACGTATAAGTTTTGCACCATAGAATTAAAAGTTGTCATTGTCTATTTCTGTTATGCATTACTATCTTATTACTTGCAATGTACTCTTAAATAAAGTTTTAAGTAAGATTATTAATTTAAGAATTAAGAATTTAAAGTTTTAAGTAAGATTATTACCTTAAATTTTTTCTCTCCAGATTCATCCGTCTCGGCAAAGCCCAGAAGCCAATGGAGCTGCTCAAGCTGGTTCAAGCAGACATGAACCTCAGTCGCTCCGTCATGATATTTTCCAACAAGACATCTACCTGTGACTTTGTCTCCATGTTTCTGAACGAGAACAACATAGATTGTATAAACATCAACGGGCAGATGAATGTGACATTGAAGATGGGCAAGTTTGATGCATATAGGAGTGGCAAGATCAATGTACTGTCTTGTACTGATATAGCGTCGAGAGGATTGGATACTACACGAGTGAGTTCTTAAATTGTTATTAAGTATAAAAATTAATGATTTCTCTTCTGTTGCATAGCAAATTTATTATAGGTCTTGTACAGGTTTGCCGTCAAAAAAATCATACCAACCATGAATCTAAGGTACAGGTTATGTAGATTGCAGGAGTAGGCTATAAAATATGTTTCACTGTACAAGTATTTTACCTTCTATACAAGTATTCTTAACCCTCATTATTTGTTAGACAATGGCTTTATCTTAAATATACAATGTGACTCTTCTGCTTTAAGTTTTTTGTGTCTATGTTAAATATTCTCCTATTTTTACAGACGCAACACATAATAAACTACGACTTCCCCCTATACACTGCGGACTACATCCACCGCTGCGGCCGCACGGGCCGCCTCGGCTCTCCACTCGACTGCCACGTCACCAACCTGGTCGCTTGGCCGAGAGAAGTCGCTCTCGTGAGTACTCACATTGTAAACTACGACTTTCCTCTGTAAACTATGACTTCCCTCTGTAAACTACGACTTTCCTCTGTAAACTACGACTTTCCTCTGTAAAATACGACTTCCCTCTGTAAACTATGACTTCCCACTATACACTGCGGACTACATCCACCGCCGCGGCCGCACGGGCTGTTTCGACTATCAATTCTATTAAATATCTATTAATTACATTGTAAACTACGGCTTACCTCTGTAAACTTTCTTTCTTCCCTTAGTTATCTATGGCTTCTCTATGAAAACAATGACTTCCTACTGTAAGCTGTGCCTACTACTACTTCCCGCTGTAAACTACGATTTCTTTCTTTGTAAATAGCGACGTTGACTTCGATTTTTTTTAATATGCAGTGACAGTTGTATGTAAGGTATTTTAATGGACTATTGTTCTTTACTAATTATTATTTTGTTTGTTTTTTGTTCCAGGTACAAAAGATAGAAGAGTCTGTAAGGAAGCACAGTGACCTTCCGAGCGTGAATGCCAACATCAGGAGGATTATCGAGAATAGGATAGCAAAGATACAAGTACGTACTAATGGGTAGATTAGTTTTATGTATTTAGTACTGTAGTGTTGTATGATTGTTAAGTTCAAATAAAGTTGTGAGAAACCCTAAGATTTTTTTTCAAAAAGAGACAAGATTTCAAGTTAGTACCTTCAACATTAATTTCAGATGCTTTTAGGTAATTCGTGTGATCAGAACACTTAAATATAAAAATATCTCTGTAACTTTCTGTGTAATGTCCTCTTTATTTATATCTGGCATTAATGGGTAACTCAAGAAAAATGGAAATAAAATGTTTCTTGTAATGACTTGATTAGGTATTTATTCACACAGTTAAAATACAATTCTTTCTAATATTAAAATTTTACAGTTTTTAAGTCCTGAACACGTTATAGAAACCTTTTTTTTTTGTGGAAATCTGATCAAAAACTAACTAACTAAAACAACTTATCAAAAACTGATCTATTTATATATATGTATCTATCTGGGTTTATTTCAATTATACTTTTTTTTCAGTTATGGATTATAATGTGTAAATATTTTGCACTCAACTACATAAGTCTAGCACACAAAATACAAGTAAACTCTAAAAATAAATTATCAAGTACCCGCTAAGTATATTTAAATATGTCGATAGTTCATTATATTTATTTAGGATCGATCACTATAATATTGCTTATATTTTCGACTTAGTATATTTGGCTAAATATGTATATTTAATACATTATTAATTATTTAATGTCTAACAAATGCTAGGAGTGTCTAACACTGAAAATATACTTACTAATGTACATATAATAGTAGATAAATAATATAATATGTAATGTAACAGGTACATAAACCACGTTCTATCTAAAAATCATAAGATATTAAAAAATAAAGTAAGTTAAGTTAAACAAAAGTTAGTTAAAAAAGGTGTTAAATTTTAAAAATAAAATATGAAACACGTGAAAACATTAAATTCATAACATAAAAGTCTCTATAAAGGCAATACCGCCAAAACTATACAACTACTAGTTTGGTGTTAAAATTCCTTCTTTTTTATAATTTTATAATATAAACAAGATTTTATATACTATTTTATCTACAATAAGTAGGTACATTAAAATTAGGGCCTATTTTCACATTGATATCCTATTTTATTCATAATGAGATTAACCTATTGTATTGTTTATCAAAAACTATAAAACCAAACTTCAAATCTACAATTTTATAAAAGCTGCTAAAATAATAATAAATGATTTATAAAAAAAAAACTAAATTGCAATTCAAAATTGTACAATAAATTAGGACCATTGCCCATATTTACTTTTAAAATATTTTTTTTTTAAAACACAATCTATTAAACCTATTCTAATTATTACTATTAGTAAGTCTCAGTTGAGCATTTATACAAAACTATAGATAGTTAATAATATTTGCGACAGTGTAAGAAAATAGTTATAAATTTCTTTGGCACCGATTTTGGCACTATAGACATAATACCAATGTATCCACGGCTTATTTTTAATTATATGTATACTTTGCCGCTACTTATCCAGCGTCTTTTCAAAGGATTACTTAAGATTCCTGTAAAATACGCTCGCCCTGTATATTCAGGCCTAGGTTTTATAGTTGATTTTTTTAAGGTCTTGACGACGGTCCTGGTATAGCATCTTCCGTAGACTTCCACCGACTCTCCAGACCATTCTTCCCGGTCTCCTGCCTTCTTTCACTCACGTTCTGATGGCTGTACCGTCTCTGCTCATCAAACACCCTGCTTGATATGTTGAACACGCTATCTGCGCTGGTTTTTCTTCTCGTATCTAGAGTGGTCAAACTAGATCCAGTTGGAGAAATTCTGTGAGGGAATCTTGGAGAACCTTTGATGCGTTCTGTCGAATTTTGATGCGACATTGTTGTTTTATGCGTTGAGGGTAGTACAAAGTTGACCTTTGTTTCTGGCTCCGCGATATATTTTTGGACTCCTGATGATATGCTTTTGTCTGAATCGTATTTAGAACACGATGGTTCGTCGTCTGTTACTCGTATAATGGGTCCGCTTTTAGCGTAAGATTCTCTTCTCAGTTTGAGTTCTGGATGTGGAACGTGGAGTGTGTTGCAAGATAGGACCATGCTGTGTTTTCTATGTCCTGGGACGAGGCCGGCGATCATGCCTACATGCATTTTGAGAGCTGCTGCAATGCTTTGACCAGTTGGATCTGCTATGGACATGGTAGATGCTTTGCGGCTTGAAGGTCTGCTGCTGCCGAAGAAGCTTTTGATCCGACTGAGGAGACCAGGTTGCTCGTCTCGTTTGTTGAGGCAGAGACTGTAGAGGTCTATAGCTGGTTGGGATTTTCTGTAGTTTAGTTTGGGTTGTGAGCTGAAACTGACGGAGTTTCTTCCTCGGAAGGCGTCCGCGGAGGGCCAGCTGGCTCGAGGGATGACTGGAGGTAGAACAGATAGAAGTAACATCGGTAGGCCGCCGCCGATGCTCGGGGTGCGCTGGTCATGCGCTCGACCTTCTTCTTCCACGGTGTTTAGTTCCGTCTGCAATGAAAATTGCGAGTCAAAAGATTTACCCTTTTATTTCACACCTACACCTAAATTATAGCAGCGTCGTTATCTTGGTGTTTGGTAAGTATTTAATCAGCAGGACGACCTTATTACAAATTAAAAAGTAAAATACATAAAAACTTGTGATCTTTGTGCGTAAAATTATTGACCAAGCAATTAAAATTTTAAAATGCATTTAGGTGTCAAATATTTGGGCTAAGTACGTAAATAATGGTATTTAAATATGTGTCCGTGACTGTACGTAATTATATAAAGAAGTGAGATTCCTCCTGATAAAAAATAAATAAAAATTTAATTTATTTCCAGATTTGAAATTGTGGGTTCGATTGAAATATTTATTGCTAAAATAAAAAAACAGGACATATAAGACAGTGCCACCTAGCCCCATACATAGCTTGCTACCTATGACTCCAGGATACACCGATTTAGTCAACCATCGTCACAGTATGAATAAACCAACATTCTTCAACTTGAAGTTAGCTTTAACTTAGAAAGTAAAGCATCCGATACACTTGCACAAGTTAACGCATATTCAACTTACAACTTAAACTGCACTTAAGTTACTTTACATTTGCACCTAACCACGACCAGACCGTTCACACAGGAAAACTTGAAATAGCTTGTTTAAACTACTTTAACTTACATATCGCTAGTTTTCATGTAAATGTTACTCTGTGACAGAAATTTAATAAGATAAATTTTACTAAGAAAATATAGAATTTAGAGTCGGGAGTTCCGTACATCAGTTGTTGGGTCAGTTTCAGAGGCTAAAAAGGTTGTACTATTCGATGAGGCCGAACAAAGGTTTTTCTATAGTGTACAATAAACTTGTATCAAGACATAAACATAAAAACATTAAAAGCGATTATTTCAACATTCATAAGGGTGGTTACAGTAAGGTTTATTAAACATAGGGGATTATATTAATACATATGTACATAAGAGTTATGAATATTCGCTGTTGCCAATTTTACGGACGTACGTATGTATATAACAGAAGTCAAGTCAAAGCTAACCAATTTGATTTGTCAACTTTCGAAACCTGATATTAGGAGCTAATAATCAGCTTGAAAAGCCATACTTACATATCGATTCACGGACAAATTAAACACATGGGAAAAGAATGGCATGATTTTCACCGCTCTTTATGAAAGTCACGTTTAATAAACATCACTATCCAGCGGTAGAAACATAGTTCATACAGACTCACCCGTCGTTGCATGGATATAGAAGGATTCGATCCGAAAGTCTCCAGCGGTTCAGACAGTAACTTCTCCAACCTTCCTATTTCCTTGTCCAGTGCTGCAACTTCTCTTTTATATACTTTGTTTTGTATCTCGATGCGGAAATGGAGTTCTTGTGTCTCGTCGGTCACGAACCTTCTGGTTTTACATTCTAGGCGGAGGCCCATGCTTTGGATTACAGGATCTTCTTCCGCTGAAAAGAGTAATTGCTTTTGATTATGTACCTACAGCTAAGCATTTTGTTTTTATAGGATTTATTAACACGGTTGCGATCAGCGTTAGCAAAATTGTTGATTTTATTCAAGTCGGTCATTTATAAACATCTAGTATGTAAAATTTAAATGCCTTGAGGTATATTTTATCTATATGTTAATAACAAGCGTAATAGCTAAATAATTGCACATATATTTATCTGTACGTAAGCTAACAGGTATCTAAGTTGCTTTAACATTTTTGGTTTTGCAAGAAGTGCCCACAACATATTTTTTAATTTGAACTTACCATTACTCCTGATAGCAATAATCTTCGGCAAGAACAGCAAGCACAGCGTCGACGTCGTAGTAATCAGTATCAGACTAGTTATAGTAATATACGCCAGTGTAGCTCTCTCAGATATAATAGTTCCGATCACCACCACACTGGCGCTAGTGATGACCACAGAGTAAACGCTGATGCCGATGTATTTGGAGTCGTTTAGAGCAGATATCTTGACGTTTCTGGTCTCCCAAGCCATGTACACGCCGACGATGAGAAGTAGCCCCTTGTAGGCGTAGAGGGCGCAGAGCCAACCGGTCGTGTTCTGTGATTTGCAGACTTCTATCTGGAATGAGAAATATAGGTTGAAGAAATAGTTGGATTTTACAAAATTAGTGGTAAATTCCAAGTAGTTGCTCGTTTCAGTTTACAGATTGCGCAAGCTTAGCTTGTAGGGCGACACTTTTTTGAACTAACCGACGCCCTTAAAAATATGGTAACCAAATCGACCCATATTATTTGTAAATTGTCAAAATTGAATGTTATTTAAGTCTATTTGGAATAGAAAAGAAAATTCTTTATTGCAACATACGAGTACGATAATAATTACAAAGAAAGAAGCAAAAACTTATTCTAGTGCCACAAGTGGAGTGGTTTAGACTGCTTAACACGTGTGTAAATATGTGAGTGTATGCCTATATGGTTGTATGTTTGTCCACGGATTTCTCAAAAACAAGAAGTGATATCGATGTGGTTGTTGTCTATCTTTTGTATTAAATTAAGTATGTTTCAACTTAGGTACGAGGTGTCATCAAAATCGATCCAATAGTTTTTGAGATATGGATATATACGCATTCATTAGCGGGAATTTATGGGCCCTGAACGACGGCTAAGGCACGTCACCTTTAATTTTTCTTTTTGCAACAACAGTTATGTTCTTTAAAAACCCATGACTTGTAAGGTTTACCAGAATCTATAACATACCTGCGGCTGATAAATGACACTTCTATCCGTAGCACTGATCTCGATGGTCAAGTTCTTGAGGTGTCGCTCCATGGGGTCCATGACTGCCCATAGCGTCACGATCATTCCGTCGATCACCAGCAGAGCGCAGACTAGGGAGATTAGCGGAGTGTCTTGCAGGAGCTTGGTTTTGCATACTCCACTGCGGTTGCTGAAAATGTAAAGGAACTCTGGAGAAAATATGTACCTAGTGTTTTTCCGCTGCGACTGCTCCTTAACGGACTTCAAACAACAAAATGAAAAGTTAAAATGTAAAGTTTATGAATTGAATACTTGCTATACATATTCAGGTTTACTGATAAGTAACGCAAACCCTTTTAAGAGAGGTTTTAGTACATCAAAAGCATGTAGGTAGTGTACGATTTTTGGATGTACGCGAAATAAATTTACTCCAAAAGTTATGTACAAGTTAAGTAAAAATTTATTGCAAAACAATCGTATTAGATAAATTATGATACAGCCTGCTGTGTTAGATTGGAACTGCGTTGCATAAGCATTAAGCAGGTTTATCCAAGTGGTCCAAAAATATGCGTAATTTTAGAATTTATTTCTTTGCTGTGTTCGGTCAGAACCTGCTAGAGAAGTTTAGGTGTAATATTTGGTGAACTATAAGGCATTGCATCAGCATGCATGCAAGCTTATAAGTACGTGACTTCAGGCAAGTTGTAGAGATCTGTGTCGTACTATCTCTTTTGAATTTCATAATAAACATGTCAAGATTTCCTTTAAATTTCTAGATTTTACCCATTAAAGTTTGTCTATTAATGTATTCGCAAGTTGTTGTTAATTTCTTAATAGATTACATACATCCAAGCGAAGCAGCTAAATAATTGAATTTTCTATTTTAATATTGTTTCTTGTGAAGCCAAAACTTGACAGACTGATTAAATTTTCAGCAAGTTGGAAGGTACCACGTTATCTTATCTATGCTTATATACTCGTACTTAGTACGTTTAGATAACTTTGGGGAAAAGTTGGGAGATTTCCAAGAAGGCTTGTCTCAGTGGTATTATTATGAAGTAGGAGTTAACGTGCCTTTACATGTAACATGCACAAGGGAATTTAAATAGATTATGTTACTTTAATAGATGTGCATTTATAATATATAATAAAACTGTATTTGTAATGATTTTGAGTAGGACCCCATTCAAACACTAGATAGAGTTGCTGTGCTGTGCAAATAAAGTGTGTGAGTATTATCTGTATTTAAATTTGTTCCGAATATTGATACAGAGAATACATGAGAACGTTTCCTGGGCCATTTGCCATTTGAAGAATCCAGTAATAAAAATAAAATAAACATCCTTTAGCCGTTTCCATTTTAATTTATACAATCAGATCCGTATTTACGCCATTTACACTAATGTTAAATTGTCTTGTCATTACATATTCTACATCTAGGTACAACAAAACAGGCCAAATAAAATTTATAATATCTTACCTTATAAATATCCTATGTACTCGGTAAGTTTTAGCGAACATTGATCCGAAGGCCAAAGAGAATCCAGCGGAGAGAATGTACACTCTGCCCTGCGAACAAAATACCTCTTAAAAATGTTGCCATAACCTTTCATGTTGTACAGGGTTAGTAACTAACAATGTTCTACGACTTGGAATTTTGATTAAAATATAAACATGTGTCAATTCGAAAACTTTTGACGAATTATAATAACCTTGTTTAAAAGATTATGCGTTGGTTATCAGTAACTCTGTAGTATCTCTCTCTCTCTCTTGAGTCGTATTCCTCATGACTGATTGTCGTGACTCCCCTGCAGAATTAATTCATTAGGGGAGTTCTCTTGGGCAGATACATCGTGGTGGGCCGCCCATGTCCTTCCACGGAAGACAGAATATGTCCTCGGATATTGTGGTCCTCAAACATGTCGGCTTCCTCGCGATGTTTTCCTTCACCGTTAAGCTAGTGCAAATCCACACATAACTTGAAAATACAAGTCATTAGTGTAGGGTTCGAATCAGGGTGCGTCTGGATAAAAAGCAGCCACTGGAGCCGCTGAGCCACACTCGCTTTTCCCTAACCCTGTAGTATAGGGAACTATATTTCTAAGATCTTTTGTCTTTGTTCTCGCATACAGGACAATAGAAAACTTCAAAAGGTAACTCGGAAAGTTCTTCTTTAAGCTCTTGGTGGAGCATTTTTTAAGCCTTAGTCATTTGAGCCATCTTGTAATTTTGAAGGAAACAGAAGATTATCGACTTTAGGCAACTCAGGAAAATGACGCATATTCAAATAAATACACGTGGTATTTTTTTTAAACTAAAAGTTGTTTTTCGTACAAAAATTACATAATTATAAGAATTCTTGAATTATTATTATGTGTGCTTTCTCAGTTGTTCGAAGCTGAGTTTTTTCGATTAGATACATATTATTTATTTATTAGTTTGTGAGTATTGCGAGCAACGTAAATGTCTTTTTTGACTCACAGTATCATATAAATTAAGATTCAATTTGTTGGCCACTTTTTAATCGATGAATGACATTAATGCTTTACTTTGATGATTGACTAAGTATGGACTACACAGAAATCCTGACGTGTTTAACAATTTTATTCGTACTTGAATGCCGATGCTGTGTAGACCACAATTTGCATTTGACATTAGTGCAAATCTTAGATGGTTGCTGATGGCGCGAGCGTCTCATAGTCATAGTTATTTATTTGCAAATTGTGAAGTACACAGTTACACAAACAAGGTGTGGAAAGTGAACACTGAACAATGACCCTGATAGGGTATGCAAATATGTTTAAGTAACAAGCGGTCCGATTCATATCTCATTAAATCGATGCATCACTTAAAATGACGTGGACAGAGTAGTAACATTTCTTAGTTGAATATATTTTTAAGTCACGGGGAAAAATGTTGTAAGTTTACGATACTTTTTAGGTTGTCTGGTAATTAATTAAAAAATTTAATCGCCATTGGTTTCGGACCCATACTTTGCATTTGCAATCTATGTGGCAATCTGAGTGGGTATATACGCGATGATTAGTAATCTCAGATGATTAGTAACTATTTCAAAGCTAAAATAGCGTCATTCCAGCTAGCCTTCCAAATGACTTACAGTGCACATGGCAGAGAAGGGCACGTAGGCGGGCAGCGTGGCGTTGTCAACGCCGAGCAGCGCCACCGCCGTGTACACCAGCACGCAGCCCGTCAGTGTCATGTTGTTCAGCCGGGGGGACGACAGCTTTATCGATCTGGAACGGAACGTAATTTCAATCATTTATTATATATCTAAATATATAAAACTCAAAGGTGAGTGACTGACTGATATAGTGATCTATCAACGCACAGCCCAAACCACTGGACAGATTGGGCTGAAATTTGGAATGAAGTTAGATGTTATGACGTAGGCATCCGCTAAGAAAGGATTTTTGGAAATGCCACTTTTAAAGGGGTGAAATAGGGGATACAAGTTTTACTTCTTAATGCGAGCGAAGTCGCAAGCACCCACTAGTTTATGTATAAATGTCGTGGTTAAGTATTGAGCTGTCAAACAATTGCTTCTCGGAATAATTCATGTGGCTACAGCACATCATACGTACACATTATATTTATTACTCATCTTTGGTCTCTCTTTGCTACACAAGATCAATGTGATGTAGCATATGCTACGAGATATTTTATTTTCGTAGCAATTGCTACGCGCATCTCGTAGCCGGCTTCGTAGGCGTATTGTTATCAATTTATGAAAAACTAGCTGTGCCTGCAACTTCGTCCGCGTAGAATAGTTGAACCGTTTTCGCAGCGCACGCAACGGAAACCTTCAAAGATGAATAATTTTCCCCGTTTTTTCCACATTTTCCATTATATCTTCGCTCTTATTAGTTGCAGCGTGATGTTATATAGCCTAAAGCCTTCCTCGATAAATGGTCTATTCAACACAAAAATAATTTTTCAATTCGCACCAGTACATTGTTCCTGAGATTAGCGCGTTCAAACAAACAAACTCTTCAGCTTTATAATATTAGTATAGATTAGACACTAATGTTTGAATGAATCCGATTGCAACTCATACATTTGTGAAAAAATGTGGGTGTTGACAGTATCGAGCTGGACGACTCAAGTCTTAACAAAAGTACATTGTACTAAAGTAACCTGTCACTGAATAGGCTTGGTATTACTTTGTCTACTTTCCTCTACCCACCTTCGTTTACTATAATGCAAGTTGAAGGCCAGGAAGGCGAGTGCGAGCGCCACCCCTGCCGCCGCCAGCACCGCCACCGCCACCCTCGCTGGCGCCCACACGGAGTCCACCCTCAGCACCAGGACTCTCCTGGCGGCGGGCACTCCGCCCGCCCACTGAGGCTTCACGCAGTCGGAGCAGGACATCTCCCGCCCGTGGATGTAGAGCGCTACTGTCTTTGGGCGGCCGCCTTGATGTAAAATGAAAACGTATGAGTTATAAAATATACTTATGATTATTTGCATATAACAGCAAATATACTGATGGACTATCATATTTTTTTGTACGAAAATAGTAAATGGTTTCGGCATTGGTAACTTTTATCCCATAACAACGCGAGCGAAACTCTATAGTAAACTATAAAGAAGCAACATCGTATCCGTATTTACACTTCATATTATTAACATACTTGAAAAAAGGATATTATATGTATATCATACATCTACTTATTCATACAAATAAAATATAGGTTTTACAGGGTCTGTTTCCTTTGTTTCATTTCACTACGTTTTGAGTTTGTACTAAAATAAAAGATAAATAAGGCTAATTTAAGTAAGTATTTGCGCAACTTCTTCTTGGACCGATTTGAATCTAACTTATTTTGTATGGAATTACGTTAATCCTTCAGGTGTTCTAAATACCTAATTCCTGTTCAATGTTCTACAAAAGTAAAAGAGGTGTTTGAACAGCGGTATTTCTGGCCGTTGTTAGATTTTATATAAATATTTGTCCGTTGTTAAATTATGCATTATTTGGAGAGGTTACTATGAAATTTCAAGAAGTAAAAATACTCGTAAGAAGAATATCGAACAATGTTGACGACAAGCAACATCTATATTAATTTCTTAGTTTCGACAATACCCGACTTACCCCCGGTTTTTAGATCGATAAAATCAGTTTCATTTATCCATTTTTATCCATTCAAATCAACTGGTAGCAAGATAGCTATGGGATTAGATTGTCATCAGTTGATTTATTGGTGAATTTTCAGCCAAGTACCACAAAATTTAATTGATTGATGGTATAATTAACCGGATCGCCGTTTAGGAACCGAGATTTAGTGCCTTATTGAACTTGGGGAAAAGAACATTATATGTAGGTGTGGTACCTAATCTTTGTTATTTTACTACAAAAATATATTACTTCTTGCGAGCTTTACTCCAAGGCTTTTAAATATTACAAAATGGCCGCTCCAACATAACTTCGCGGCGGAATATTCAAATACTGCTAGTTTTATATTTCAGTTTTAGTACCAACCTACGTTTTCGGAGCTATAAAAATTTTATACTATTCTAAAACACCTGCGCCTTGCTTTGTTATACTTTGAAATTAATTTTGAAATGTTTCTAATGGCTGTTTTTAAATATTTATTGCAAAGATCATTATACAATCACGCGTAGTAGAAAATCAAACTGTCTAGTAAACAGTTAATGTTACTCGTATCCACCTTAGTGTACATTTATATTCTCGAAGTACTTTATAATATATTTTTTACATTTCACTGTCTGGCATATGTATTGCATTATAACTTTTTTGTTTGACGTTCCTAAGCAGTGAGCTTACATTGTACATATAATATCATTGTTCCTAAGTGTACAAAACTAAGTTTAGTTTTTACCTAAATGAAAAAAAAAAATATAATGAAATGAACCCTTGACTTTTAAAACAATGAAGCTAGCATCTACGTAGTAACAAACTTCGCCATCTTAATCGTCATGATAGTGAACTTAATTCTCATCTCTTAATTTGTGCGTGACATCGCTTTATTAAGAGCCATTTAATGTTATTAAATTTCATGACGTTTCATAAATCTTCTCTGCGATAATTAACGTTAAACAAGTCCACTAATTAATACACGCGACTGGATAAATGGGCTTATTCGGAATATTTATATTAATTAAGGGTCAAATTTACTCGCCTAGGTTGTTTTTCACTATCATTGTATTTATCCCTGCAAGTTTAGAGATCCAAGTCTCGAGATAGTATGCATAATTATATATGCACATATATGTATATGCTATCAGGCAACAAAATCCCCGTTTAATCATATAGGTACATACATAGTTTAGAGTATTATCTGTATTGGATATTTAAATTCTACACTTGCTTACCCTTTTTGAAAACAGATTAACCTTATTTTTTATATAAAAGTGGCCAACTTTATAGTTTTCAAACCACCCTAAGGGCGTCTGACATGTCTTGACGACTGTCAACTTAGAATAAATATAAATAGATGGGTGTTATTGCTAGGTACTCCAATATAATGTCCAATCAATAGTAATTGAGCTATATTTAATTTGTTTCCAATTAATTAATAATCTCACCTTGAATTTGATAAAACGCCGAGGTCCCTATCCGGTCGGCGCCGTTGAATGAAACGGGACCCTGAAATACGACCTTTGATTAATTTTTCTTCCAATTTTCTACATAAAAAGTAATTAACAATAACTACTAGCTCCTTGAAGCATCTTTATTCTTACTAAATTAAGCCAAGGTCTTGTTAAAGTTCAAAGAAGTAGGTATTTATGATTTATTCTTTCAGCAACGTTCTACTTAGGTATCGTTGGCTGTAAAAATGTAATATCATGTGTTTCTGTAATCCTATCATAACAGAACTTTGTATGTTGTTATGTTGGAAACTAGCTAATCGTTACCATTTAGAATATAACACCTACCTACATATATAGCAACATAATATAATGTGCAATTTTCGTGTCGGGATATCAATTTAGTCTAAATAAATTTCCTGGCACATAGCACAGTCACATGTATGCAATTTATAAAAAAACAGTGCACAATAATAAATTCGTTATTAAAATTAACCCTCACCACAAAATATCTTCAATAACGTTTCTATTCGTCTCCAACATCTACAACCACAAACAATAAACAAGACCTCAAACATTACCATATCAATCCCCACAATTTCATAAAATGCAAATCCGGGCATATAACGCTAATAACTCACGAGTGTGATAAAATTATACAAATATATTCACCGAGACGCCCAAGAAACTGAGATTCGCGAACTGGTTAAGGAATTCCTCTGCCATGTCTTTCCTGTCGTAGTCGAAGTTTCCTATTCCATACTTTAAGGTGCCTTTATGTAGGGTTGTGTTCGGTTCAGGTATGTCGTAAGTTCTCCAGGTCTGTTCTGATTTGCTGAGGGCTAGGGCTATGGCCCACACTGCGTCGTAGGTTTGAGGCGCGTAGGGACTCACAGGTACGCCTGATGCCTCCATTTCTCGGTGAAACATCTCGTTTGTCTGAAATGGAAAATGATGGGTCAAAAAAAGTAAGAAAGCTCGTATTAGAGTGGTCTAGTTTGGTGTCAACTTTTTAAACTGCCTTAAGGGTCTCTGACATGGATTAGCGACTGCCGTACTAGTGCCTACGAACAGGGATAGGGTTTTCATATCCTGTTTAAATTGTACTAGGTACTACATAAAATGTAAGATCTACGATTTATAAACATTATCAACAATAAATCTAAAACATAATTTGCTTACATTTAGTCCATATTAGTCCGCATTATGAGTTAGGGGTAGAATTTATGACGATGAAATATGAACATTTTGGAAAGATTATATTTGTGACATCTAACAGGAAATCTTCACAAGTATGACGACCTTATGTTACATAAATAGATTATAAATTGACCATACACCCCAAAGAATAGCTTAAATCAACCGACCTTTCTATAAATTAAATCACTCCATCTTACATTTAGATATCATAATTACATTACCCGGTAAATGAATTTGTGTTCTTTTTAAGATAAGATAAGATAAATTTATTGAAATCAAATAATATGTTGCATCTTACAAATTAATAACAGTACAATTTTCCTTTTGGGGATGTTGACTGCTGAGTTGCAGCAGACAGGGCTCTTCCAGTGTTGTACATATTTATATGATTCAAACTCGGTGTATGCTATATTTATGAAAACATTAAACAATTGTACATTAATAACATTTTTTTTTTCAAATAAATTTGGAGCAAAAGCGAAATTTAAATATTTTATATAATTCTAGTAAGTTTGAGGTCCCTAGTTCTCGCACTAGGATTCCCTGTGTTGCGAGAACTAGTTCTCTTCCAGGGTGCTAGAGATGGGGATTCGTGTGATTGTTTCAGTTAAACATTTTAATCCAAGTGAGCTGGACGCGTGCGTGCCAAATTAATTTTGGGAACTAAGTATATATTTCGGGCTTGAAAATTGAATATATGGAATATAGTATATGTTGTGAATATGTGTTGTATTTGTATGCGTTTACATGTGAAGGTGGGTCTGAGTACCTCCAGGCAGTTATTCAGGGGTGACAGGCCCACCTGTGTATGTGGTTTGTTTCTATATCTGTGTGTTTGATTTGCCAAGTCTTTGGTGAATGTGTAAGAGCGTATATGTGATGTTGGGTCTGTATACCTCCTAACAGGTAATTAAGGGTTTCGGTCCGCCTATGTTGTGGTTAAGGAGTATGTATGGATGGCCAGTGATTAAGTGTATACATGTGTATGTGTGTTAGTGTTTTTTGTGAAATAAGTAGCTCCGGAGCTGTAGTTATAAATAGTGGTGTGTGTGGTTTAGGTAGTGAGACGGAGGATTTCTTCCGTCTCTTTGTAGTTAAGCGTGGTCAGGTGTTCTATCAATTTTTTCTTACAAATATATTTGGAGCAATTCAGAATGTTTAAAATAGAGTTAATTTTCCTATACATAAACGGGCCTAGAATAGCATAGCATCTTCGTCCTGTGGCAGTTTTTGATGAGGTCATGTCAGTTGTGTTCCAACGTAGTGTACGCCTGTGAATAGCGTGGGAATATGCAGATTTATGGTATTTGAGTATACACGCTACTATGAAAAGCTGCCTGACTCTCAGCTGTTTTGCCTCTTTGTAAAGTGCATCCGTAGGATGTCTAAAGTGTTTTTTAAGTGCTACTTTAAGTATCAACCTTTGTGCGCGTTCGACTTTTATTAGATGGGTGACACAAGCACTGCCCCATGAAGTGACGCAGTAGGTTAAAATTGGAACACACAGTGCTTTGTATATCATGTTTATGATTCTAGAGTCAGCTACAGATCTAAGCCTTTTGAAAATAAAGATAAGTTTTTTAATCCTCCCGCTCACTGTCTGAATTTGTTTCGTCCAAGATAACAGTTCGTCAATGTATATCCCTAGGTATTTTATGTCCTTTACTTCCTCAATTTTTGGACAATTGCAGTAACTTTGGGGGTAGATAGAAATGCAGCAGGTATGTAGTCTAATATTGATAGGATATGTCGGAGCTGTACGGCTTGAGACTCGGAAAGCTATGAGCTTTGTTTTAGATACATTGAGTGTCAGCAAGTTATTTTGTAGCCATCTAGCAATATGTCTAAGACCGTTGTTTGCTTCCCGACTCACGTTTTCCCAGTTATTAGCACTGAAAACAACGTCTCTGAACCTGCATGATAGATAGATAGATTTTATTGACATACAGAATTACAACTAACTTATTACAATGATAATAGGTGTTGGTATCAATCATGTCTCGTCAAAAAAATTACTAATTAAAATTACATTGAAATAAAATTAAACTTATAGTTATTTTAGCTGTATAGGGGCTAGATTAGATAGTCAATTAGCATGGTTTCCGTCCCCTTGCTATTTCTGATAAAGCCGGTCTAACTTTGTTTCCTGTTTCTGCTTCTTAGTTGGTTCCGAAATAGACTCCACGTGTGACCTTTTACATGACCGGCTTGAAATATTTGAATTTAAATGTTTTAAAGGGTAAGATGAAGATAGAAGTAATATTCATAATTCAAACAAGATTTAGGATACAAGAAAAGTGGAATGGTTTCAGTTAGAGTTTTGAAATTATCTTAAATTTACGCCTTTTAAAGGCTGGTTTTGCAGAAATAAGATTGGTCATAATATTATTAGGTAAAAAAATGTTATTGAAACAAATCTATACTAATATTATAAAGCTGAAGAGTTTGTTTGTTTGTTTGAACGCGCTAATCTTAGGAACTACTGGTGTGGATTGAAAAAATCTTTTTGTGTTGAATAGACCATTTATCGAGGAAGGCTATAACATCACGCTGCAACTAATAGGAGCAAAGAAACAATGGAAAATGTGGAAAAAACGGGGAAAATTATTCATCTTTGAGGGCCATTGTCGTCCCTCTGCTGAGTATAGGCCTCCTCCCCTAGGTGCCATTGGTGTCGGTCTTGTGCTTTTCTTGTCCAGAGAGGCCTCTCGATAGGTCGGATGTCATTGATCCAACTATGATTATCTTTGGTATTCATTTATTCATAACTATTTTTTTTTTACAATATATGTATAAAAAAAACAAATATCATAAAAAACTTAAAACTAGTGATGCCGCCGGCAACGGGGCAGGACCCAAGCAACCGGTGGTAGAGGCTACAAAGAAAGGAACCTCCGGACAATACACGCCGTGTCAAGGATCACTGCCTTCTGTATCTGTCCCTTAACCCAACCTTCAAAGGAGAGCCTCTCAAGGTGTTGATCGAGGCTCTTCGCTATAAGACCGTTCACCGAAACGACTATCGGGACAATCATCGTCGAATCAACATCCCACATGGCGGTAATCGCGCGGGGGCGATATGGCCCGATCGTTGTTCTGTGAATAAGCACTATCTATGAGTTACAAGCATAACACTATGCTCATAGCTCATATTTTTTTTATATTCACGCTCAGACATTCCCAAGCACACAAACCACATTCCTTTCTATAACTTTCTCTTTGTAAAGTAATACTATGTTTCTACCTAGATTCTCTCGAGACCTTAGTCTAGATGGGGATTTGTCTGCCTTGTGTGGGATCTATACCGGCCCAATTAGGCTTACAGGCAGACTTAGAGCCAACTTAACTTCTTAATTCGATTCGCTTCGGCTTGTAAGTATGCTACTTAATTTTACTGATATTATCTAAGGGTTATTTTGTAAAGAAATGGTCAGTAGGTAAGTCGGGGTCAGACTGTAATTTTGTATAATTGAATCCAGATTCTTTAATCTAGAAAATGTTACTTTTATTTGTTTTGTGTCGAATGTATCCTACTCACAATATTTGTTGATCCATGTTGTTAAAGGTCATGTTTTTCTTTCAACTATTTTCAAACGGAGATTTTTAATTTGGTTTTTGTGTTTTACATGTATTTTAAGCGACCAATCTGCCAAATAGTCTATTTATATAAATAAAGCAGATAAATTTTAGTTTCTATTTACCAATCTAGAATGCGATTTCACGTAAGTATCGGCTTCAAGTTACTAGTAACAACAGCTGACCAGTTCAACAAGAACCTTAGCTAGCTGCCACTTGTTTTAAAGCGTGGATCTCCGTCATTTGGTCGCACTTACCAGTCCAGAATATGACGTCATATCTCCAACAATCCCTCGATGAGCAGTCACGGTGACCAGTCCTTCCAGAGCCTTCGCCAGTTGCTGCCTGCTGCAGGGTGCAGATCCACGTATCCTGGGCGGTAGGCCGGCGACCAGCCAGGCGTACTCCGCCCCGAACATGCCCAGTCTGAACGCCTGCGGTCTCGAGGAGTGAGGGAATTAGTATGGAGAATGTATTTTAATATTAAAACTTTTGTGAGACATTTTATCAATATGTTAACTAACGGTCTCCGCGGTCCCAGAACGCACGTTCTGAAGATGGTGCCATTACACCCGAAACGCGTAAACAACATACGCGAATTACACGTGAGTGAATACTGTTTAGTTAACATATGGATGGGGAATGTATATTTTAAATCTATCAATATTGAGGAAAATTGTTTAAGTAACTAAAATAAGAAAATTGATTTGGAGAGAAACGAAAGCACATTCATACAAAAATAAATAAATATTCCGGGACATTGCACACAGCGCCATCTAGCCCCACACTAAGCAAACGCTCGTTTCGTGGGTACTAGATAACGTATATAATACTTATGTACTTTTTTTTACATCAATTCATATTTACCTAGAAGAAAACAGTTTGCTTTAATTTTGTTACTTGGATTTAAAAAAAAACCTTATTATTTAAAGGTTCAAGAGTAAAAAGTGCAGTTGGGCGTATTTTTTTGTAATCTTAAATACAACTCACCTCGCAGAAAATCTTCGGAATCATTTCTTGAGAAAAACTTCCAATGATGATTCTAGTGTCCAGCTCCTGAAACAAATAAAATAAGCTATTGAATAAGTCTCGCTAAAAGTTTTTTAACGGTATTTATAATAACGGTTTTTATGTTTAAATTATCCATTCGTCACCTCCGAGCCTTTTAAATTGATATCCATAAGAAATAAAATATTTTAATTTACTGTAAAGCCGGTGCATTCCCAATGAATGTTATCAATATATTGTTTCGAAACGAATTTGAATAATATTTATTATAATAAATATACATGAACGGTTAAGCGATGCTAAAAATATTTCAAATTGAAAACACAATTACCATTGAAGCTTGAGCTTTTTTATAGTCCATTTATTTACAATTCAAACCACATTTTAAATGAAATTTTCGACATAACCACCCCGGTATAACAAATTACTTAGTTTGTTAGTCTTTTTGCATTTTTTTTTTCAGTTAGGTATATATCTTTGATGTGAATTAAAGTTGCATTTAAAGCTAAGTGTATAGAGTTTAGATGGTTTTTTTTACTATACGACACCACTACGGCAGACCAATAATTCATCTTAAAACTATAGAATCGTCTACAAAAATAGCATAGTATAGCACTCTTTATGTTTGTTATCCTTATGCTGGCGATAAGGCCGCCACTTGGGGCACTAGAATAAGTTATGTTTAATTTCTTTGTAATTTATTTGAGTACCGTGAGAATTAGAATCAGAATCTCATTTATTGTTTAACTGTATTACAGAGATCTTATAAACTGTATCAACAGTCGTGTCTATTACGAATATACAATATTTTTTTATAAGTATCTATAAGAATTACTGCTACTTACAACTATCTATCTATTTATGTAAATAAATAAATAAGCCTTTATTACTGGTTTACAATATTCGTTCTTAACTAAAACTATTCTTTTAACACAGTGTGTTTATGCTCTTCAGCTTGTCTTTCGACATAGGCCTCTTCCAAAACCTTCCATTTCATTCTCTCATTTATTTATATATATATATATATATATATATACTATTTTTTTCTATCTATCCATGTAACTCCTTACGTTTGAGATGAACCACTGCGTAGATTTAGGCCACATTTGTTCGTGTGGGTTTTTTATTGCTTTCATCTGCAAAGTAGCTACATACGTGTCTGGCCTTCAAAGCTTACAGAGTGATATTATTAGGAAAATACACACAAAAACGGAATGCTCTTTTGTTGGTAGATATGGACTCAATGCTACTAACATTTTATTTATTTCACTCCCTCTTTTATATTATATTTCCTCACGACTGAGGGTCGTGACTTCCCCGCAAAATTAATTCGTTAGGGGAGTTATCTTGGGCAGATACATCGTGGTGGGTGCCCAGGTCCTAGACACAGAATATTGTGATCCTCAAACATGTCGGCCGGCAACTCTAAGCGAGTGCTAAATCCACACATAACTTAATAATACAAGTGTTTGGTTAGGGCCAGTTTCGAACCAGGGCGCGTCAAGATGGAAAGCGGACGCTGAAACCGCACAGCCGCACTCGCTTTTTTAAACTAACATTTACGAAGAGGATATGCTAAAAAATATTTTAAGAAAGTAGTTAGTTTTTTATGTTCAATGTCCACATTGAATATAAGAATCTAAGTTCGTAGCAATAGTAAGTGGTATTTAGAGTTTATAAACCACCGTAAATACCGAAGACTTAGATATCTACTGATTACTTTATGACAAACAGTCGGAACCTACAGATTGAAATGTCAAAAAATATTAAAAAATGTAAATATTTTCTTTTCTTTACAAGGGCCGGCCATATCACCTGAACAACAGTTGCTTAACTTTGCTAATCGCGAACGAATACTTCAAATCGCTTAGCCTAATTATTAAGCGTGCTATATCCTAGACTCCACAAGTACTTAATATCAGACGGGCTGTAGTTAAAAGTAAACATATTCTGTTTAATAACTTATAATTTTTTGTCAAATGTTGACTATTTCACGTTATTTCTTTACCTTGTGATGTACAACTTTTATCATATACCTGAGTATTCAAAAACCTACATACCTATATAGTGCAAATAAAATTCAAGAAACCATAGTTACTGATGGATAAAACCGCATTATTACGATATTCCCGCCTCTAGCGTCGAAGCTATAGGAAACAATGAAAACATGTTTGTTTGCAGCAACCTTCACTACAATGGGATCTGTACTTTCCTACTAAACCTTCTCCACGGCTCTCTCTTATTAATCGCAGAGAAATATTTATCCATCGGTATTTATTGAATGACTAGTGGACGCCAGCGGCTTCGCTCGCATTGTTTCAGGGTAAAAAGTATATGACACTCCTAAGATCTCATACTACCTATGTACATACCAAAAATCATGATGATTTGTTCAGTCGTTTTTGCGTTATGGGCTATAAATAAACAGACAAACAGAGAAACAGATGAAGTGACATCATTTCTAGAGACTGTTAGAACGTGTACTGCTATCAATTTCAAGTATCTCCGATATTTATTTTTAATCCAAAGTAAACTATATATTAGGAGTTTTAGGGACGGAGACACAGCCAGATCAGCAATAGCGGAACATGCGCGGCTCTCGGATGTACAGCATTACATTCGGTTTGATCAAGCTTCTGTGCTGGCGAGAGAGAAGTCTTTTATTCCGCGGAAAGTACGAGAGGCTATAGAGATCAACCGCTACCCGAATTTCAACCGAGACCGTGGATGGGCGCTTCCACCGGCGTGGGTCCCAGCTCTTAATACGATGACAAAGAGAAGGATCATTGAAACTTTGGATCAAGATACGGTCAGTTTTGTATGCGCTGGTACATCGGTCGATGTTGCTGTCCCTGATGAAGCAGTGGAGCGACCCGAGGACGAAGCGGCCGGGAGTAGTAACATCGCCTCGCCTCCACCCCCACCACCCCAGGCCCCCGCGCCCGTGTCCCGGCGGGCCGCTCGCGCGGCGGCGCGCAGTCTGCGTGCTGCCGCGGTCCCAGAACATACGTTCTGAAGATGGATGTCATAACATCCGAAACGCGTAAACAACTTACGCGATTTACACGTGAGTGAAAACCGTTTAGTTAATATATTCAAAGTAAACTAGTTTTTTAGGCTAACGTATTACATCTTAGACTCAAGCAGTGCTAAACAATTCGTAAACATATAGCGGTAAAACATTGGTTTCTTATTGCTGTAAGAGGCTTACCTACCGTTTATTAATTAATTAATAAATGAAATGAAAATTATTTATTTGCGACAAGAAATTACGTACGAACACACTCAGGAATGTAAGACAAACACATTTTGCACATACACAATAATAATAATAGAAGTTTATTAGATAATCGAACTATCCCATTTAGATATTGCCTTTCCTTTATTAACTTTTTACTATCTCATCCAGCCAAGCCACTTCAAAAATAAGCAGATAACTCCGGAAGATTCCTTTCTAATATAGCCTAGTACACAAATGACAAACAAACTAAACAATATCCTTATTTCCCAAAGCGCGTTTGTCAAATAGGCCGATATTTGCGTACCCGTTCAAATTCAGGCCCAGTTTGAATAGGATCCCCTACATTTACTCTATAAAGGTATATTCTATACAGGGTGACATTTTGAAGTATCAGTACTAGTATTCAGACTGATTCTGTGGAAAGCCATAGGTGCGAGCTAACCACGACGTAGATAACTGCCCAAGAAATTGATAAACTTGCAAGTCTGTTTACATGTTGCTTATTTTCATATCGGCATTTTATTGTGCCTACGGATACATACTATACAAATTGACCTGTTTTTTATCAGGTATTGACGAATGAAGTTTGAACTGTCCGTCTATTTAAAAAAGAAAATAAACAATTATACAATCTATTTTTTCTTACTCTTACTCATCTTATTTCCCTTCAATACTAAATAAAGCTTATCCACGTTCATCATTTGAATTGTTTATTTAATCTCTGGGTCAGTCAATATATAAAGTTTTTACAAACAAAGAACTTGCAGTTTGATATAGTTAAAATGTCACCTTGTACACACTATCTGATTGATATGTAGGTCCCATATGAAGCGCCCGTCACTACCCGCTCTCTAATTAATATTTCATGTGTAACTACATTGATGGTTCTCTAATAGATGGCGCCACTGTTATCTCAATATACAGGGCTACTCGTAACTAGTTACTTTGTTATCTTTTGCATATTTTTGTCAGTTCATCTGTCTTTAAAGAGATGATTGTTGGATTACGACTGTTTTGTTGAGTGTACTAAACTTTTGGTAAGGTGAATACTTATGAAAGTAATAGGCGGTAGAAAAATGAAGGGTTTCATAGAATTTAGTCATTACATCGAGTAATTTTTGACACGTTACTTAGAGAGTCAATTTTTGACATCTAGTTAGAAAGATATTAAGAACGTATTCAATGTTTACTTTTTAGTTTCATCTTACGCAGTCGGAAGTCCCTTTATTCACTCTTCTCTTAGCATTCTCATCCAACATATCCAATAAGTAACATCTTACATTAACTATCTAAATAGAAAAACAATACTACAAACAAACAAGTATTTAAGTTATTAGTAGGAATGACTTGCACAGATTTTATTATATCACTAGCTGTGCCTGCGATTTCGTCCGCGTGGAATAGTTATTTTGGGCATTATTTTTTTGAATTTTGAACCGTTTTCGCAGCGCACGCAACGAAAGCCCTCAAAGATGTATAATTTTCCCCGTTTTTTCCACATTTTCCATTGTTTCTTCGCTCCTATTAGTTGCAGCGTAATGTTATATAGCCTAAAGCCTTCCTCGATAAATGGTCTACTCAACAAAATATAATTTTTCAATGCGCACCAGAGAGATAGTTAGTTAGATAGATAGTTCCTGAGATTAGCGCCTTCAAACAAACAAACTCTTCAGCTTTATAATATTAAGTAGGTATAGATTAGTTATATTACCAATTTTTTTAATAAATAAAATTCATAAATTATTTGAACTGTAAATTACATTAAATAGATAATTAAAAATAGCTCTGTATCATAAGTACGCGTTCAATGAGTTACGTCTCTGGAAATTGCGGTTCGATTCAGTTAGAACAGGCTGAATTATCGGGTTGCAATCAATTGTGGTGACGGATCTGTCATTTTAGAGAACACATGTAGTACGGAAATGAGGCTGGTTTGGAAATTGGAAATTAATTAATAATTTGGCGGAACCTGACAATATGTATATAAAATTTATTGTGATACTTAGGATGTTGTCATATTATGTGATAAAAAATAAATTTCTTTCAGTGATTATTAAAACATTTCATTGATTGACTTGGAATAAAAAAATAACATAACATCTTATTGTATTTGATAAAGAGAGAAAAAAATACCTACTAGTGAACATATTATGTAGGTTTCAAAGTTGGACATACAATATATAAATAAACTTATGAAGATCTATTACTTACATGATCACAAAAATTAAATAAGTCTAAATATTATAACCTTTCAGGATCTCAAAGGATATAATTATTATTAGTAGCGCCCGTAGCTCAGCTAGCGGAGGCAACCGCATGCGATTACCAATGTTAAGCAAAGGTCCACGCGGTCAGTCCTTTTTTTTTTTTTTTTTTTTTGTATGTTCGTCGATCAATCCACCAACATATAGAAGTCGGAGATGTTGTCCAACAAACACTGATCACATCAAAAAATTTGAAGCGAAGTTTAGTCTATAAGTAAAGTAGCAGTATATATTAATATAGTGCTTATATAGGTTTGCGTGGGGTAAGGGTTGGGGTATGCACAATAAAACGGGTTCCTTATTTATCTTTTCTTTTTTTTTGTTCAGGTTTTTTGTTTTTTTTTTTTTTTTCTTGTTTTTTTTATTCTTTTCTTTTTTTTTTATTTGTTTTCTGTTTTTTTTTTCTATTTTCTTTTATAAATTACTTATTGTATATACATTCATGATATACCTAAGTGATTTTATTAATACTATTTATTTCTATTAATTACTTGTCTACCAGCTTTTTTACAGAATTCCAGAAAACTATTTCTATAATCTTTGTTACACACCAATTCATTCAGTATTTTAGTTTCTATCTTTATACCTAACCTAATTTCTAGGTCATTTCTATCCTTCCCATGAATGGGGCACTCTGTCAAGATATGTACAACAGTTTCTTTCATGTCCGGGTCACAAGGGCATGCGGGACTGTCCTTGCGCTTGACTCTGTGTAAGTATTCTGAGAATCCCCCATGCCCTGTGAACACCTGTACCAATATGGGAGTGAGCTCCATCTTTTTCAGCATAGAATATGCTCTAACAGCGTCAGGGAAAAATAGCTTGGTTACTGATGCACTCACTCCTGATTTGTAGCGCCGGTTCCATTCGTCAAGCGTGTCCAAGCGTATTTGACGCTTGACAAATGAAATCGGGCATTGTTCATAATCGGCTCTAGTCCTACGGTGTAACGCAGCTTCCTTGGCAAGAATATCAGCTCTTTCATTTCCCTCCAGTCCTACATGTGCCTTGATCCAGAAGAAGTGTATTGTTTTGTCTGGTTGTCCATTGACAGTTGCATTAATTTTTACGGCGAGAGGATGGAGGGAAACTCCAGAAGCCACTGTTTCAAGGGCTGATCTTGAGTCACAGAATATACTACACTCGTCCACTTTGCTTCTTAAAGCTATTTCTACCGCCTTTTGAAGTGCTAACAGTTCGGCCTGGTAAACAGTGCAGAATGGCTCCAGGCGAAACTTGCGAAACTGGGTTTCGGTTTTGCCTTGCCATATTGAAAGAGCAGCACCGACTTTACCTTCAATTTTACTCCCATCAGTAAATATTTTGTAGGCTTCCTCGTTTCGCTGAGACCAGTCTGCACTATCTGCCACGCTACCAAATTGCAGTGATTTAGCTTTAGCTGGATGTGGTAGCAGAGCAAAGTCTATATTTTTTTCGATGTCGTGTTCATTGATCACTCGTCGGGAATAACCACGCTTTATTTCAAATAAAGATGCTGCTTCCAAGACTCTAAGGTCCAATGGAAGCAATCCGGCGAGTGTAAGGGCCGCGTTCAGCGACACCGTCTTGTATGACTTCGTGATTTTTTGAACGAATCCTCGTTGAACGGCGTTCAGTTGCTTCTGGGCTTTGCTTTTTCGAGCGGCTGGACCCCATGCGCTAGCCGCGTACAGAATTATCGGCTCTACAACTGCTACGTACATAGTCCTGATTATCTCAGGCTGTAGACCCCAGTATATTCTGGCAGCACGTGACATCTGCTTGTAAAAATTCAGAGCCTTGCGACACACATTTGAAACATGTTGATTAAAAGTCAAACCATTGTCGATTGTGAGCCCTAAAATTTTCATTTCGCGTGACATTTCGATTCCAACACCACCCATACTCAGGACAGGTATGTCGTATTTCAGCTTGTTCGTTATTACCATTGCTTTGGTTTTATTTGCTGCAAATTTAAGCTTATTAACGACACCCCATTCCTGGACAAGCGCTAAAGCGGCATTGGCCTGCTGCTGTACCTCATTAGATGTCCTTCCGGAGGCTATGAGAATAACATCATCGGCGAATGCTTGACAGTAGTGCCCTTCAGCTGTCAATTTTTTGAGTAAAGGGTCTAAGAGAAGATTCCATAGAGTTGGACCCGCTATTGAACCTTGGATGCATCCTTTAGATGTTTCTCTGAATGTTTCAGATCCAGCGTATCTAAGCCTTACTCGTCTGTCACTCAGGTAGCTGTCCATTATTCTCCTTAGGTTTAAGGGACATTTGGATTCACCCAGTCTACATTTGACAGCTGGCCACCAACAATTATTAAAAGCTCCCTCGATGTCAAGTGAGACAACTGTTATTAATTTGTGTTCTTTCAGTCGTTTGTAAATGTGTCTCATCATGACATAGAGGGAATCCTCTGTACTACGCTGTGGTGTGAAGCCATACTGATGCGGGCTCATTTCCGGTAGTGTATGCCACCGAACTCTTCTCACTACCATCTTTTCTAGAATTTTACCCAGAATAGGCAATAGTCCAATCGGCCTATATGAATTGGGATGTGTATAGTCTTCTTTACCGCTCTTTCTTAGTACTACAACTGTCGCTTCCTTCCAGAGCTTGGGAAAGTAAGACAGTTCTAGGCATTTGTTCAGCATACTGAGAAAAAGTTCAGGGTCACTAGCAATTGCCGCTCTACATATGTCCGCCGTAAGTCCATCATGCGCCGGTGCTTTCTTGGGGCTGAAACTATTAGCTGCCCACTTCAACTCATCTGCAGTAAATGGGGGATCGCATGAGTCATCATGTGACTCTCCATTTAAACTCCTTGCTGTTACTCTTATTGCTTGGTGTTCTGAGTTGTCGTTAGCAGCTACGTCTTCGGGATAGAAAGTTTCTGCGAGTAATTTCGCCGACTCTTCCCCGTTTAAAACCTTTCCGTTGCGTACTAGAGGCATATCTTCTTTCCGAACAGCGGTGCGGCTAATAACTCTGTACACACCGTCCCATAGACTTTCCCTATCTTGCCTTTCACAGAAGGCTTTCCAGCTTGCCACCCTTGCTTTTGAAGCCTCTTCAAGGTATAGTGTCTTTGCTACAAGATACTGGTCAACGACAAAGCTTCTACGGACTCTTGAAGCACATTGTATGCGGCGTTTTTTAGTCATCATATCACGTTTGAGTTTTTCCAGCTCTTTATTCCACCATGGCATTTCACACAAAGGTTTGCTTTTTGCTTTTGGCATTATTTTTGAGCAAACTTCGGATAAGTATGCAGTGTAATTATTAATTATTTCTTCCAAGATATCCACATTGTTCACTTCAATTACTTTTTCGCTGCAAAAATTATTTTTATTCCATATTTCCAGAAGATCTTCACTGAATTGATTCCAATCTGCTTTTTTGGTGTTATAAATTCTAGTGGATCCTTTTTTGTGGGTGCCCACTGATTTTTCAAAATTTATATTAAATAGTAAGGTGTTGTGATCAGATACCGTGATGTCACTGGCTATTTTCCATCCATCTATTTTGCCAAGCATGCTCATGGAACATGTGGTTACGTCTACACAGCTGGTGTATCTAATACCGCCTCTTATCGTGTCGTACGTAAAACCTGTGCCTGTATTCAGGATTTGAAAGTCCATGCTATCCAGCATTTCTGCAAAAGATTCACCTCGATCCCTTGTCTCTCTACAGCCCCACCATGTACTCCATGCGTTGGAGTCGCCAGCCAGTATCACATTCCGAGTACCAATTTTGGATACTATATGTTTGATTTGTTTGATATCAGCTTCAATATCGCCATTGCATTCTAAATAGATTGACACCAATCCTAGTTCCCATGCCTTTGTTCTTAGTTTAATGACCACCATATTATACGTTGTCAGGTCAGGGCATTGAATAACGTCGATTTTGTCATCAAATATTAGGATAGCAGACTTATTAGGCATATCAGCTTTCTTACTGTTTTGTATAACTCTGACACCGGGATAGCTTTTAAGCTCCCAAGAGTTACCAATATAAGGTTCTTGAACTAACACAAAAGCAAACTTTCTTTTAATCGCTTCGATGAGAATGTCATCAGTTGCTTGTTTACACTTCTGTAGATTAGCTTGCGCCACTCGATACTGGTGGGTACCAACTGGTGTGTCAGTGCCTTGTACCACTTTAGCAATAGGCAATAGCTGACCTAGCTAGCATTTCCCATCTTTTCCGCACTGGGCATTCATTACTGAATGCGTTGTGTGCCACATCGATGTGCCGAGCTCGTCGACAATTGCAACACGCTGGGGGCTCCTTGGCAATCCAGTCAGCACACTCACTCTTCAAGTGTGGACCCCCACAGTGGCTGCATAGGTCTGCTGGTTCTTGGCAAAAACGTTTGCCGTGTCCGTATCCTAAGCAACGCGAGCACTGCACTAGAGGGGATTGGTCCAATACTCTGCATGTTTGCAAGTCTACGCATACGGTTTCTTCTTGTATTATGCGGTTCCAAAGAAGTGGTGAGACAGCAAGAACAACATGGTTCAGGAGCGTGTTCCTGACATGTTTTCTCCTGTATTTCACTGTCATCCTTTCGTCCTCTACGCTAAGCCCGCTAAAAAGACGTTTATTTTGTACCTTCAGAGCCTTCAATATGTCTTCATCTGAGTGACACTGGAGGACGTCACGTATGATCACTAGAGGATCTTTGTTTTTAATGTCCTCAACCTGTAGCATACCATCTGGGTTCTTCAGTCTGTCTTTTACTTTACTGAGATCCTCTCGTGTGCGACAGCCCAGTATCACTTTTCCATCTTTTGCTTTTCTAATTTTATCTATTCGTAGGCCTTCTTCTTTAGCATTTACTGTCTTTCTAATTCTTTGGATTAATTGCTCTCCTGACGCGGTCAGTCCTTGGATGGGTGACCGAAAAGTGGCATTTCATTTTGGGCGCTTCCGTGGGTCGGATGACATGTTAAATTGTAGGTCCCGGCTGTTTGTCTAGTACGGCAGTCGTTAAGCCATGTCAGAAGCCCTTAGGGCGGCTTGAAAAACTCTCGACACCAGAGTTGGCCACTCTCATTCGATAAGAAGAAGATTATTATTTCAGAAATTTATGTAACATACATATCTGCTGAACGTTAAGTATGTAAGCATAATTTATGAGACAAAACTATGACTAATATAGAATTAAATTATATTAATAGTGGGCTTAACGTCAAAGTTTCATACGTATTCATAAACTGGGAATTGATTTGAATATATTAAATCTAAGGATATATAGTAATGACACGACTCACGTTACACATGACGGAAGTAATATTGTTTTGCAAATGCGCATTGAGCATGGATTGATAAGTCATTTAAAATTGAAATGCCAAAATTTACCTTGAAAAAAGTGTAAGTACACAATTGTAATAAAACTAGACTATAAAATCCAGAGTGTGATCTTCCTCTATACCAAATTTAATGCAAATCAGTTAAGGCTTTTGAGTGTTAGTTAGAAACAAGGAACAAGCTCAAACACACATAAACATCAACACTCACACTTACTTCTTTAGTTTTTTCGTTATTATAATATGAGTATATTGTGTTAACAAAACATTATTTACTGTAATAATAGATAAAAACAACGGAAGAAAAACTAAACATAGTTCTTCTAACAACATTTTATTTTATTTTATAAAGATAGTCCATTCCATTAGTCGCTCCAGCCCACTGCCAGAGGGCAGCGTGCCCAGTATACTGGCCGCATTATCACGCTGGATCGCAATGCTGATACGTTGAGCCAGAAAAAGGCCAGCGTTTTAGCCACACCAGAATATTGTATGAATCTAATATGGTCAATAGTAACCCCGTGGATTCAGATCACGCATTATGTTCCGTATATCATTATGAGCGAAGTTTGGGCATACATTAACCACATTATGTCGCTTTCAGGTTCCACAGCTCTAGTTCAGGCTGTACATCCTATTTTAATAAGTCTACTTGAATATTTGTTCATTAATACAGATAGAAATGTTCTCACTGGTGGAATTGTAACTCAAGTTTCGGAATATTTGAGTACTCTTAATGAGTAATAATAATAATAATAATAAAAATGTTTATTGGACACACAAATTCTTATAATAATACTTATTAATAATGTAACTTAATATAGGGCATTTTGGAAAACAAAAGATATGTCGAGCAGCTGCTACGCTGAGAGAAAATGGTCTCTCGTGTTGTAGCAGCTGATTCCTTCAGGGACACATTTTTTTTTTTTTTAATATGTTGGAAATCTTACAAAAACAAAGCTAATAAAAATTGAAATTAAGAAATAAAAAGAGAAATATTTAAAAAGAAAAATCTTAGCCTAATTTTGTGTATTGTGTGAGTGTAGTGTGTGTGTGTGTGTGTATGTGTGTGTGTGTGTGTGTGTGTATATATTTTTATTTTATATATTTGTATATGTATAAATAGTAATGAGTAAGAATGTTTGAGTGTTTATGTGTATGTGCTTGAACGAGTATGTAATCATTGCAGTGTGCATTGTTCTTATTTGCGACAATTGGTCTGAATAGGTGTGTTGTTTATTTATTTATTTTTTAAATATCGCGTAGAAGTGACTGGTCATGTATTTCATTTTAAAACAATTAAGAGTTTTTCAGTGTTGTCATAGTCAAGAGAATTTAGCCATTTGTCTAATGCTAACTGTAAATCTCTATTATTTAAACTATTCATTTTATTTATTATACTACAAGCCTTATTGTAAAGATAAGGACCCAAGAAAGATTGATGATGCTCAAACAGAGCAGTATTATGTTTAGGTATAGGGAAATGTATGTCATGTCTTCTGTGATTGCCGTTGCTTTTAGTATATGTCAGTGACCTGTGCTGCATCATAATAATATTTTTGATGAATAGCTGTCGGACTGTCGAATGAGTGTTAGCTTCTTGACAATAGTGTCACAAGCCCATCCGATTAAATAGCCTTAGGCAATAACCAAAGTGAAATAATAAACGATGAGTTCAAATATTACATAAGTAGGAGAGAAAAAACTGGTTTTTGTATTTGGGCGCTCTCGTGAATTGAATGATTAGTTAAATAATAGGTCTGTTTCCTTTTTCCAGTTGCATAATAATTAAACTTTTTCCGTCTTATTACAAAACGTGTTTTAAATATTAAACCAAATCTTTTAAAATATGCAGTCCATTATTGTTACCTTCAACTGCTGCAGCTGTTCCTTAAAGTCCGTCTCCGCGAAGGTGATGGAAGCAGCACACGTGATGTTGGCCGCTTCAAGCTGCGTCACCAGCTCGTTCACTGCGAGCGAGTACACTTCTTCATTCTGCGAGAACGCTGTCACCGTGTCCCAGCCCAGCTGCCTGGAGAGGGGAAGTAGACTTTATGGTTGGAGAGTAAGAGCGAGTTTGCTGTGAGTAAGAGAGAATAAGAAAGGATATATCATCCCAATTGTTAAGTGAGGAGGAAATCAAAGACAGGACAGTATTCTTTCTTTACTGTCTGCACATAAAATTGTTAATAATAATAGAGTACCTAAGCCAAGTATTTGCCATAGTTCAATGGTGGCGTTCAAATATTTGAGGATTAAAAAATACAAAAATAAGCAGATAGAGTGGACCCACGACCCAAAGTCGCGAGCTGATCCACTGGACTGTATTCGATAATATCTGATCTGTGAGATCAGATAATATCGAATACAGCTATATATTTTTTAATACTTTGATTTATTATTGTCATTAAGACGGTATAAAATCTGTTCTATTTAAATGCATGTACCTTATAAAGGCAATCCGGGCGGGGTTGTGCGAGGAGTCAGGTGCCACGGTGCGACAGAACAGCGGGAACTCTGACCGGTCGCTCAGCGCTGGAGATGTAGACCCGAAGGATACCTGAGGACATTACACATGACATTATAGAAATCGGTATAAATATTGTAATATTCTATTGAGAGTCGTTAGATAATTTCTTGTCTAAAATGCAAAAAGGTCTTAAATCATCATCATTTGATTAATGACAGCAGTTTGGGTTTCGTCGGTTTTATCAGTTATATTATTTTTCAATAGCATAGATTTTAGTAAGAATCACAGCGTTTATTATTATAGGTGTTGATCTGCCTCATTTATTTACTATCATCATCATCAAAGGACAACTTCAAAAAACGCTATAGAATAGGCTAACAAACCTCTAACATCTATCATCTAAGTTGATTCGATAGCGCGTATAATAACATCGATTATGTCCACATCGGGCATCGTAATCGAATTAGTGCGCACTAACTACTAGTGTGACGGGTATAGATGACGCTGGAATGATCTATTAATCAGCTGACGGTAATGGGAAGGGGATACCATGGTATTCACGTTATAGTATTTTGTAAATCGGTACATTCATAAATTCATTTAGCGGCTGGGTTGTGTGATTAAATGTCTATTTTTTATTCGTACTTACCCATTTTATACTCTTTTTGTTATGTGTTTTATGATGTAAAAAAATATGTTTTTATTGTTTATTGGTTATCATTTTCATACTGCACAAGCAGGTAATTGACGAGTGGTTCTTCTGAAGCGACTTTCGCACGAAACACAGATAACCTCATATGACAATTAGTAGCCCCGTTTATTGTTCATAATTAACATCATGATATCTGAATTCGGATATTACTGCCCTGTTATTAGTAATGGACACGTGTCTCTATTACTAATTGTTTTCTCACAAACAAAATAGATAGAATGACAAACCTTTACCGTAAACTTATTATACCTAAGTAACTACGTTTCGTATGTATATGTAAAATAAGCAAATTATTGTATCGAACATCATTTTTGTATCACCTCAGGTCCCAAAGTTTAATCAGTAAAAATCTAATCTAAACCACAGAAAACCGGAATTAAAACTATTAAGTACGCATTGACAGCGCACTGTAACCTTAAAGTCCATAAATCGTTTCTTCTAGAATTAACCGCATCACCAGGTCTGATGCTAAACTCTAGAATCAGTCAGAATTACGGAGGATTCTCATTAAAGAATGTTAAACTGATTTCCTAGAACCACTAGCTAGTTGAGACCAGATAAAATACGTCCTTACCAGATGTAGACACGCAGATAGATTAAATCGCCCGCATTCTGTCCAGTTCCATTCATCCGGTCTATCCGTCCACCTGCTCTCGACTTTGATATCCAATCCCTTCGGACATGCTCATAAAGAGAACTAGATTTACCGCTTCACGGGCGCTTCTCAGCTTCTTAAACCAACCAACCCATTTTCCACCTTAAACTATGGTGATAGAGTTGAAAATTGCTAGAAATCGTTTTTGAGGGTAGTTACGAATCTCCACTCCCAATATTTGAATTTGGAAGCTTTGTTTTGGCAATTGTGTTACGTCAGATGCAGTGTTGGCTCTCAATCAGCATGTTCGGATGGGAGCATCCATTTTAACGGTGGCTTGTTGGTGCTGTCAGTTCATAAGATAATGGACAATCTGGTGACGAAAGCTTGCAATTGCCAATAGCGAGTAACGTGGTATAACAACTGATGTTTGTAATGTAAACTCCATTTTTTGTTTACCTAGACAGACAACAGCAAAGAATCATTTAAGTCATTTGCAATTACCATAAAAAATATGTATCATGTCTGCAAAGTATTCCTATATAATTATTATGTGGTATAGAAAAAATCAAGTCTTCGCCATTTAAGCATAATATCTTAGAACCATGTTTAGAGTATGTTTATTGTAAATCATTGTTATTTGTAGGTTTTTGCCATTCCATGAAATTAGTTATTTTTGTGATAAGGTACTGAAAGTGAATTCATAAAAAATCAGAACCAAGATCTGCGGTAGTAGTGAAGTACATAAAATAAAAAGTTGTCTACGTAACTTTCCTTGGAGACTGCAAAAGCGAAAATTCTGCAATGACTGCTATTTTTATAAACTTTTGGATCAAGACATTTAAAATTCAAAGAGATTTTATTAAATTTATGTCCCGTCTTGCAGATATTTTCATGAATTCCAAGACTAAAGTTTTTATCTAGATTGACCTAAGTTGATCACGAAAAATTATAAGTACTTCAATCCAGTCAACTTCAGTGACTTCTCTTAACCCAAATTTCTAAGAGCCGCTTTGGTATAATATATTAGTAACATCTATTATTCTAGGAGTTTAAAAATGTGAGTGATACATAAAAATAAAGTCCACTAACATGTTACGAGTATATCAATCATTTTGGAATGATACTATTAATGAGTGGTTCACTTTTATCATAAACCTCTCACATTTCTGATCACACATGGCTCCGTTGATGATATTTGGGTCATATTTACGTGAGGGTATTTCCCCAGCGGGTCATCCCTCCGTGCTTCTCCTGTTATTACTCCGATTGATTCAGGAATCGGGTGGGAATTGCCCAATTATAAGTTGAACAAGGATGTTGCTATTATTGGCCGGTTATCATTCGGCTTTCGATCTAGTTTGGGCTTCAGGGGTTGGAAATAGATTGGAGGGTGAAAATAATTGAGTAAAATATGTATTCCATTATATAGTATGGTGGTAGCAACTCTATTTGTAAATAAAGGTTAGCAATATTTTGATAACTGCTTTGTAACTCACACACTAAAAAACTCTCTAGAAAACTTTCTAGAGAGTGTTTTAGTGCTGCTTTCTACATCGAATGTCTTATAAAGACTCAAATGTAAAGTCCGCAATAATTGCTATTGGTTGACATATTGTTTAATACTTCTTATTCGAAGCGCTAAGTCGATTTTCTTTAAGTTAGGTATTTGTCAACAAGGTCACCTGAAGCGACATCGGTACAAGCGACTCTAGCAAAACATTGCTGTCCAGAAATGGAACTGATAGTCTAACAACTCTGCTAGGACTCACTGTGAGATGCTTGACGGGCAACATATTTACATTTTGAAGCATATGACAGATTTTTGCCTCACGCATTGGATCTCACAATTACAAAAGCAAGTTCCCAATATATAACTGGTTACCTGCACGATGTTCCAGTAGGGCACGATCTTGGCGATGGTCTCCGTGACCTCCTCGCACGCCGTGCCCAGCAACATCACCATGCGGGAATCGCGCTGCGTGTACAGCGCGTGGAAGAACCGGTCTACTCCCACTCCTGGGTCACACTGTGGAGGAATATTGGAGTTAGAAATAATGCTAAATTTCTTTTCACTTCTTTGCCAAACAAAAATACTGTTAATTGGCAATTTCAAATTATAACATTAACATTGCCATAACATTAACATTAACATTTTACTGGTAATTCTTATGGGTGTACCTACTGCAGCAGGGCTATGATCATTATGATTTAACTGTTTGCTATTCAATCTAGAATTATAGCTCTACATCCATGAGGACCGCCTAATTTTTAACCGCTTAATGTTGTTGTTAATTTAATTTGCTAATGTACCAACATTAGCAAATCAAATAAAATTCTATTATTGATGAGATGCAGGATGTATCCCTACAGCTGGTTCCTGGAGGTGCAGGATGTATCCCTACAGCTGGTGCCTGGAGGTGACAAGGTCCACGGCCAGCTGTGCTACAGGCAGCTCGGAGATACCATCAGGTGGACGGTATGCCCAGAGACTCAGGAAGAATGGATTCGCAAACTTATATTATTGGGATGCCTGTTTCTAGCTCATTTGTAACATGACTTTAAATCTAAGTTTTGTTTATGACTTATTTTTGTCAAGTGCTAAGCCCGCACTATGGTTGTATTCATCCTTCAAGATCACCGTCCAGAACGCCTTAACCAACTAGGCTACGGTCTACTAACTGCCAGGCGCAAAAATCCACACTCATTTCCAAACACTTCAGCTAAGCGGCTGACCAGAAATACGCAGGTTCGAATCCTGCCGGTCGAGATTATTTTCGCTCATTTTCCAACAAAAGTTTAAGTTAAGTTTTGTTTGTCTGCTGTTATATCCAGCATCGAAGCTCTGTCACCTTCCCTGAGGTCTAACTTTCTAGAAGAAGTTCTACTCACCTTGGTATCATTAGCAATGAGATGAAGCGTGTACCCCGGTAGCAGGCGCCTGGCGTTGACATGTTCTACGGCCAGGCGCGCAGCAGCCAGCTCGGAGGCTCCGTCAGCTCGAGGGTGCTCCCCCACGGAGAGCTCGAACAGCCCCAGGATGGAGATGATGCGGCTTGTTGAGGTTTTTGGTGGATCTGTGAAATGAGTGACTTTTTTATAAGAAAGAAAGAAAGGTATATTAAAATCATAAACATTACAAAATAAATAAATAGTTATATGCATTTTGCAACACTATGATTTCTTGTCATACTTGTCTTAAACATTCTTACAAAATATTTAGGTAATAATGGGTAAGATTATACTCGTAACTTAGACGTGACTTTGAAAATATATAGATTTGACTTTGAAAGGTTGTTTCTCTGAATGAAATAAAATAATTTTATTGATAAGTAGAACATGATGTGCATGTAGTTAATGATGATCTTTATTTTACACAATTTAGAGATTATTATTGAATGAAAAAAATATATTTAGATTTTAATCAAGAAGTATTCTTAATGCTCTTTTTATGTTAAGATAGTACATAATTCGCTTCTTCTTTTAGATATTTTAAATACCAAAAACATAAGTATAAATTCATTTCGTACAACAAACGTTGGTATCTAAAAATATTCGTATAAGAAATTCTAAAACACACAATGTGCTTAAATGCTTGGAAACTTACGAGGGTCTAATCTTTATGGCTATACAGATATACAACAAACCCTATGTAATCGTTTGCGTGGGAAACGACAAGAGAAAAAACAGAGGTTGGATAAAATATTTTAAAAACTGTTAAATAGAGCCTTGTTTCAAACGTGGTGGAAATAATAGTCATGTACGTTGAAAATACAAAATCGGTCCTTGTTGTTCCAATATCACATCTCTCCCGCTCTTGAGTCGTATTTCCTCATGAATGGGGATGACTCCCCCGTAGAATTGGGCAGATACAATCGTGGTGGGCGCCCATGCCCTTCCACGGAAGACACATGTCTTCGGATATTGTGGTCCTCAAACATGTCGGTTTCCTCACGATGTTTTCTTTCACCACTAAACGAGTGCAATTCCACACATAATTTGAAAATACAAGTCATGGGTTTAGAGCCGGACTAGAACCAGGCTGCGTCAGGATGAAAAGCAGACCGAAACTGCCGAGCCACACTCGCTTTTCACATACAAACAATCATATTTGAAATTACATAGCTATCTATAGGTAGTATTAATAGCGCTGTACTCCACAGAGTATTATGTAAACTTGGCTTCACAACCTCGACTTTTTCCTTATATTCATATTATCCACAGTGTACATATTTAGAATACTTTATCTTTAATTTTAATCATAATCTGACATGTAATTCGAACAAATTATCAATAAAATGTTTATCTGTTTACCACTACATCTGAGCATACGTTCAAATACACAGCCATTAGGCGTGATGGATGTTCAGAGCTTTAATGCCGATAGCCTCTTTTAATGTGAGACTGGAACTTTTACATTGTACATGGAATTCAGATGGGTTAAATGTTTTGTGTGGCTACGCTTATAAATTCATTAAACTTTTTGTTTGCGAAGTAGGTAAATTTTAAACCATTTTCAGGCCTACACCTACATCAAAAGTAAGTTTTATTATTATTCAGAATACGACAGAAGTGGTTTAGTTATGTATTAGGTTATTTTGTTGTAATAATTTTTTTACAATATATAGGTACCTAAGCTCGTTACTTCCACAAATGTGTGAATATATATGTTTAGGTATTATATCCGTTATCTAGTACCCACGACGAAAGTGTTTGCTTAGTGTGGGGCTAGATGGCGCTGCAATGTCCCGGAACATTAATAATGTACCTTATCAACGTCTAGTATAAGTATGGGTAAATACAGACAGGTCTAGATTGTAGGCATCCCAGCCTATTTGGCTAGGAACTAGTTTCTCAAACTAATTTAGCCGCAGATTCCATTACCGATTGGCCGCAGGCAGCTACTCGATTTCCTCGCGATAATCGACACAAATATTGGACTCACTTGTGATGCATAGGTATTAGATTAGTAAATATATAGTATGTAGGTATATGTACATAGGTGTACGATGATGTATGGCTCGGTGATGTAAGCGTCTGCTGTCATTCTGATGCTTCTTGGTTCGAATTCGGCCCTACACCATTAACATTTCATCTGGATGCCTTCGTGGTTTGGAAAACGAGTAGAACAGTAGGTTCCAGGCTCTTCGTCATAGTACTGCAGTTTTTAAACCTTTAATACTATGTAATGTAATACTACTAATACTAAATAATATACATATATTATTGATAAAAATATTGCAGGTTTTAATCTACAATGAATGGGTTCTTGTTTTAAGGTACGAGTCTATAGAGAGGTCTATGAATATGAACTATGAATAGGAACTCTGTGATAATTCAGATTAGATTAATGATAATCAAGATCAATCATTCGAAAACTTATATTCATCGGTCTTATTGAACCTAAACTTCATATAACAGAAATATAATTCTGTTCATTCCTGTACAAAGAAACCTAAAGCTTTGATTATACAGATTCTGAGTACTTTGGCTAAAAAACGGGCCAATTTCATTATCTACCCGACTCCAGTCGGAGTTCTTTCATTTGCATTATTTCAATTAATTTCTACTCAAAATGGTTTTATCTGAGCAATAAAGTATTTAAACAAAATTGAGTCTTTAATTGACTTTTAATTAAGGCAGGAGGGATGTGAAACTTCAGTTTCAGGGAGCTCCAAAGTTGCCGACCGTCTGACAGGTGGGCTTTCAAAGTAGGTACTTGTACAATTTTTTTTTTTCTTAAAACTTTGTCTGAATTTTACGGTAGCTTTTTTATTAGAGAGGCATAGGTGTCAACCCTGTATAGATACAACGTATTTCACTCATTAAATCTATTCAATGTAAATATAGAATAGGTACGACTAATATGTTAAGTTACTTGTTAGTAAAGTTGGTTGTTGATTTCTTTAATTGATTTAGAACTCATAATTTTATAATTTATTTTTGAGATGGTACCATGTAGGGTGGTACATTTTATTTAATTAACTTTCTCTTATCATTATATATGTATTATATCCGTTATCTAGTACCCATGATACAAGCGTAAGCTTAGTATGGGGCTAGATGGCGCTGTGTGATATGTCCTGAAATATTTATTTATTTTATTTATTTTTAGAAGTAAAACATTCGTAATTAGTAAATACATAAGTTGGTTAATAAATTAATTTTAAAGCCATCCGTAAAAATTTGCTTCTGTTACCAGTAATGCCGTGTACTTTGTTATTAATCTAATTATACTACGACGACGTTACATGCTCGAGATATCTTTATTAACTATGTAGTCTCACTTCTGTATGTACTAGGCGTCACACTTTTTATAGCTGTGAAAATAAAAACACAAAAAAAAAACTTTTGAACAAATGTCACTGTCAATGTCGCGCCTGTAGCGCCGTCCTCCTGTCAAACCTCATTCATTTCTTGTGTGCGGGCGTCGCAACATCATAAATTTCGTTGAATTTTACTATTTGAATTTTTTGTGGAAAAGAGTGTTTATTTCATGTGTTCAAGTGGTAAATTAGGAAAAGGAGCATCGGAATTTTAAAATAACGTCGAAAATTCGACGTTTGGTACAAAAACTAAGCAATTCATCAACCAGCTCAAAGGATAAAGGTTAGTGCAACTACTAACTTACCAAAGCAATGTTACTGCATTTATTCATCATCGATTTTCATTTTCATGGTATAATCTTATATATTTTATAAAACTATAGGTACCGAATAGATCGTAAATATAGTTTTTTTTTCAACAAATGAATTAACGTTTTTTTTTAAATACCCACATGTAGATCGGAAACATAACTTTTCTAGCAATGTTTCTGTAACGATCTTTTTTCGTTGTACCGACATATTTGTTGTTTTTGTTACAAATACAATACAACAAAATATGAATTTATTTATTACCATTTTCTTACATACATTGTTCTACAGTTTATTCAATGTAAAAAGATTTTCTAACCTATAACGGTTATTTTGTTTGTGATTCATATTTATTTGAGCACGGTTGATAACAAACTAGTCTAGTGGCATAACGTGATTATGTACAATGACTTTAAAAGTGTACTGCTTCATAGGAAATTAGCAAATGTTCAGTTTAGTGGAATACAATACCAACATACAATAAATATATATATTGGGCGTTGAATAAAGCACGATTGATAAAGAGTTAGTCTAGTGGCGTAACGCGATTACGTACAATGACGAAAGTGTTACTACTTTATAGCAAATAAACAATTATTAAATTGAGTGGCACCCATTACCTATATTCAATGTACATTGAGGCGTTATACTCCGTGACATTAGAGCGCGGTTGATAACGAATTAGTCTAGTGGCGTATCGTGATTACGTACAATGACTTTAAAAGTGTTACTGCTTTATAGCAAAGTAACAATCAATAAATTTAATGGCATGAAGTACCTATATTCAATGTACCCTCGTTATACTCCGTGATATTAGAGCGCGGTTGATAACGAACTAGTCTAGTGGCGTAACGTGAGTACGTACAATGACCTTAAAAGTGTTTCTGCTTCGTAGCATATTAACAAATATTAAATTTAATGGCAAATAGTGCATCCAATGTACCTACATTGAAGCGTTATACTCCGGGACATTGGAGCCCGGTTGATAACAAATTAGTCTAGTGGCGTAACGTGATTACGTACAATGACTTGAAAATGTTAATGCTTATGACAAATTGTCAAATATACAGCCCATATACAGCGGCATAAGGGGAGCACGTATAACGATGATGTGACAAAGTTAGAATACTTTTCTTTCCACAATGATACTAATGATCTTTAATAATCATAATAATAATAATCAATTATTTACACTTAAATAACTAGTTACAGATCTTAATGCTATGTACTTGTAAATGTAGGTACCTGCTTAAAGTAGAATACAATATTTAACAAGATAATAATTACTACATAGACATTAAGCACTGGGTGCACTACATTGCACACTAAGTCGAAACTTGTGTCGTGCAATGTAGGCTCTTTCCGTTGATTCATAGATGTAGGTATATGGAATAAAAACTACAAGTGATAATAAAAACAACAAGTATTACCTATGTACATGAGTGTAGTTCTTAATAAAAAAAAAAAAAACTAATTATCAGAGATTAGTATAGCTGCACAAATTCATCAAAAACATATGTAACTACCTACATACATAGTTTCGCTTAGATATGCACATTTATGATACTTTATTTATTAACTAAGACATCGCAAGACAAATACAAAGAAAAGCATATCTGCACAAAATTCATGACATTAGGTAAGTACATCGAATTTGTAAGATCTAGTCAAGTGTCAACATAAATTATGTTCCTTTCAGGGTATTTTATTTTTGTGGGTATATCCTGTGATAACGCGGCACGAGTATTGTGTGTATTCAATGTGTTATGATTGGGGCCTGCATTTCAAAACTAAATTGTCCGGTAACATGCATGGTATTGCAAGTTAATGTTGCGCACGCACCTTATAAAATATATGAGGACACATACTAATAATAATGTAAAAGTATTCCTATTTAAAAGCATTCATCCCGACCCGATCATATTTTCGGCAAGCGTTTCGCGCACCGAAAGCAGCTAATCAACTCGTGGCATGCGCCGGCGTGGCGGCCGGCGACTGGCGCGGTGACAGTGAATCTTTATATTTCTGTTGTAACAAAATATGATTGCTATTACACAAGGTCACGGTCAGGAGACACAGTGCCAGTGAATTTGAATTCACAAGACGTGTCAGACAACGATTACCAGATTTGGAGCTAACTCAATACTTCCTATCCTGCCAGGTATGTTTGCGAGCAATTCAAATCGAAGCAATCACCTAGCCAGGTCCATGCACTTTATTGCACAAGATGTTTCTGCTTCAGTATTATTACCGATGGAAATACCTACGTGAAACGTGGAGGATCCACTTAGAAGAAATATTAGGTCATGACATTATTGAAGAATTATCTAAACTTTGGGGTAAAGTCCTAATGGAAGGAATTATTTAAAACTATAAATATTAAACTTGAAGGATAAAGAAAATTTTATTTCCTGAAAATTTCAGCCACTATAAAGCGCCAAAGCTCAATTAAAAAATGACATCTTTTTTATGGGAAGTATCAAGCTCCGCTACAATCTATTGGAAACCAATAAGGATTGCGTATTGCTGGACTAACTAATTTAGCGTCTTCATTGTTTAAAACAACTTAAAACAAAGCTGGAGATCCTGAATAAGCTCTTCTTTGGGTTTCCATTCGAAGATACAAAAGGTGAACGTGAGTTCACAATTATATCACTGAAACAAGAATTAAGTGCTGTTTTTACTGACGTAAAATGAGACGATCTTTTATTCGGCATGACTGATAAAAGCCACTAAAACTGCTCAAAGAAGTCGTCCTTAAGAAAAGCTAGAAACAAACTGCAGTAAGTCCATTCTAAGTTTCAACTGACCAAAGCACCCAAACAGGGTACCAATAAAACAAAGTACCAACCAAACCTGGGCCAACCCAGTCCAGTAGATGGCAACCAACCTTGAGCCACCTGTTCCCAGCTACTGGGACGAGACCGGGCCTCGCAAGAGCCAATAGAGGTCGTTCATTAATTTAATTACAGTAAATTAATTTAAGTTGTTTGTTAATTGAATGTAGCCCAGTGTGCCGGATCAGTTTATACTGGGTTATTTTTTTTTCTGATCCCAAGAAGGCATGACCTTAAGATTAATTTGAAAATTAAGATGTGACAACAAATTCATATATTCTGATCGATTTGAAACGAAGGATATTCGGACGGATAGCCGATTGCTACCTAAAAATTACCGTATAACTATAATTGACCTCCAAAACGCGTACTTTTTAGTACCCATTAGTACACAATTCTGGTAATGAATACCTAGATTGGTATTTTAAGATTTAACTTACGAGTTTCATTCTTGATTTTACCTTCAGTTTCATCACAAATGCCTGTAGTTTTTATAAAACTAATTAAACCTATGAGGTCGTATTTTTTGGTTGTATATAAATATACAATCTCTCGTTTGTGCTATTTAACAATACACGGGTTAGTCCATGTTGTTGACATTTACTGGGTCCTGGTGGGACTTTAAATCTCTTCGCATGTAACGTCGTCTCGTATAATTATGGTCGAACTTCACTTAAGGTAAGTTCGTTTAACCATTAATTCTAGCGTGTAATATCATAGGCAATTAAAAGGTTAATCATTGCTTGGCATCAAGGGGGTCGCAGCCAGACGTAAAACCTTACAACGTAAATAAATATGTTTTGACTACAGGCCCTTAAATAATTAGAATATGATATCTAATCCCTTTCAGTTCCAAGTCATTGTAGGTCCAAAATACTCATCCGTCTAAGATTTAGTGAAAGATTTCTTGCTTCTTATTTTATTGGGCATCAGTGAATCCCGGCTGAAGCCGTTTGAGCTAAAATGTAATAAAATCCCTTTCATCCTTTTTGGACGCCAGTATAGATTAAATAACAGTTAGCGAGTACTAATACGGGTACTTATAATCTCGTCTCGTCATTTTATTTTTTACGATACATCCTACTAATATTAAAAAGACAGATTATTAGAAAGTATGTGTGTGTGTGTTTTTTTTAACTTGGTAGGCTCACGTTTGACTACAATACAACTCGCCTGATGTTAAGCAACGCTGTAGTCTACGATTAAGAGTGCTTGCCTAGAAGAAACCTTATATATTTTACTTCTTTACGCTTCAACAGCTGAACTGAATTGTATGAAATTTGGTATGAAGGTAAATTAAGCCATAGAGAAACACATACGGTAATTTTTATCCCGGATTAACGCGGGTGGACACCAGGGACGTTTTGTTTATTTTATTTCATAATATGTGATTTAAGCTCTTTAATTAAATAATTTAAAAAAAACTGTACAACTTTACTTTCTGTCAAAAGAAAACTACTGAAGTTTAGTCTAGAGGTTTCTATTAATAAGTTTCTCAGTGTGAAACTGTCTTTAAACAAATGAAAGAGGAGAATGATTGCGTCGAAACAGGCTGATTTCAGTAATTGAAATAATTATATTTTAACAGTGTTGCCAGCCTCAGATAATAATTGGAACTAAGCAGGCAAATTGAGAATTTGTTGGCAAATAACTTATGTAAATTGAATACGGATTAGGTAGACTTAGAAATTAGTAAATAAACTGGTATTCAACTTAACAAACATTGATAAAGCCAATTTTAGTACTAAAATAATAACGAGGCAGTTTTAGCTGCTTTGGCAAGTTTTAACGGCTTCTATTTTATCGCCACTTATCATAATTATATGAATAAACAGTAACTCTACGCGTAAGTTTTGATACTGAGTAGAAGGTAGGTAAATCAATTAATGTCACGACCATAACGCTGTGGTTACTATCTGTTGCTTCCTTTTTCTATCAGTTTTCTAACATTTTTCTGCAGGCGATTCTGCGTGTTTTTTCAAAAGGCTTAAATTGACATTTATTAAATTTCTATGAGAAGATAATTGGATATAAATTAGGTAGACAGAGTAGTTGTGTAGCTCAGATACAGGAAAAATACTCAGTCGAACAGAGATTCAGTTGTTAAGTCGGTTTACAGCATATAATTTATTAAATCAGTGTTCCCATACTCATGTGTCCCTAAAATTGATGTGTTTTGTGGCTTGTGCGCAACATCGTTTATTTAGATCACACCCAGAAGAGCAATCGGCAAGTTTAACGACCATGCTTCAGTTATGAGAGTTCCGGAAAATTGACCGCTGCAAAAATTATGACAAATATCGTGAATTTTTATAAGATACACAATACTTCTTCTTCTTATCGATTGAGAAAGGCCAACTCTGGTGTCGAGCGTTTATCAAGCCCTAAGGGCCTCTGACATACATAGGTACATAGGTACATCATAAGCAATACTAAAAATGTACCAAAAACCACGAGAATCTATTGCTTCGTTGCAGCGTGAAAATACTATGCTACTAAGTATTAGATTATTTTACAAACAACAAAAGAAGATACCGAAGCTTTATAGCGTAGGTACTTTTATCACAGAATACAGGTTTTTACAAACAGCTAGCGTGATTTTCCAAGCAAGAGTAAATTGTTTTTTACTAGGCAATAAGCATGATTCGTCGTAACTGTAGGTAGAAAATGTTATCTTAGCATTAGTCTAGACTAAATGTTAATCTTGTTTTTCCTTTCCAAAATTTTATGAAATATACTCGTAATGCGAAAATAACAAAAAAACAAAAACGATCTTTCAAGTTTCAAAAGCATTTTGTTAAACCCAGAAATAATGCGTTATTATATGTGAACATATATTATCGCATTATCAGACATAAGTCTTGTGCACGAGGGGTGAACTTTCCGTCAGTGGATAGTCGTTAACATCCATCAACGGATTTAAGCTAAAGCCAGGGATACGATATACGGACAGTATTGTGGATAAAATGTAGATATGTATGGCTATTTCATACATAAAGTAAATAATGATTGTTTATAGAATTTAAAACTCATTAAATTTAAGTACCTAATAATAACGCATTAAATAATTCTAACATTAGGGCCAATTTCACAATGACTCTCAACTCATTGAGGCATTTTTTTCTTGGTAGGTTTGACACTAAATGCGTTTAGGAACGTTGTACAAGTGGACTTTACACAATTTTGTGTACACTGTGTGTGTGGCTTTATAACATATAAATCAACAACTTTTGTTGTAAGTTAAAAAAGATAAAAGATTTTTATTTGTAAACAGATAAATGGGATAAAGTTCTAGCCTACTAATGTTAAAAATACTATTAAGGAATCTTATGAACAAAATTACTGTGTTTTGACTATACATTCCTAACTGACATTCTCTATAGGAAACAACCCTTCAATTCCTGAAGCTGAATGGGAAACATCCTCGGAATCTCAATCGTTTTTCAATCGCTAGAGCTCTTTATTCAACGATCACGAGCCTTATAGTGACGCACATTCTGGCAAATACGTGATTCAGATAAGTTCTATGTTGTGAAAGGAAGTCAGTGGTAAGTTGTAGTAGTATATAGTTTTTTTATTTATTTTAAATGAGCACTTTAGTTCACTCCATGGTCTCCCATCCAAGGACTGACCGCTTCGAAAGTTGCAGAACATCTCTAATCGCATACAATTAACTCCGCTAGCTGACCCACGCCGCTCCGATATGAAAGAAACTTTAAATTACCATACCGACATTACAACAATACAATTATCTTATGCTCACCCAATTTTAACGTAAATTAATAAAGTAAAGCTTCAAAATATTAATTCTACTTCGTCACCAATAACGCTGCTCAAGCAATATGAATTAATTAATCTTGAAAACTCTCTGTAAGTAATATCTGCGTTAATTGGAACTACAACCCGACATACACAGACATACCCAGAGATACACAATTAACACAATGACCTATCCTCGAGTGAGAGTGGGTCATTTGGCTAACGGACGAGCTTGACATTTGGCCCGTGACCTTTAGGCGGGGTCACCGATGCACCTAAAGTAATTGATAGTGAGCCACAGATGGATAACTTGGCTAAAATACTTGTGGTTTTAATAATAGTGAAAAGCTGAACTATAGAAATATTTCGTAGCTTACGAAGTAGTTGTTTTAATTCAACGTGATAATTTAATGACAATTGACGTAGGCTATTTTTGATAAAGTATGGTGTGAACTCTAAGTGGCATTGCCAAAAATAAAATAATGGCACGCATTATTCTGAATGGATCTGCAATACATTATTCAATCTATCTTAACGCCAAATTTAGTCAAAATTGGTTGAGTCTTTCTTACGTTAAAAAATGACAAAGAAAGACACGCCTGGCGCCAGTAAGTGTGATAATTTTGATTTAGTAAAAGTCTCAAGATAAAAAATTCGGTAGTAGTCTGTTCTAGTATATTCCGCACAAAGTGTCCGTAAGTACGAAGTCTGTCGCTGGCGTCTCCAGGAGTACTCAAGTCTCCGAGGTATTGATCACCGATACAATTACAACTAGAATACTAGACTTTGTACACTAATCTGTATTGAAGATACTTCTTTCATTGTTGTGAACTTCTTAATCATATTATAAGTGAGCATTGTGGTCAAGTTGAAAAATTTTGGAATAAGCTAGTAAATATTATTTTATCTTTTTTGTTCGTAACGCTCGCTTATGGCGAAAAATAGCAATTCTTAGGTTTGCAACTGCTTAGACATAGATCATATTTTACAATCAGATTTTGTCCAGTAATTAAAATAAAAAATCCCCAAAATTAAAATTCATTTACTTTTGAATATTAAATTAAACCAGAACAAGTTATTTTGAGCGCAAAAATCAGTTTGCAAATTGCACTAATTACTCAAACAAGCGTTTTTGCTTCGTTTTAAGGCCGTTCTGGCCGAAGAAATCACGGAATATTGCAGCGGAGTGTATTTCTGGCAAAAATCCCACGGTCCTCTTAACAAGGTTCCAGCTTTCAAACGAACAAGCCACCTCTTCAGTTTGCTTTTTATCAACGACATCGTATAGTGGAAGACTGGTCGATTCATCAGATTTTTTTTTCGTCCGGTCACTGAAGTCTAGGTGTGAAATATATTTTGCTTCAAAAAAAAATATATATAATTTTTAAAGTGATTTTGTGTACCTAAATGGTTATCTGGTGTGAAATAAATTAAATGTTAATATTTTATTAATAAAATGATAAGTTTTGTAGCACTTGCGGAAGTCGGCCAAAAATTGAATGGCACTTTTCTGATTTGTTCGAAATTTTTAGTGCTTTGTTCACTTACATATTTAGATAATAGTGCAATTAGGCCAGCCCGTAACTGCTTTATGTCAATGCTTTTTATTCGAAAACGTTGTTTTAACTAAATTAACAGGGAAAAGGTCAAATTGGACTTTGGGGTAAATTCTAGTAGCTTTTATGTACATTGTTAGGTTTGCATTTTATGAACTTTTATGAATTTAGATTTAAAACTACGCTATACAGATACAAAATATATGTACATGTACAACTTTTATTATTTATAATGTCATAATTCAATTACATATATGTATATAAATAAATAATAATAAATATAGAATATATACATATTTCAGGACATATAACACAGCGCCATCTAGCCCCATATGTATTATCGATTTAATTTTGTCACAAAAAATCGGAGCGAACAATACAAGTGCTGTTGTGCACACTTTTAGAGTTTCAGACATCAAGTAATTAGATCATGTTGCTAAAACCACAAATCAATTACCTTAACCGTATATGTACATATATACCAGTTAGCCATACAAATATAACAAAACTCAACAACAAAAGGCATTCCAAAATGCCGTCGTCAAAAATGCTGGAAAATTCGGCAAAATTCCCGATGCATTTTGTACGAAATTCCGTACCCAGGCAGTGCAGCTCAACGCATGTGCAGTAAATTGAGATTAACGGTTCACTGGCGCCTTCACGATCTCATCCTCTGTCCCTTTCAGGCGCATTTCCGTGTAAATATGAGTGATGGAGAGGGCGATATAGTGTATAGGCTGCAGTTGGATCAGTGGCTTCTAGGAACAAGGATTTGGTTGTGGTGAAAATAGGATACAATGTGAAACCTAATTTAAAATAATTATGGTTTGTATTTTACCAAATTTTTTTTAAGCAAGTTTGGCTCAGTGTTTCCTACTTTTCATCCAGACGCTTGTGAGTGTTAAATAGTTTACCTATTTAGTTCCCTTTGCGGTTTCTTCTCCAGTTATTGATGAGTTTACTTGTGATATTTGGCGTTTTTGATAAGATTACTAGATATACTCTGAACAATTTATAATGTATGTTTATAATAAACTGATTTTCATGAGATTATAAAGTTCAAGATCACTAATATCTATCTATCAATTCAAAATATTTCTCGATTCAAGACACTGAATTTCCTAGTTTCCGTTTGGCTAGTAATTTGGGCTGCGCAATTTTACACTTCTGAAATTGGAGCTCTAAAATCCTCCATCCAATAGAAGCAAAACGATTTGTGGGTTTACCATTTAGATGGTGGCGTTCTGGGTCTTTTGTTATTTGGGATTTGTTACATAGTTTGTAGTATAGAATTACTTTTATTACTTTTGATTAGATAAACCACTGAGATATAAAATACTTGTTTATGTAATTTGACATTTGAAGTGAATTGTTTTAAAATCAATAACTTTAAATACATTAAATTATGAATTAAGCAATTTAATTGACTAAAACTGAGTTGTAACTCTGATTAATATTACTTCTTTTATATAATCTCTCGCTTCTCGGGTTCTCGCTTCAACCCAACGCTTACCTGCCAAGTGAAAATACTGAAATGATCCAATTAGTTTCAAAGTAACCCATATTTTGCAAACAGATTTATTTATTCATTAAATTATTTGTATATAATTAACTTCTGAGTAAATCTGTTCGAGCTGAGTTTGAGACGAGTGGGCGAACTAACGGTTCATGATCAAAAGTTTACTTGAAAATAATTAAATTTCATGTTACTACAGTAGGTTTAAGCTTCAAACATAATGGTGGTATATAGGTATTTTTGTGACATTTAAAAATCATAGTCCATAAGATATTCTTTGCTTTTGATGTTCTTAAGATAACCTCAAAATGTTAAAGTTAGTTACAAAAAATCCTAATTCGATAGGTCGTAATACTTGTCTCATAGTAAATAGATAAATATCTGGTATAAAATGTTCTTCATCCTATCAGATTTCACGTTTATGACCGCTTGATCAACATACTAATCGAACTAAGAATTGCATGAAATTCGTGCGTGCGGTGTTGCTATGCTTGTTCGGGCTTTGACATTATAAATTCAGAGCTAAACTCTCAAATAGTGGTTAGATAGATATAGATAGAGTCCCAATCGATGCATATTCGGCGTCACGCTCGGCCTAAACCAACACATCACTAATACGACTCGATTTGTCCCACCTCTTTGTCACGATCTCTGCACCCTTCGAAGCCTGTGGTTATTAGAATATGTGTATTAACATCACTTTTCACTTACTATTAGCATTGATTCTGTGAGGATTTGTTTTAATTTTTTTTTCACACGGTCAACGTTTGACTACAGCCTGCCTGATATTAAGCACCGCTGTAGTCTAAGATGTAGCACGCTTGCCTAGGAGAAACATATTTACTTTGGATTTGAAGACCCCCTTTAATTAAAATAGGCGTAAAATAGTCATACCATGTGTACACCAAGGAATTTCATCCCTCCCTTTCTCTTGTGTGCACATTAATAAAAAGGTTAAAACGAAAAATCAAAACAGAATTTGTGGATGTTTTATTGTCTGGAGAGTAGGTAAAATACATTACGTAAAGATAATGTGGTCAACATTCTGATGGTGTAAAATTGCTTATAAATTATTGGTTTGTTGGTAAATATAATGTTGTTATTATCTTCTTTTACGTCTCATGGCGACACACCTGCAATTACTCCGATGAACAAGTTTTAATGTTTATATCAACATTAATATCTAGTTAAAATAAAAAAATATATTTTGAAATGTTCAAATAAATTATTTTAACTTGTGTTTCAAGCCCCCAGTACGTCAGCAATGCATCATATTCCGCTTGTTAGTCATTTAATTTCTACAATTTTACCTGCGTAGGTGTTTAATTTAATACTTTCAAGAGTTTCTGTTGAAACGTACTGGGTTAATGTTAATCAAAAGAGCCTTACCTTACCTTAAAATAACTCGCATAATCAGAAGTGTACCTATTGAGGGCTTGTGATACAATTTTTTATTTCGTACGTATGAGTAAGTATAATTATAGTTTCACGTCAGTTAACCGATTTAAAAAAATATAAATCCATGAAAAATCTGACTCTTTTTTTGTGATAATACAAAATCAAGCATAGAAGATGCAATCACAAAAAGTTATTTTTGTAGACAGGAGTTTCGTAGCAAGAGGCGTAACAAGAGGCGTAGCAAGCTGTCTCGTAGACGTAGCTATAGATTCGTAGCAGTAACTCGTAGCGCGTAGCACGAAGATCAAATCATTCTAATGACCTGCTGGCTTCAGAATTGTCGGTGTGGTGAAGTAAGAAATATGATTGCAATTTTAAAATAGTCTCTAAATATTTGGGAACGTTACACATTGCTAAAAATACTCAAAACCCTTTTCAAAAAGCCTTTTTTAAATTCCTTGGTAACTCTGTATTATACGGTCTACGAATCTACACTTCATATCCCATTAAAACCGTGGAACATGAATAAACATTACTTTTAAACTCGAGGATTGGAACCGAGCTATTTCAAATACACGAGCCTTTACTGAAGCCGGCTGGAAATAATACAGAATTCCACATCTTCGATTAGTAAAAACATGAAACAAAACTATAATTTTTATTGATATTTTTTAAACGCTAGCTTGTGGTGGTAATTTAGGTGCACATTTGAATTAACTTATTTTTTAATCAATTTACTATTTTAAGACCCACGGATAAACCTTTACTTCACAATACAGAAGTGCACATTGCAATTATATAAACTTGTTTTTTTGTACTATGTAGTTTTTTTTGTGGAATGATTATTCATTTTTTTATCACTGAATAGGCTTACGTTTATCTTCAGCTTGCCTGATGTTAAGCACCACTGTAGTCTAAGATGTAGCACGCTTGCCTAGAAGAAACCTGTTTACTCTAGATTTGAAGACCCCTGGGTTATAATTTTCTTAGTTCGGTCTTAGTCTTATTGGTCCTTTATAATGCCGAGAAGTGAATGAAAAGCTGTTAAAAATATGCTAAACATACGCGGAGTGTGTGTGACGTACGCTTTTAATCCTTGTTCAATGTTTATGTTGAATCCGCTAAAAAAGAGAAAAAATGAACTCAAATGGTGTCAGGAAAATAAATAACATTGTTTTCAGTATATTATGTATTTCGGTAAAGTATAGAATCCAGTATGAATTAAGTGATTTGAGGAAGTTTTTCTATAACTTATTTGTTCTCGATTTATATACATAAGTACTGTGTAAATTAACTATTAAATAACGTTTCCTAGATTTAAAGTATATTTAGTTTTGTCTTAATGGAATCAACAATAATATGACCAGTATTACTATTTTCATGATGAAAATACTACAAAGTTAAAGTGTCCTATAATATTTCCGTCAATCATTTTGAGCTTATTTTATTTCTGTCAACACATTGAGCTTATTTGATCGACGTATAATTGTTTTACTAGCGTAGTGATACATTTTCACCGTTAGAATCACGTCATAGACAAGCTTGACATATTTCATTGGCGATAACTGTACCAAAAATACTATATTTATTGTTATATGTAGGAAAACATCGTGTGGAAACCGACATATTTAAGGACCACAATATCCGAGGACGTGTGTCTTCCGTGGAAGGACCTGAGCACTCACCACGATGTATCTTCCCAAGAGAATTCCTCTAAAGAAATAATTCTGCGGGGGAGTCACGACCCTCAGTCTTCTTTATTCTACAACCATAGTTACTTAGCTCACTAGCAAAAGCTTATTTGTCTCAATAAATTTATCGGGTCTCCACCATCATTTATAGATTTCATTGAAAGCCTATTTTTCACGCATTAATCCTAATAGCTTCGGAGCCTTTTTCTCCCGACTGCCATCTGGAGGTAACAAATGACACTAAAACTAAATCTATGTCGCCATTACATTCACTACATTCATTATTATAAAAGCTGCAAGTGATTTAAGATCTTACCCAAATGGAGACAAAGTCTAAACATAGATTACAGAACGAATATATTTATGACATTAGTAAATTGGAGTTAAGTGGTATCGGGAACTATGTTTTAAATTGCTTTGTACAATAATATTGGTGGAAATGGTGACGGGAACGATTAAGTATGTAATATTTTTTAAGAAAGTAATTCGACTATACCATAGTAGTAGTGTTGTTTGGACGAGCGTGAATAAAATGTGAAAGGACTTTTGTTTTTGAAGTATATTTTATTTTTTCAATAAAAATACATATAATACAATGTAGCAATTACCTCTGTTTTACAATGCGTCGTGACTGTAAACATTGAGATAAAATTCTGAGGCTGACAAAATTTTGTAAGAAAAACCAACGTGAAAGTTTTCATCATTCGCAATACGTTTATGTACATACATACATATGGATATGTATGTAGGTATAGCAAACACCACGCGTGTTCATTTATTTACCCAGCAAGGCAGACTTCACGTTAATTACAACATTCGGGAAAACCCCCACGAATAAAGACTGAAACTTTCTTGGAGCTTGGAAACTCAGCTCTTTTTTGATACTGTCTGGTTTACTTCAAAAGTAACATACGTAATTGAGATTTTTAATTGAAGGAAAGAAATGTAGTCAATAACTATAGTTGCATCAGCTAACGTTTTTTTATAAATATATACGAGTAGGTATGTACTTTTGTATCTTACCATAAGTGTTTATAACGTGAACATTTTTCGTTAAAGTTGTCATGTAATAGTATTTTCATTATTCATACTCTGAAAGTAGGGCTGAAGTTGCCTGAGGAGCGGGATGAAAGTAATACTTTTGATCCCTAGGGAGAATCGCTTTCAACTGACAGCTGTCAAATTATTTAAAAAAAAACTAGTTATTTTTCACATATCTATTGAACCATGTTCCAACTTTCTATACAGCCACGATGTAAAATTGAAATAACTCAAAGTAAAGTATTGATTAAAGAATATATATTTTTAAATAACCTTATTATAATAGTTTCAACAATTTCTTTACAATAACTTAGATTTGGCAAAACATTAACCATTTTGTCAATGATGAAAATAAAAAATAATGGCTGAATAGCTAAGCGGCAATTCGATCTTCATTTATTTTTTCGATTTGAAGACTTTTGTTTATACGTATAGCAGAGATTTGTACCTATAAAATGAGTTCATCTGATTCTGAAATGAGTTTAACGCCTGATTTTACAAGAGAAGAGGCTAAAGCGGTAGTGGAAAACCTTTTACCACCCAAATCAAAACAAAGATACCTAAAATCGTATGACGATTTTATGAAATGGCGCGCTGAGAAAAAAGTTAAATCATTATCAGAAAACGTGTTGCTAATATATTTACTCATTTTTTCTTTAGCTAATTCATGTTTTTATTTTTACTTTCCTTGTATTTGTAATGAAAAGCACAGTGTTTACCGAGGTAAACACTGTGCTTTTCTGTGTTTGACTAAATAAGGGTTAAAGACTTATTTAGTCCCTCGAACTATTGGCGCCCTCACTTCGTTAGGGCGCCAAACCCCGTCTCGGGACTAAATAAGTTACTTTCGCCCCTAGAGTAACAATGTACTATTTTGTGCATACAAATTTTATCGGCCTAAAAATACTTGTTCATTACCTAAATTAATCACGTGGAATGAAAAATATTTGAAGATCTATATCGAAATATATTTTCTTTAGAAAACAAACAATGCACAAACATTTTCCTGATTTTTGGTAGTGTCCATAGTCTACGGTCATCATCATCATCACCAGCCTGTTATCGTCCACTGCTGAGCATATGCCTCTCTTCTTGTACGCCAATCGTCCCGGTCCTGTGCAAACTAAATACAGGTGCCATTAGTGGGCGACCTCTGTTTCTATGGCCAGTCATGGGTCTCCAGTCCGTTTTTTATTTTGGTCTAAGGTGATCACTTTCCCTCAAACTGCTTTTCCTTCGTCTTTTTACCATAAACACTATGTTTCTATTCCTAGTGTTTCCGTAACTCCATGACCTACAGAGAAATAAAACACAAACAGTGCAGACGTTGATTTAGCGTCTCCTTTTTACGGCGCGATAGGTTTGATTTATTTGCCGACTCTGTGATATATGTAGTACATTATGTACTTGTTCATTAGCACGCCATCTAGTGTGGTTTGCTTTTAACATGTCTATGAGTATGTTTGATGGACCAACAGGTTGATTTTCATATGTATGTATGTACCTACATATGTAGCTATGTAGGTACTAGATAAGTCCTACTATATATTACCTAAAACCGACGAAGCGCGATTTTACCCGCGGTAACATAGGATAAAAGTGGTTTACAAGGACAAAAAAGATCTTATTAGTGTTCTGGCTAAATTCCTTCGAAATAAGTTGAGCCGTGGCGTGACAAACGGACACACATTTGCCTGTTCATAAATAATTTACAAAGTTTCGTCTCCACATACATACATATAATGGTTTGATAATTTTCCACGCCTGGCGCCCTTACAAAATCCTTAAAGTGGTAAAACCATTTACGTGAAAATAATATGAAAGCTTTGAAACTATTTATGATTAAACGTCTTTTGAGCGGTACAGAGCTTACCACGAGGTAATTATCGGATTTTCTCCCAATTTGCCGCAGCGTTTATTGAAGTTACGCTCGCGTCTTGCAAACACCTGGTAATTGGAACTAGGTAAATACAGCATAGAGGAATCAGCACGAGTGCGGTAAAGCGATATAATCGCACGGAATTAATGGCTCGGTTAGAGCTTATGGGAATTTATAGAGGAGAAATGATTAGGTTTGGTATGGCTGGATGTTCTAAAATGCCTACATATAAACAAATCTATACTAATATTATAAAGTTTGTTTGTTTGTTTGAACGCGCTAATCTAATGGTCTATACAGCACAAAAATAATTGAAAAATTATTTTTGTGCTGTATAGACCATTTATCGAGGAAGGCTTTAGGCTATATAATATCACGCTGCAACTAATAGGAGCGAAAAAACAATGGAAAATGTAAAAAAACGGGGAAAATTGTGGGCTTCCGTTGTGTGCGCTGCAAAAACGGTTCAAGATATCAAAAAAAATATGTATGAAAGAATTATTCCTCTTAAAATGATCTAACAAAATGTCAGCGACAGTATATGTCTATCTTTTAAGATTAACTCACTAGAACCGTTTTAATGGTAATAACTATTCCACGCAGACGAAGTCACAGGCACATCTATAATCCATTTCATATAGCAAGGCACCTGTGACACATATAAAACGTCACTTGTCAATATCATTTTGACAATTGTAATGATGTACTGCAGTAATTCGAATTAGAAATTTACCGATTATCGATTGTAGTTACTTATGGCTATTTTTCATCTGCCTATCCTAAAAATGTTATGTGAATTACCGACAATCACAAAATAATATTCGTCGAACCCACAATAAATTCCTACAGATAAATTAAGGAAGGGACAAATTGAGAAGAAGAAAAGAATACAGTTATGATAAAATAATATTGCTAGTATTGCCAGTATAATATATTATGAAGCCAAAATATATATTAAATTATTCAAATGAAATTATGATACACAAAAATTTTATGTTTTTCGCTATATTTTTTATGATACAAAACTCATAAATACCTTCCTTAATTATTTTAAAATAAAAAATCGCATAAAATCATTGTGCTTGAAGTACATAAATCATTATCTCTGATAGATCGAAATGATAAATACTTGTTTTTGCGATATTTTTTTGATGTCAAAAATAATCGATTACCAAGTCCCAACCCAACGAAAATGACGTCACAATTAGCAGTAGTCCGTAACTTTGCTGTGCGATGAAATTTAGTATTTTATTTTTTTGTAACATTGAATGCGAGTATGTAAACGCGAAAAATACCCTTTATTTGATGTCTTATAATTTTTACTGTTTATATTAATAGTTATTTTTGCTAACTTACATAATGTTTTCACTAATAAATAGAAATATTTCAATATGAGCATGACGTCACAATAATTTATGTACATGTTCTTTTACGTTCTACTGACCTGTCACAGGTGACTTGCTATATGAAATGGACTATAGTGACTTTATAAATATGGACAATTTAAAAAAAATATATTGTAACTAATTTAAAAAAGAATCTGATTACCTACAAAACAAAAAGAGTAAAGAATGGACCATACATAGCTCTTAACGTGTTTATACCGGATAATCATGTTATTACGTATTTGATTTTTTATGTTGATGCGTAGAAAAGTCTAACTGAGTAGGTAATATTCAAGAAGGTGGGTGTAATTAGTTTAAAAGGGTCGGCTCATAGAACTTGTAAGAAGTTTTAGAATAAAAGAAGACATAGGTAAAATCACACCAAGACATCACTCTTAGTGATAAGGCCGCCCTCTGTCCAAATCCTATGTTCTAAATATCTTTATACTTGTGTTCTTTTGTTACTGGTGTACAATAAAGTATTTTGATTTGATTTAAAAATCATTTTTATGAATCGGTGTGTTTGTATGAGAGAGAATGTATGTTTGTTATCTTCATCACGCTAAAACAGTCACACAATTATAGAAGAAATTTAGTACAATGGATGTAGACTATTTTTAATCACGAATTAAGACGGGTTTATACTGCGGTGCGCCACTAGTAATATAACTAACTATAGGTATAAACTCTCAATTCTAATGACTTTTGATTGTTAAAACATCAATATTCTAGGGATCCAGCATCAATCGATTGACTCTATTGAACTGTATACAATCCTCACAAATAAAGAGCTAATGAGAAAAACTGAGCTCTTTCTCCGTACAAGATTGCTTTCTATTTATATTCAAGAAAATCGTGGAAAAATCTGCGCGTGAAATTAATATAATACGTGCTGAATGGATGTAATGATTCCCTTCGTTTTCATATGTTATGCTCGATATGGAGTAATATGTAGGGACGCCATTTTTGGAACTGAACCAATGAAGGTCAATATCGTATTTTCATCTCAATAAGCCATGTCAGAGGCCCTTAGGTCGGCTTGATAAACTCTCGACACTAGTGTTGGCCACTCTCATTTGATTAGAAGAAGGAAAAACAAGCAACGAAGCTGCCTGATGGTGAGTTGTTGCTGCTAATATACCTACCTGTTTATAATGTATATACAGTTTACATATTATAGTATTTAATTGAGTCAAGGTTAGTAAACAAAGTGTGTAAGGCTATTCGGTTTTAGAGAAATTCTGATGCTATTCAAAATGTCTAGGTAACCAACCTCAAACTACTTATGATGCGAATTTAACAGTAAGGCATCACTATCTATTTTGTAATAAAATAAATACTCCTTTTCATAAATTTATTAGTAAAAAGGGCACGGTGATAACTAGTAGCATTTACCTAACTTGTAAAATGATTATTATTAAGCTACTTAAACATAATTAAGGTTATCTCCTAAACACATTTAAGTCCCCTTCTGCCGCAAAATGCTCCAAAATAAGGTCCTCTCGTGACCCATTCATTTTGAGACGATGTTAAAAATGGGTATGTCTTGTAGCTTCGTAATTTCCGCGCTTTGCGTACTAAGGATTATTTCAGGGGGTTGGATATGTAGCATGATTTCAATTTGTAGTTTGCCATGGTAATAAACCATGTCAGAGCCCCGAAGTGTTTAACCTCTATTTTAGTTCACTTAAGGATCAGACTAAAATACTACAGTGTTACATGTGCGGATTTTGCATACAACAGCCCGAATAACTAACGCAAAAAAAACTTGGAAATAGGCGCACTCAAAGAATACTATATCATAGAAGACAAGTACTGTTAGTAATGTAAAGTGTGTATATTGATATTTTATTTAAATTTTCATTTCGACTAAGAAATTGTCGCTTATTCTCTTCAAACCAGTCAAGAGGCATACCATATCTGTCATACCATGCCTGTCATAAATTGTGTTCATGAGGGAAAGAGAGGGATGATATAAAAAATCCTTGGTTCATATATAAAAACCAACTTCTTTTTTAATCGGCTTCAAAAAAAGGAGGTTATTAAGTGTTCAGAAAGTTTTTTTTGTGGGTATGTTATGAGATTACTTCTTTATTAATGAACCGATTTCAATCATTCTTTTTTTATTCCATGGAGTTTATTTACAATAATAAAATATAAAAACAAGGGAAGAAAAACTAAACATACTACTTCTAACTACTACAAATAGGGGCACTTAGAAAATCTTTAGAAAAGCCTAAAGATAATCTAAATTCTTCTAATCTTCCATGGAAGTTGTTTCCGAGGTGGTCCCATACATTTTTTTCTAACATTAGTCGCGTTGAATATCCATAGGTAGGGTGTTTACCCCACCTGCCGCTTACCTGAATCCTTCCCTATTTCCGTGGCATTGTACGCTCCCAGGGGTCTTCCATTAGTTATTTCACCCAATTTATAACTTTGCGAGTGTTCAAGACGTTTATCTAAACTCGTGCTTTGAATACGCTTAGATTGTGATCATGCTGGCAGTGCTGGCACGTGGGAGAAACAAATAGGTTTTTACGTGTTTTTGTATTCTAGAACAGTATTGTGTGGCCATGTTTAATATTATAAAGAAGTGGTTGAAAGGCAAGGATGTCAATCCAAACTGGAATACATAAGTTAAGCGTAATTTAGATAAAATAGTATACGGTGCGAAAGTACTTTTTTACGATCTTCGTGATTTCCCGCTTAGTTTGTTTCGAACAATTGTTTTACTGTGCTAAACACAACACATAATGCAACATGAACTAAGTTTTTTTAAAACTTAAATTTCAATTGATTTTATACATTTATTTAAAAATATTATGGTCGTGAGTAAATTTACCAAATCCATCTATTCCCAACCCACTTCGTCAAGTTTCCATCAGCCTAGATCTGCCAAGTAGATATTTATATAAATAAACCCACAAGTGAGAGATGTCTAAATAATAGATCCACCTGGGATGCACGGCGGGAAGGTTCACATCTATTCTAGAAATTCAACTTAGTCATAGCCTAGAGGTCGATATCATTTACATTTAGAAGAAAAAAGGAAATAGACAAGACTTTGACACCATCTCATCAAAAAAGGACACAAGGATGATCAAATGGTGATAGAAAGGAATATGGCATTCGAAAACGCTATGTATTATTAATAAGCGTCAACGCTTATTAAAAATACATAGCGTAAAGTCAACTTTAAAAAAATTGTAATCTGTATGGTTTTGTACTTGGCCTTTTTTAAATTTACTTTCTGAAAGAATTGTTGTTACGTTTTTACCAGTTAAACGTCCTATAAATAAATTTTAACGTACTTATATAGCATACTAGTGACACCCTCGTTATTCTGGGACAAAAACTAGCCTATGTTTTAATTCAAATCTTGATCTATCTCCATACCAAAATTCATCCAAGTCAGTTCACCCATTTAAGCGTGAAGAAAAAACAAACAGACTCTTATTCATAAAGTTTTGTAAGCAAATCTATACTAATATTATAAAGCTGAAGAGTTTGTTTGTATGTTTGTTTGTTTGAACGCGCTAATCTCAGGAACGACTGGTGCGAATTGAAAAAATCTTTTTGTGTTGAATAGACCATTTATCGAGGAAGGCTTTAGGCTATATAACATCACGCTGCAACTAATAAGAGCGAAGAAACAATGGAAAAAGTGGAAAAAACGGGGAAAATTATTCATCTTTGAGGGCTTCCGTTGCGTGCGCTGCAAAAACGGTTAAAGATATCAAAAAACTATGTACTTATGAAAGAATTATTTATCTTGAAATGATCTAACAAAATGTCTGTAACAGTATATGTCTATCTTTTAAGATTAACTCACTAGAAACGTTTTTATGGTAATAACTATTCCACGCGGACGAAGTCGCGCGCACCAGCTAGTAAAATATAAATGTGATGTGATTTAATTGAAATCAATGTTTCAAACAAACCTCAATCAGTAGAGGCGTGACCCGTCTGCTCGTAGTTTAGCACATAAATGAGTATTGAGCTGAGCCGACCGCAAGTTTGCCAGTTCAAAGTTATACATAGTTACCACGGGTGGTTGGTTACGGAGTAATATCTAATAGAAAAGTAACTTCATATGAGAGTAACTAGATATAACGAGTAGGATTTCTAGCTAAGCGATTGTTTTGAATCCTTTTGAGGATCCTTAGTTATGTTTCTTATTCGAATACTTTCCTTTCACATCTCCCCCTTTGCTAGGCTGTCGTTTACAGTGAGCCTATTTATTGTATTTTTTTTTAAATAAAATTAAGCAATAGGTAAGTAGTTACAGCTTTGTTGTTAATCCAAAATTGTAGAGCCCAACTTTTTATGATTGCGCTGCAGTTTTAAAGTCATGTTAGAGGCTCTAAGGCTTTTGAAACCAATGTTCGATAAGAAATAGAAAAACACGATTACCCATTAGAAGCCTATTTAATCACGTTTTAAGAGCACCTATTTATTGTTCAACCACACTTGTTCCGTCTAGTCTTTTTTTTATAATTTTCTCTCCATTCTACGGTAGCCTGGAAGAGATCGCTTTCAGCGATAAGGCCGCCATTTGTGGCATTAGATTAAAATTTGTCTCTTTTTTGTAAGTATAATGTTTTGTTTTTATGTGAGTGTCCAATAAAGTATTAATCATCAATCAAACAATCAATCACTGTTGGTAAACTGTACCGTTATTTGTTACCCAATATTACATGAACCAAAACGTTCGTACCCAAACAAGGTTGGTTAAACCAGCGCTATATCTTCGTTAATATTGCAACGCTGGCGGTCGCGGTGGCGCGGCCGCGGCCGCAACCGCAAACGTTTATACCAAACTCTGGCTTTTGTTCCGTAGACATTGGTGAAATAAAAAAGATAAAGATAAAAAGATGTTTATTTGGTACCATGGTAGCATTTACAATGTTTAGGTTAATATTAACTTATAATTAGAGTAGTTTAAGAGAATGTGTTAAATCTTATAATTACAGTTATCTACACAATGATTTAACATAATGTAGTACTTTATGGCTATATAATACAGATTGAGGGTTTAGGCTTGAAATGCCACGATCGTATTAATTTATAGGTTCCCTAGTTCTCGCAGTAGGATACCCTGAGTTTGCGAGAGCTAGTTCTCTTCGTGGGGTGCATTACCTAAGATGTTGCAAGTGTTTAGTGGAGAAGGGCAAATTGTAAATAGATATTATATGCATATTCATATATTTGGGTCTGAGTGTGTGTGGGAGTGTCTGACTGAATGGATGTATATATATAATGTATGTGTGTGTGTGTGTGTGTGTTTTTATTTTTATACTTGTAGGTTTGTATGGTTTAAGAAAAACTGCGTTTTAAGGGGTAGGGGACTTGAGTACATATATATATATATATATATATATATATACATATATAGAGGAATTTAGGCCGGCGTGACGATCCTACCTAGTGTACATAATATATGAATTTATCATGCAAAAATGTTACCTCTATGAAATTAGACGGAGGATTTCTTCTGTTTCCTTAGAATTTAATGTGACTAGATAGTCTTTTAACTTCTTTTTACAAACATATTTAGTACAGGTAATAATGTTTAATTTGAAGTTAATTTTTTTGTATATAAAAGGACCTAAGATATTGTAGCATCTCCTTCCTGTAAATGTGTTGCGGTTTGGTCTTGTTTTGCTAGGTTGTATTGTGTATTATGTTAGTGTTAAACCAAAGTTGAATTAAGCTTCGGAAAGATAAATAAATTAATCTACATATAATGGCTTGTAACAGCAGGTGACTCGTCATAAATATGCATAAATATATAACTCCAGTGAGAGGTGTGCGTTATTTAAATGAAAAATTGTAGCTTGATCCATCGACATACGTAAGTAATACAAATAAGCATGTCAGAGTTGAATGACTATATATTATTGTTATTATACTTAATTAACCAAGCAATTAGTCATTCATGTATAATTACAAAAGAATACTTTTAAGTAACTATTCGTTAATTTATAATTTTAAAAGCTTTGCTTAGATTTAGACCCAACAATTAAAATTATTTGTAAACACCCTTTGAGGGTATATTGTGTTGTTCATGTACTAAATTATGCATAAAAGATCTGCAACATTTTATTGAAAACACAATAGTACAATAAATACTTTGACTTTGACTTTGACTTTTAGATAAATAGAAAATTCTTTATTGCAAGACACGGTACTCAAATAAATTACAAAATAAGAAATTAAATATGACAACGTAGTGCCACAAGTACTTTAGCTTGTAGCTTTATAATCTAGTTTTTGTGTGAGCTTTGCTTTGATTTCTTATTTTTACCTACCTTCATTTTGTAGCAAACCAATTAAAAGCACTCCGATTGTTTGATCCATTCAAATAGTAAGTTACTCATTCAAGTTATTTCAATAAGTAAGTGCTGAGTCATTTGAAAACTTGAAATATTATTCGTAAAGTCAATCCAAAGTTATTTTATCAATTTGGAATGAAAAGAAGTACATTTGTTTTAAGTTACTAAAAGACTAATTCATAGTAAAAAAAAATGAACACTATACAATATTTAATGTTATTTCCCTAATAATTACATGCAAAATCAAATATGTTCTACCGTTTCACAGGAAGAAGGAATATATACTATATAAAAACTAAGGAACACACGCACCGACAAACTGATTTCCGCCTTTATATACATAATTATACTGCGATGTGATACAGTAGTGTAACTCGTAAAACAACTATTTTTCTTCTTCTTCTGCAACAGTGTTGAACACTACAGCAGACGGCTGAGCTTTGATTTTTTGTACCATGTAAGTTTCGCAATAAATATATTTATGTTATGTTTATGCGATGATATGATAAATTACAGTAATAACCCAATGATAACATCTGTTGCAAGTCAAACCTGGATGAGGCTGGCTAAAGATCGAAGACAATGGCATACTATGAGAGAGGCCTATACCCAGCAGTGGGACTAAACCGGCTGAGGATGATGATGATGATGATGAACCCAATGATAGCGTCCAAATAATAAAATCGGCTTTTGTTCATTAAATTTGGCTCTGCCTTCCTCTGCCTATGATTGGTAGCAAAAATACGAGGTTGTTATTATTTTCCCGTTGGAACCAAGCCACGTTCATAATTACAGAGGCCGATTTTCCGTATTGTTAAATTTGCACTGCACAACAGAATTACCGTAGATGGTAACAATCATGTATAGAATGGATTGGTTTACACAGATACACTTATTACTAGTTACTTTTGGGGTTAGTACTTTGGGAATAATGGGGTAAAATTTTATTCGATAGAGTCGATTTAATTATTGTTGTGTCATTTAATGAAAGTTAGTATCATCACATGTTATTAAAAGCTTTAAAAACACTTAAAACAATTTGATTTACTTGAATTGAAACTTGAATTTTGATTTTCTTGTCAAAATCATGCCATAAGACCGCAGTGTCAAAATGTATTGTTTGGTGTTTTTTGTAATTAATATTTATTACCTTATTTCCAGTAAACCTGTATGTGTAAACATAATGTAACTGTATATTTAGACTCACCGTCAATCCTTGGCCTCGGAGACTGCATTATCTTGCTATTAGGAACATGAGAGGTTAAAGGATTAAACGTAGGTTTCACTAATGACTCATTAAAAGAGACAGACTCATTAAACATATCGTCTATCTCGCTAACATTCACATATTCAGTTACAAAATCCGAATCGATTCTCGATTCATTATTTTTCTCCGGATATTTGCTGACAGTCGTGAAAAAATCGTGAAAAATCTTCGTTCGTGATTCGTCATCTACTCGTAATTTACCCATATCTTTGTCAGCCAGCTCTTTGGTGTCTATTTTATCTATATTATCATTATATTCGTAATCTACTGTACTGTTAATTAGGCTAGAGTTACTTGTGTCTAGTTTTTCAATATCTTTAGATTTTCTTCTAAATCTGTCTAGTAGGGTTTGATATTCTTTGGTGGTGACGTGGTTGGTAAGCTCGTCGGTGTGTGTCATGTTTGTGTGCGTCAGGTGAGTCATGGTGGGCGTGGGGATGAGGCTGAGGGTGATGATGATGAGGAAGGTGCTGGAAGGCCCGTAGAGGGGTGAGTGGTTCGAGGGGGGAGCGGGGCGGGGTGGCGCCGACATGCCAGGCCGGCTTCACCGCCGACTATCCTGTGGACAAGAAATAAAAACATAAGTGTTGGGCACAATGATGTTGGGGCTTTTCAGTCCTCCTCGAGTCGTATCTTCATTAAACGATAAACGATACTTAAATAATTAAAACGATTTATAACTGAGCGTTGTGGCTCTACATAGTGTCACGATGGAACATACATTAATTTCTCAGTCTATTAAATTACGATAAATAAATTATAAGTAAAGGTTTCACAGCACATGCATCCATAACTCTTTGTTTTCAAAGATTGTAAATACTTTACCGCAGTGTTGCCAAAAGCTTTCAATCCATTGACTGGAAAAAACATGATAATACAATATTAAGCAGATTGATGATTCGTAAAATATGTTTATTTTGTGTTTTCATTCCGCCAGTTCTGGCATTAATTGTTTTCTGGCAAACATACAGCAATTATTTCAATTTTAAATTGTAAATAGTGACTTTTCGATGTTATAATTTCAGTTTTTCAATTGAGTTCACACGAGTTGGCCAAACGCTGACTTTATAATTACAATAATTGGTAGTAAAGGTATAAAATCTGCTACAACAATATATAATTTAATATATAAAATCAACAGCAACCAAAAACGCTATAATATATTGATCACTATGTGGTCCCGGCAAGCATCGCAGATATGTAGTTACATTAATTAATATTCCGGGACATTTAATAAAATACCATCTAGTCCCATACTAAGCAAAGTTGTAGTTTTATATTTATTGTGGATATAACAAAAGCAATAGGACATAAGTATAGGATGATAATATATTGATAGCAGGACACGTTCCAACAATTTATAGAATTTTTGTCTTTTTATCTCTGTATCTGTTTATTTAAACGCTCATCACGCAAAAACTGCTCAACGGATCAGATCAAGATTTTTGGTATGTACGTAGTATGAGGTCTTAGCAGTGTCACAGGCTACTTTTTATCCTGAAATGATGCGAGTGAAGCCGCGGACGTCTACTTCTCGAGTGCCAATAAAATACATTTTAATTAAAATGTGCTTACCCACACGAGCAGGGAGTATGTCGGTGTTAGTTGAAATGCTTGTAATTCGGTGCGGATTGCCGACGTGAGTTGGGATTGGGATTCACCGCCCGCCCGCGCGTCTGTTCCGATCGCTGATTACAACCACTGACTAGGGCGGACGCAGAATGTCAACTTTACACGGAGGTGTATTTTCAAACTTATTGAAAATCCTGTGTCAGGACAGATGCTTGTTTTTATCCTTTTTTGGTAAATTTTCAGTCAAAATAAAACCTAAAACGAGGCTTATTTGTTTTATATCCGCATAATATGTAGGTTTTGATGAAAAACTTAGTTCAAGTACCTAAATTTGTAAAATAAATAAAAAAAATGAAAAAAATAAATAACATTTTGCGTTGGACACTTAAGTACATAATTTCAGTTCCAGCCATTTGGGATGTGACTCTGAAAATTATCTACGACTTTGCGAGACCATTACCATCAAACCTATAAAATAATTGCAGCTCATTATCCACCAGTCCATGTTTATTCCACCTGTGCCCTGTGCACGATCTGATTTCTCTTCCAACCCTCGAATTGAATAATTTATGTAGCATTACGTATGCCGCGTTGATTTTTTTACATCCATAATCGAAAATATTTCAGATTCTCGCGCTCAGGGGAAATTACTGATGCCTGTATTTAATTTTGTTTGAAGAGGGGGCACAGAGATGGCGCTGTTCATGCATAAGTGTTATTTAATTTTGTAAAGCAGGAAATTGCGTCAATTGGTTATTTTAGGAACATTTTTGCCGTAATTTTTTCAAACGATGAAAAAATTGGAGGTTGATGATGTTGTAAGAGACTTAATGGAGTTTTTTAATGAAAGAAAGTAATTATTTTATTAAATTGTCACTTTCTTTCACAGAGCTTTGAAGTCCATGCTTGTCGCGCGCGGGGGCGATGTGGCCCGATCGTTGTTCTGTGCTATCTTTCAAAGGTTGCTCAAAACTCACAGAACAACGATCGGGCCACATCGCCCCCGCGCGCGCCCCCCCATATAAGTCAAAACTCAATCACATGAGATTGCTGAACTCTGATTGCTAGTCTTACAAAATATAATTTCTTATTTTAGTAAATGACTAAATTCACGCATTTAAAAAGGCTTTCGACGCCTACTACGCTAAAATTAAGGCACCCTTAACTATAAAGTTTATTTACTTCGAACCCATACTATAGTGTCCCTGTAAAATTATTCCAAACTGCATCACGCACACTTTGACAGCTACACCAGACCAACATACACATCTAGTTCACCAACCGTCACAAGATATTCCTCTTACACTCGCTAGCCCAATATGATCCAATATTTATCTCGAGCTATGTAGGAGCAGTGGTCAGCCAGTGTTGACATATTTGCGCTCATCGAGCGAGGACCGTAGACAACGTAACTAAGAGATATTTAACTATCTGCCTATTTAAAGTGCTTATGCACTTTATAATCTAATAAATAAATCATGCATTGACAGTAATCTTTATCTTCTTCTTCTTCCTATCGAATGAGAGTGGCCAACTCTGGTGTCAAGAGTTAATCAAGCCGCCCTCAGGGCCTCTGACTTGGTTAGTAGCAAAATTACCTAGTAAGCATGTCTCAATGTGTTTAAGAGCAATTGTGCAAGTGGGCTTAAATTAAATTGAATCTATAAACAAGCCGTTCTTTTAATTAGTACTCACACACTTTCAGCATTAGAATATTTTATAATTTGAAAGAAAAAAAAATAATGAAAAACATTTAATGCAACATAAAAAAACTAACACAACAGGATATAATACAAATAGAAGAACATAATAACACATATTTGTCACATTACAACCCCAACAATAATTATACCTGCTTCATCATCATCATCCACAGCCGGTTTTTTACCACTGTTGGGTATAGGCATCTTTCATAGTATGATTATTACTTTATAAGGCGTATATAAGGTTTAATGTCGTCGGTCGAGCATTGGGTAAACACTGACCTAGTTGGAGTAGTGTTTAACACGGATATCGTGTTACAGGAACGTTTAGCTAGTAGTACATTATTATAGACACTGTATACTACTGGTACTCATATTTTGTTAGATATAACTTTGTTTGTGGTCAAGACTACATAAGATAACCCTATTTTTTCGTTGACGAGGGGGAAATCTTCTGAAAGATACCCATGGGGTGCAGTCGGGATATGTAGGATTTTTACTCACTAAGGAAGTCTCATTTCACATAAGATAACCCTGCTTGCTTTTGAACAGAAGATTTCGCATAACAATACTGGCTATGCAGCGAGTATATACTGCTGAGCAGCGAGTTCTTTGTTTGATTTGTGTGTTATTGTTAGTAAGTATGAAATTGTATAGTTTTATTCTGTTAAGTAAGTTAAGTGTAGGTTTGTGAGTATTTGTATTGTTGATGTAGGTGTAGTGTTTTTGTGTTCATAGTTTTATGTATGTATATTGTGTTGTTACCCGTGTTGTCCTTTAATTGGATTTTTGTTTATATTATTATTTGCTATTGTGTGTCTGTATCCGTTGGACAACTTGTAAGTTAAATAAATAAATAAATAAATAAACATTTCACAGTCATTATTGGTTGTTATATTAGGAAGTCAGACTCGAAAAAAATTACTTATTATGATAAAAATAATTCTGACACCCGGTCATACCAATCGAATATTGGTCATCCTTTCGGAGTTGCGGACGTCTTATAGCAGTCATTCTGTGTAAAAGCCGGTATTTTACCATATCAAATACACCGGGAACCTGTCCCATAAAATTGGGAACTTAGCTCCAAGGAACAATACAAGTTACATTTCCTTCAACTTTTCCTCATCGTAATTTCCACGGAATAAAGAGAACGGTTGACAATTTCAAAGAGAACATCGTATAATACAAGTATTTGTACACAGGTACAAACACTTCTTTCTTATCAGATTCCGTCATTTTTTCCTTCGACCTTTCCATCCGGCGTGGCATTGTCAAATCAGTCTCAATTAACAGGGTATCTATTCAGAAGATTTGCCTACAAAAGTCGCAATCAAAAACTGATTACTTTCCCTAAGCATCTCGTCCAAATTTCCACCTTATGTAACAGTATTTAGAGCACAAATTACATTTCCGAGTGTTGACGGATGAATACGCTTCTCAAGAAGGAGTGGAACGAGATATTTCGCTTGATTTAAGCTATTGTTGCTAAGTTTGTTATTGTGATGTTTTAAAAGTTTCGGGACGCGCTTGCGTTCCATTACGGCGCGAGTGCTACTTTAATTTGGGCTTGTTGTATCAAATTGTATGAATTTAGCATTCGGCTTTGCATTTTTAACTAGGCTTCTTCAGTTAACGTTCGACTACAGTTTGCCTAAACGTTAACTTTCGGCATAGGTACGTATTTATTTCGATTTAATGCTTTTTTTTTTACAAAAATAGGTGTACTTTTGTCTCATAGTCTATGCTTTGACCAACATCCGCCCATGAATTTATGGTTTTAAATTAACAACCCCATACACAATACAATGTATATTTATTCTCACTTTCTTTTAAAGCTCACTAGACCGCACTTGAATCTAACCCTTGCTGCCCTCGAGTTAATAAACCCCCAGTTAGGGGTACATTTACCTGAACACATTCCACCCCACGCCCCTGTCAGTGATAAGTCGACAGGTTACAAAGGTCTTCCCGCAGGACTCTGCCAGAAATAAGATGAGAATATGCTGGGACCAGCAAGTTGCACACATTCACTAAGTTTTCTGCAGGAAAAAAATGCTGGCTATATGACTACGAGTCTGGTATAATCTGCAGATCGTCAAGATTGAATAATCCTAATATTAATGTAAATAATGAACATTGATTTATACCTAGTAAGTACATCAACATAAATGACTAGTAACATTAAATCACATACATAAATGATCAGGCAGATGGCGGTTTTCCCAAAATATTGTCCTTTATCTTTGGTAAAACTTAGAAATCAAGCCAGGATTATTGCCATCAATATTAGCACTGCAATACATTCCCTAACCTAACTTTAGTAGAATACTAGTACAAGTACAATCCTTAATTTATTTATAGCTAAAAACCCAAATCCACATTTTAACGTCATTCCGTAAGTTTTCCAACGTACACGTTTATTTCTTATTTGCCTTTTTCGAAGGATAATGTTTGCAATATCCACGTTATTCGTCCTCGGATACGCATTTACATTTATTTTATTCACTTGATTTGACTCAAGCGGCGCCATTTTATCAGGCCTCAGGTTTTACGATAACTCCAACCTTGGAATAAACGAAACTTTTAATTGACAATGAATTTTTAAAACACGACCAAAAGAGTACTGGGTCTGCTAATTCTGGTTTCTATAGTAAATACTGTGAAAAAACATTAGTAGCGTTTGCGAGGAAATGTAAGAATTGTTAATCAAAATAGTAGTTTGTATGCTTTGAATGTATACTTAGCTTATTTGGGAACACATTCTGTTTTGTGTACCATTATAAATAAATAAATAAATTCAAAGGTCGCTCTTGTAGTGAAATAAGTCGATAGTCGGTTAGCATAGCGGAAAAAAAACTACACGATGAAACATAATTTTGTTATTATTTTACCTAAATTACAAACAAAACATCTACATATCATTCACATTATGTTCTTAATCGGTTGACACCTTATATTCATGTTCTGCAATCTGTATTTATTTATCATAAATTAATGTGACCAGCAGACCACCAGCCCGATTGTCGGATGACATTTCCAAGCACGTTGGTAGGAGAAGGATCAGACAGGCTGGAGACCGTACTATGTGGCACGTTGGAGAGGAGACCTATACTCAGCAGTGGACACAGAATGATATGATATTAATTTTTATTTATAACAGCTATTCACCATGTACCCTGTTTATTCAGAAACCAGATATAGCAAACCGATTACAGATATTTCCAAACAGTGATCTTCATTACAGAGATTAGTTAGAAAGACCCAGGGGGCGGTAATGGCTACATTAGTATCTGCTATCCAATTTGTACGCATTACCGCGCCAAATGGAAGTTAGCTCCAATTGAACTTACAAATTCTGGAATCTATGTCTATTATGCGATAATGATAGTATTGCTGATTACTTTTGCTAGAGATTATTTGTTTTGGCAAAACAGTATCAAATAATAATTAATTGTACTTTATATGTGATATTATTTAAATTTTGGTTTCGTTTTAGGTACGTCATGAATTGTAATTTTTAGGGTTTGATAATTCCTTCTATAAAGAACTGGTTTAGGCAAATCTTATCAAATAATACATTAAGGAAAAAGAACACGATATTATGTTTATTTTTAAAAAACAACAGCCCTAAAGTATCTGGATTTGTGACTGCTAGTCTGTATTCGTATCACTATCACTACATAGTAAATTCCAGCGTCTGTCCATATGTATGTATGTATGCTCAGATCTTTAGATTTTGATGCAGTTTTTTTAATGGATTATGGATAGTTTTAAAGAGGAAGGTTTAAATCTATAATAACGTGTGAAACCGCGCACAAAAGCTAGTGAACAATAAAAAGTTCCCCATCAACCTACTTACACACAATCTTTTCAAAAACGTTTAAAGACATGCCTCCTTAAAAATCCGATAAACCATTTAAGCAAGCTATAATTTAAGGCTAACAGATTCCTCCCACACTTGAGACTCTCGTAACTCATTTATGTGTGAATTTTACTTCGACACCGCGGGGGCACACACACCTTAACGTGGCTTGAGGATATTACTGATCTGGAATGAAGGGGTAGGAAAACAAAGCTGGTTTTTGATAATAAAAATTGGAAATATCATAATTATTACGCTGAGTAATTTTCACTCAGTATTCCTCACTCAGTATTTTAAGAAACAATATCTTTGTAATGAATTAATCCACACTTTAACAGTTCTAAAGAAGGCTCCTACCTATAAATACAAGGCATTATTATTTTAACAGGTGTATTAATAATCCCTGACTAATAGCAGTACACAACATGTTGTCTTATGTTTGATTTTACAAAGTTTAAAATGCACACACGTCATACATGCATATTTACGCGATTTTATTTATAACACTACAAACGTTTTCGGTATAAAATTGTTATTGAAATGAAATGAAATGAAATATTTATTTCCTGGAAACTAGGTGGTATTAGGATGTACATTCACATTACTATTAAGATCGTAATGTAATTAGTATGGCTCTCTAGTTTCTACCCGAAAAGGGTTTACAGGTATTTGTTATATGATCTATTATAATATGCAGTCATGTCATTAAATGTTATTATTTACTGTTGAAACATAATAATTAAATAAAAAATACATAGCTACTTATACACATTAGAGAACATTCATACTTAACACTAAACACACACATTAAATTGCACTAGTCAAATCAGTTTTCAAATCAATCTTTTAAAAATAGGTCCACTGAATAATATGCTTTCTGTATTAAAAACTCATTCAACTTATATTGTTTATATATTAAATCGAATGTGACCTGTAAAAATATTTGTGTACGAGTAGTTTCTTCGCTGACGGCCAGCTTCCACTAAGAATAGGCAACTGAAGAAGATAAAAAAGATAAATATCTTCTCTGCTCCGTTTTTCTCTACTTCAAGACAAACGTTGCCAATTTAAGTGTCGCGTACACTCTCATCAAGCAAGCGTGTGTCTGTGTGTACACCGCCTTAATTTATTTATTCAAGCACTTAACCTCTCATCGAAAACTGCGATTTTCTCGAAAATGGAGCAAATTAGATTAGATGTTCTGACGATGGTGTAATTTGGAGTTAGCGACGGATTGGCGGGTTAAAGCGCACTCGCATAAGCTACGATTGAGGTGGGTTCTTCTTGACGATGTTGACGGTAAGTGAGTAAACATACATTAAACGCTTAAATGAATATTTCGCGATTTATCGTATCATATGTTGCCGGCCGTTTTGTGAAAGAATATTATTTAAAATAACTTTATAATTTGACAAAGTGTGATATATTAGCAGACTGCTCTTGTAACAGTTTCGTTGTTTCTAGGTTTTTTCCAGTAGAGGCATGTTCCATCAAAGAATCAGATACTGTAACCGTAACCATGAGCTAGTTGATAAAACATTGTGCGTTTGAAGCATAACGGTGGGATAATGAAGCAGTTTTGATAATGTCAGCTCATTTCCGGAGGAGTTTGTTATGGCGTGGCAGGTTGAAGATTACATAAAATGCTATGGGATATAATTAATGTACTAGGCATGCTTCGCGATTTTGTTCGTTAGTCTGGGATAAAATTATAAATTGACTAAACTGAACAGATTAACCAATTTGGATAAAATTTGGTACGAAGTAAGACTAAATCTTGGACTAACACATTGGATTAACACACTTTTATTCCGAAGTAACGCGGTTAACACCGCGGTGAACTGCTAGTTATTTCATGATACGTATATAATATAGAATAAATACCTACATATGTATATTCTAGTAAGTATCAACTCAACTTATGTTGTATGTAACTTTAATAACACTGTCAGCATGTGACGTGAGGTGACTTTGCCTAATTCATCGATAGGTGTTGCGACCCTAAAGTCTCAGGGTTATTCGTAATTACACCAATTATTTGGTATTTTATTGTTTTTTTTAAGTATATGTGATGATGATTTCGATTTTTTTGAATCGCGGATCAACGCGAATAGCACTCTGGTCCTCTCACGCGGTGTTACTCACATGGCTATTCAAGTTTTTATTAGTTGTTAAGGTGTCTTATTAGCTGTTTCCATTTATACGTGTATTAATTGTAGCAAAGTTGGACAAAGATCTTATTTCAGCAGGATGAGATTACGCTTGGCTACAACTCACCTGATGATAGTCATCGTAGTAGCGCGCTAGCCTGGAAGAAGCCGATGAACTCTTGACTTGAAAAACGATAATTATTTATTATTACTTTAAGCCTCTTTAGTTTTTATGTTATTTACCAGTAAGCCTGTATTGTTATTACTTTATAACTTCATCGGCGCCAGATGGTACGTTACAGCTCTGTATTATAACAATATCTCGTGGTTTATTTATTGAAAAGCTTTTATTAAAATCGGGCCATTGCACAATGTCTGGGATTTGTTAGAATTATTTTGAGTGAGGTTTTTTCTAGTTATTATTATTTTGCCATATCGCATTTCATAGAAACGTCAGATATGCGGCTACATACAGACCCTAAGTATAGTCTTTATGCAGTTGTTGCTTTTTGTTTATACTTCTATTTAGCGCACAATTTCGTTTAAAAAATACATGTTTTTTTTTTACAAATTTGTATTGGGTCTCCTTTTATGAAGCCGGTTGATCATACGAGTAAATCATCAGAATCAATACGTAAAGAGAACTGCTACATTTTTTAAGTCGGATAGCTAAAATATTTAGTTTTAGGTACATTGATTTAATTTGTTTGTGGCTGCAGACAGATTAATTGAAATCACTTTTCAAAATATGAAAACTAAATCTCGTCGACTTTCACTAGCAAAGTAGATATCTAAATAAAATATTCCTGTTACAAATTTAAATACTTTCTTTCATTAGTACGCCAGCAACCCAAGATCGTGCTCCGATATTTTAAGGAGCTCGGCTGGCTCGGTTAGGCAGAAATGTGGGAAATGTACAAAACTCCCCTAGCGAGATGTCCGTGCAGGACTCATCGACCTCTTACAATGAGATGTGTACATCACAATGTGAGCCCACGTTCTTTCACGTCAAACAAGAATATTGAGAACTTAGCCAAGTCTTTGCTCAATCTAGTACTAATAAATAATAATTCATGGTCCAGTAAATAAAGATTTTTTTAGACCCTCGATACGGTTATTTTAGCGTTATCTACATATATCTAGATTCTAAATCGTAGTTAGAAACTCATTATTACACGGAGAGTAATTTAGCCAGATTATTGTTAACATTGTAAACCGATGATAAAATCACCATTATCATTCCTTCTATTATTTTATTCTCTATATGAGTGTACTAATGCTAAAACTTAAAATATTCAAAGAAACTTATATAAACTAAAAAGTTGTAATTATTTTATTAATCGCAGTAAAAAGAAGCATTTACGATATTGACTGTATTATCAGATCAGTATGATATCTAGTAATAGTATAAATATAGTACATATGTATATAAATACGTTGAGACTTAGGACCAAAAGACGTAGACGTAGGACCAAAATATCCAAAATACACCGGTTTTGAGTCTGAAAGATGTAACATGTATGTTTTGTGGCTTGGAAAATAAACACGTATTTTCTGGACAGGAATAAACTGGCCACTGTGATCCTGTAACCCTCATATTTTTGGGAAGCTACTATAGCGACTTAAAACATGATGGCAAAATGTTAATTTGAGGTGTCAAAAAAAATCCAAGCAAAAAAAAAAATGTTATTTAACATTTCTAATTTTGATTATTATTATACACTTTTTATCTAAACTGTTGTTTAGGTATCACATAGAGATGATCTTTTTGTGGTTTACATTAGATTGGTAGCTCATTCAATGTAAAGCTATTAACGTAAAGCTATCAATGTAGAGCTATCAATGTAGAGCTATCAATGTAGAGCTATCAATGTAGAGCTATCAATGTAGAGCTATCAATGTAGAGCTATCAATGTAGAGCTATCAATGTAGAGCTATCAATGTAGAGCTATCAATGTAGAGCTATCAATGTAGAGCTATCAATGTAGAGCTATCAATGTAGAGCTATCAATGTAGAGCTATCAATGTAGAGCTATCATTGTAGAGCTATCAATATAGAGCTATCAATGTAGAGCTATCAATGTAGAGCTATCAATGTAGAGCTATCAATGTAGAGCTATCAATGTAGGGCTATCAATGTAGAGCTATCAATGTAGAGCTATTAAAGTAGAGCTATCAATGTAGAGCTATCAATGTAGAGCTATCAATGTAGAGCTATCAATGTAGAGCTATTAATGTAGAGCTATCAATGTAGAGCTATCAATGTAGAGCTATCAATGTAGAGCTATCAATCTAGAGCTATCAATGTAGAGCTGTCAATGTAGGGGGCTACGTGTGTAGCATTTCTAGAGCTGTCAATGTTGGAAGAGCTATCAATGTAGAGCTATTAATCTATGGGGCTATGTGTGTAGCACTTCTAGAGCTGTCAGTGTTTGTAGAGCTATCGCTGTAGATCTGTGTTGAGCTTTTAAAGTTATTGATATAAAAATAAGCAGCATTACACAATGTTACGTTCTAACTACGTGTTACGTGTTCACTGTTTTGTAATGTTATGTTCCATAGTAGCCCCCCTGTCTAGGGTAAATTAGGTTGGAACAAAGAGTGACAGACGTTATAATAGGGTAGAGTTATGGCGCTTTTAATATCACACGAGTATTGTTCTTCTCGTATGCTTTTTATTGTTTATAAGAAATACGAGGCTAGAACACGATTTTAGGTAACTTATTTAGGATTTTGTGTAAAAATATACATAGATTAGAACTGTGGCTACTCTGTTATTGAAGATTTTGATTTATTCAATTTTACTAATAATATTTAAGTAAAATGGCCGTAGAATGCTTATCTCAGTTATTGGCTGAAGGCATAATTAATTAACCTTATTTAAGAGGTGAATTTCATCTTGAGATCTGTACCACAATGTCAAATCACCCGAAAGCAGTATATGCCTTTCTCTGGAGTTATTCATAAATTGAACTTTGCGCAATTCTTCTTCAACCAAAGTTAAACCAGCATCTAGCAACCAAGTAAGCAAAAAACTACCTTTGTTTTAAAACCAGTGGCATTTTCTAACCAAAAATCTAACCGTTTGCAGCACAAAGCGATGTCACGTGACCCTCGAGCCGACATTTTGACGTGTCGACTGAAATTCTGTGAACGAGGGAATTCGAATTTGAGTGACTTTTACACTTTCAAATAGGTTTTTTAAAACCAGAATATATTGGTAGGATATGTATTGGCGGACCAGTCGGATTAGGTGAACCTAGAATTGTAGAGTAGAAGTTTTTTAGCTATGTATATTTTGATACAGGGTAAATACCATTCTAAAGCAATCTCTAGTAAAAATGGATGTTTACTAACTTGAAAATATTTGTTAAAAAAAAACTACTCTAAATATACGGGTATTACTAGGCAAACGCACTGCAATTTATATATAATGTCAATTTTAATTTCAATATCAACCTTAAATCAATGTAATTTCCAGCTACCATAGAAAAAAATATAAATCATAACTTGGGCTTAAGTTAAGCCTCTTTATTTGATCTCTTTATAAATCTAGAGAGAGAATCTTACTATAATTCACTCTCGTTTCTCGCCCTTCATAAATGAAAGAAGGGATTACGACATGTCACATCTTTTCTAAATAATTAAACCCCCTTGTATATTAAACAGACCCCTATTTATCAAAAAGGATGATCCTCTTTACAGAGTTACGGGCTACTTATATGAAGCCTTTTACAAACCTTATATGATTTTTTTTCTAATTTGCAGTTATTGGTGAAAATTTTGCTTTCCTTGTAAGTATATTATAAAAAAGAGACCAATTAAAAATCAGCCATATTTCGAAGAAACATATAAATTATGCTATAATTTAATTGGATGGGTTCGTCCAACTATTTGTTTCTTCTATATAAAAGTTATGGTCAAGTCCATTAATAAAAAAAAACGTACTTGCATACATTACTTACTTATATTATATATAACGTATATATAAGTAATTAATTTAAAAAGGTTTGTATTAGTAACCTTGTATATAAAAACAAACAACAGTCCCTGTGGGATCAAGTTACATTGTCTAACAGGCCGCAACGAATTTAATCAGAGGAAAAAATACTCTAGCGAAATAAAACCAAGTTTCTTTGAGACCTAGATTTATCTCTATCTGGTGTTAGGCGGATTCTGAATGAGATTAGACTAGTTTTATTTTGCCACAAATGATTAATTAATTCAATATTATTTCAAAATACAATGGTTGAGATGTATGATACTAATATTTGATTTTTTTATCACCTACCATCATGTAACACAAATACATCTTGCAAATAAATGAATCTTTATCTTTAACTCCTAACTTAAAATCCACCTTTGGTGGTTTGAAAACTTTTTAAACGAAAATCCATACACCTGACACAAACTTACGTATCGTCTTTCTTATAATCAACGAAAAAGAAATCTACGGGTCTAGCTCAGTCTTTCAACTAAGTATAGCTTTAGTTTTTATACTCAAAGCTTTATATATATGAAACAGTAATTGATTCATTAAGCCCTTAATTAGTAATTATTCTTCTTCTTTGTATGCTTATGCAATTCAACGAAAATGTGCTTAAATAATTCAGGACGCGTAGCTTAAACAGATCGTAATAATTCTTATTTTTATCTACATACTATATCACATATATAATGTAGTAAATCTACCAACGAGTACGTACAAAAGTCACTTTTATAAATAGTCTTCCTTCAAAAACTTCATGACAATAAACTACGAGTATCGAACCAGCGGGCGTCTGATTATTAGTTTACTATCGAACGCTTCGCTTTGCTCGCCCGATATCTGTGCCCTCATACAAGCTACCAATAAGGGATACTAATAGAAACGTGATTTTTTTATGATAGGCTCACGCTTGACTACATCTTGCCCGATGTTAAGATGTTGTAATCTACGATCTTGCGCGCTTACCTAGAAGAAACCGGATTACTCTCGAGCAAAGTTTGAGTGCGAGTGGTGTGTGGGAGAGATTCAAATTTTAATTTCAAATTCATTTAGACAATTAGAACCATATACTTAGAAGAATACCTTGTAGAAAGCCTTGGAGCCGGTCCAAATTAACATATACATACTTACATGCTATTTGCACTTATAATAAAATGTCAAGATATGAACTGGGGAACCATTTGCGGATTAAAAGTTACGATTCTATAGGGTAAATTAGGTAACCAAATACGCTCAAAGTTTCCGCTGCACTGCTCCTAGATTGCTCTACAAGGGGACTACTCTAACTTTGAGAACCACTGCCTCAAGGGACTCCTATATATTACGTTTCGAATAAATGCAATATGTTTACAGACTTGTAGTTACCCGCGACTTTGCTCGTTGTTGAGATAAAAAATTGCGTTGTCTTTTTCTGGATTGTACAATGTACATACTTATGTACAGATATGTTTATAGCTTTATTGTGTGAAGTGTGGTAATTAAATACAAGGAAACTCAGTTATTTATATGTACTTGTGGTTATGAGCAGATTAGTCTTCACTTATATATTTCCAAAAAAGGTATAAAACTCAAAGAGTTAGGATAAGAAGGAAATGAAAAGGCTATGCCAAAAGCTATTGTGAAGCTCAGGTTCGCTGTTAGAAAAATTTACTAAATCACTTTCGCATTTCCAAATGTATATGAATAAGCAAAAAACTTTCGAATCCCTAATCTAATTTACTAACATTGTTTATTTATTTATGTGCGCTTTTAGGTTAATATCTGAAGCCATTTCGTATTTAGTTATTATGAAAAGTTTAAATTAAAATAATTTAGGCTTAATAACTTTGATTATACTTAGTTCGACTAAGTTAATTTATTAGTATTATAAATGTGTATTAACAAATGAATTGGGACTATGTCAGAGGTGAGTCTTGTAATTTACCATGAATTAAATATAAAAAATATAGTTTACTTATTTTTTTTATTACTACTTAATGTAAGTTTATTGTTACTTAGTATTGCTACTTAATGTTTTTTAATTTTTAAGCTTTTCATATTACGACAGTAAATGTGTTTGGTTGTGATAGCGATAATACTAACAGACAGACCACGAAATAGTTTCATATTCAGTCAATAAACAAAGTTCAAGTGCTCATATTTTACAGAAATGTAGGTATGCATTGTACATTCATAGTTTGTACTCAAGCAATATCATTTATAATAAGTGCGGGATTGCCTCCATTTTCTAGGCCTTTTCTCTACTAGGCTCTGAAAGGATAGTGTTTATTCATGGGTAAAGAATAAAGGCTCTGATATTTTATAGAAAATTTGAATACCTATCGCTATAGTACTTCATCTTTTAAAATATTATCCATTCTTATTCAGTGCTTGAAAAAACGTATTAGCTACGCTGTCGAGATTAAGAAAGTTTAAAATTAAGCAATCAATTCTTTCTGAAAGCTATGAAAGCTGGTGAAATTTTATGGCTCTCCAAAATTGCATAGTGGTTAAATTCTATGCAAAATCTCTCAAAGTAAAAAAGGGTTTGAGTGATCTAGCTAACTTTAGTATAGAAATTTCACGGTTCCAAACTTCTAAATTAAATCTTTAGAATACCTACTAATTCGTGCGTATGTATATGTAAAATATCAACATTGAATAGACAGAGGCCTATGCTCAACAGTGAATAACGAAGAAGATTTTTAAAACCTTGTACTTTCATCATCTCTACAGCAATTTGCAAAACATTAAAACTGTATTGAAATCTCGAAATGAAACCGTTAAAGTGTTTTTAAACCAGATCAAATTACTGAAACGTTTAAAAGGCTGAAGCAAAGTGCTGCAGCAATATGAAACGAATGACGTTTTAAAACTGTTTTGAGCAAAATTTTGATGAGGCATATTTTGAAGCATATTTTTGATGAGGTATGAAATACATTTATGTGATCTTTGATCAATTGAGCAAAACCATTTTCAGAAACTACTAACTACACATATGTACTCGTATACATGTACTCATTATGACGTTACTCTCTTATGTCGCAATAATTTTGTAAATATCTTCCTCAAACTAAAACTTACTCTGTTTGAAAGCCTGATTAAAATAAAAATAATTGAAGCACATGTGCCGTCAAATATCTAGAACAGATAATTTTCTTAATCCTTTATTAAGTTACAAACACAGCAACATACCGATAATCACATTTTTATTTCAACATTTACATATTGATACGATAATTCCCAATTTACTATAATTTGACACTAACTATATTTATTACTATTGGACGCACACGGCTTCAATCGCATTATTTCGGGATAAAAAGCAGCCTATGACACTCTTAAAACCGCATACTACATACATTACAAAAATCATGATGATCCGTTCAGCCGTTTAGCGCTATGAGCGTTTAAATAAACAGACAAACATATAAATAACCAAAACTTCTAGAAATTTTTGAGATTATCAATTCGAAGTATGTCCAAACATTTTTTTAGGTAAACACCTTAAATTATCAGACTTTTGACCCTCTTTAGCATTATTATATGAAAAGATAGATAGATTGTATAAAAGACAAGACCACCAATTCAGACGTTGCGTAAACAAGTTGAATTATTTATTCACCGGACGGCAAAGGCTTATTTCTGAAAAGACGTCGGCAAATTAAATTTATGTCTGTGCTAACACTTTGGATGTTGTCGTTTATTGTGTTTCGCAAAGAGTTGTGATGAATCTGTTTATGGAATTAAAATAATTTAGTAACACGATTAATCTAGATAATGAAAATTTCAATAACTGTTATAAAATTTTACCCGATAAAAAATAATATGTCGCTAAGCTCCAAATTATGCGTTTTCGATACCACGTTTGAGTAATTACTTGTGATGCTCCATAAATAAATTAATACTTAATGCCGTATAGGAAATGCAATCCTTATTATATTCTTTACACTATTTTACCCATATCAAAATTTAATTAAAATGTTCACAACCAAGTCTTATTTAATTTATCATCAAGGTCAGATGTCATCTGGCGTTAGTCAGCTGAGTGAACATTAGATATATTAACTAAGAGAAGATGTCCTGTCATCTCAGATTACTCGCAGATGACTAGAGTTGTCTGTGGACACTCTAGGACATACACATATATGTACATAGGTATGTATGTGCAGACAGGCGTCATAAATAATTTATATATTTTATTAACATTGCTTTAATACTATACTGACTGCTATGTTGGCTACTTTGAGTTTTGAATTCCTAAGCTCGCGGTGTAATTTACAAGGCCATATTTTTTTTGATAAAATGCCAAGATGATTCTATGGCTTGCGCCAACAAAATGTCTATCAGATCTCACTATGGGCCGATTTTTTTAATCTACAAGCTCTAAAATAAGTAAGTATGTAATAAAATCTGATACACTAAGTCCATGAAGAAGAGATTAAAAAAAAACCATATGCTAAATAAATAAGCTCTAAAATCACAATATCTACATTTACTTAATTAACCTCTTAAGACTAGATAATACTTATTTTACACCAACTGCAATTTCGATACGTAAAAACTATAAAAAAGACGTAATAAGCCGGATACGGTACAAAAGACGTCTATCAATATTACCTAGCAACATACTCTTGTTCTACGTAGATAGGGTAAGTTGAATTGAAAGCGGCGTATGTTCACATTGTATTTTCAGGCCTGGTTTAACTTTCCTTATTATCGAGAACGGAAGCCTGTTACAGTGCTGGTCAATACTACGATGCAGGGATGGGATGGTTTGGTCAGCGGTTTTGAGGACTGAGCAGCTAAAATCTATACAAATAATAAAGCTGAAGAGGGTCGAAAGTCTGAACATTGAAGATATTGAAAAAACATTGTTTGAAGATACTTAGAATTGATAACGCTTATCACAAAAAAACGGCTGAACGGATCTTCATGATTTTTGGTAAGTAGGTAAAATAAGGTCCTGAAAGTATCATAGGTTACGTTTTGTCTCGAAATAACGCAAGCAAAGCCGCTACATAGATTTTTTTTTATTAAGCAATAATTTATGGTTGCGTACATTACAGATCTTATTTTAGGTGCCTTGTGTCTTTAAAAAAGAAATTTCAGTAAGAAAGTTCATATTCATGAATAAAACTGTAATTGATGGTTGGTGATATAATTGTCGCATCTAAGTGTTGCTTTGTTAGTATGTAGTTAGGTAAGGTTTATTTATTTATTTTATTTAAGGTTAGTAAATGGTTTCGTATAAGAGGGACAAACTTAAACGTCAAAGGATTTCGAACTGATAAAATTGTGGTTTTGTCACTTTCTACGAACGATTTTAGGACTATTGCAGATAAAAAAGTTATTACAACGCGACTATATGCCTAGAATAGGCTCTAAAAATCGTAGTACTAATTTAGAGACTCATCTATAAAAGCTGTCTATTATTATTATTATTTACTAAAACTACTGCTTACCACGCATAAAATTATGCTTACCAATTAATTCATCTTTACTCGTTCAATGCTACAGAATCGAATGGATTTAGTTCGAGGAGTTACCAACTACAGTGGCCTGCTCAACTTTACTTCTTTGTTTGATGAATCAATGGAGGTTAAATACTCCAGAACTATGTTCATGAAAGTAGTTCACTTTCAAATGTATATAAGTTGCTGAGGTTTTATGTATGAGTACTTTGTGAGAGTAGTTTTTCAAACACTTTTATATATATTTTAAGGAACATTCTTTTTTACATAAATTTAATAGAAATTAGCCGCCCACCTAGAAGATACCTATATATACCGGTGGGTTCACGACGTAAGAAAAACCGCACGGATTCTCCGCACCTGGATTCAATCTGCGTAGAACCGGGACTAGTAGCGTACTAGAAGAGAGGCCTATGCCCAGTAGTGGGTGATGAAGGGCTAACGATGATTAGTTGTAAAATAATACGCAAAATTTAGGTTAAATAAGATCTAAGCAAGTTTTTAACCTTTACTAGATAATCAACGAGAGTAACTAAATAAAAACAAAGCCGAGTCTAAACGATTACAAAACTTCAATATCAAACTAGATTCGCCATTATAACATTGTAAAGGTACATCAAAGATTTTACCAATAAAGCTCCAATATCATAACTTCCATTCAATAAAACAGATACAAAATTTAATCATGATTTTCGCGAACAATATAGAACGAATGAGCGTTTCAATAGAAGAGAAAGATCAATTTATAATGTAGAAATGAAACACAAAAGAGCGATTTAACGACAATACATACAGTGATAAATGATCTCGTTTGGAATTGCCTTGTACCAAAATAGCTGAGAAAAATGAAAAGAAATGAGAGTCAAAGTGGCATCTGTTTTACGAAGTTTTTTGATCAGTTAAAAATAAAGTTAAGATAAAGATACATTTATTGTAAACAAATAATATGTTACATCTTACAAGTAGCACTGCCTCTTATATTAATACAAAACTGTGTCGTAGAGAGGCAGGTTCTACCGGGGTTCTTGTTTACAACTTAGTATAAATAAAAAAATAAAATAATGCAATATTTAAAAAAATACTAAAAAAAGATGTACTGATGTATTTAAATTGAATAAAGTGTAACATTTTTTTAATGTTATTCCACCGCATTAATCAAATTACTGGAATTAGTTTGACTATTTAGGTAAACATATATTATAACAATCGTGTGTGGATCAGTGGACATGTGTCAGCCTTGAAATCTGACGCCACCCGGTTCTATCCCATCCGTATATTAAATTGTTTTTAATTCTGCGGAGGAGTCACAATTCTCATTAATAAGGAATACAGAGCAGGATAAACACAAGCCTCAGTTTGATAATAAAAAAATAAAGAATATGTTTAGTCAAAGACTTAAACTACGCCGATAAATAAAAAATGAACATATTTTTTACAAAAGCTACATCTAATTTGATTTAATTAAATAAAATAACCCTGTTATTTCAATCCTGGGCTATTTAGTTTTCTACAGGCCTTTATTTTTAAATAATTTTCTTAACCCATTTTCGCCTCACTCGGGGTGTTTTGGGGTTAATTCGTTTCCCGTTGTCAAGAAATAGCCAATTTTGCGCCCCGCTTTCTCCTCTCATCGTATTTCGCATTTTTATTTTTAGTGTAGAGATGGGAAAAGTGTTCCGACCACTAATAGCTTTCAAATTTTATGTAGGGACGGAAATAACATTTTTATTTAAATAGGTTTTTTGTTATATTAAATAGTTTATTTAAATTCAGTCTAAGTGGTTTTTAAAATACAATTAAATACGTTATAACAATTCATTATTTTTATTAAATATATTTTTAAGCTTTGCATGCGATCTTAGTCATGAGCTACAAACTTGTTAATAGAATTAAGTTCGATAAAGATTTTTTGATTTGATTGATTTTTAATTTAGCACTTATGATGTCGTATCGCTGAATCAACTTAGTTCAAAACATCATCATAAAGGGATGATTTTTTACAGACTTTTATGACACTGCCAAGACTTTCGCGTTACCTTTTACTGCGGTTAAAATAGTCAAGCGTGTAGATTTATATGGGACTGTCATTCCTAGTACAAGTCTACTCTAAAAACCTTCAACATTGTATGTATTTACAAAAGAAAAATAATATAAGTACGATATCCGTTATTAAGTAGATACTCGCGATACCGCGTTTGCTTAGTGTGGAGCTAGATGGCGCTGTGTGAGAGTAGATGTCCCGTAATATTTATTTTTATTTATTCGACAAAATCTGTGTAACATACACCCCTATTCCAAAGTGTCCCAAAATGGGAAAGTAGAAGGTATTAAACCCTTTTATCTGGAAATAGACCGACGAAGGCTTCATTGGAAGTAAATTAGTAGGTAATAGAAACCTGGGAAAGGCCTAATGCTTTGCTCGAATAGAATACTAAAAAAAAAACATTTCTTTTTAAATGAACTAGAAACATCCTCTTTATAAACTATTATCTTTAGCCCGCGGCTTTGCACGAGTTTATACATATACTTAAACCTTTCTCTTGAAAAAAAAAACTGCTTTAAAATCCGTTGTGTAGTTTTAATAAAGACACTTGATGTTGCTTTTTACTATGTTGTGATGATATACCTTATCATAATTCGATATGAAAACTTTCGTTTCGTGGTTCTAATAATTCGTAAGACTCCATCCATCCGTCACAGCCCGGACCTAAGGGCTGTGACGGATGGATGGAGTCACAGCCCGGACCTAAGGGCTGTGACGGATGGATGGAGTCACAGCCCGGACCTAAGGGCTGTGACGGATGGATGGAGTCACAGCCCGGACCTAAGGGCTGTGACGGATGGATGGAGTCACAGCCCGGACCTAAGGGCTGTGACGGATGGATGGAGTCACAGCCCGGACCTAAGGGCTGTGACGGATGGATGGAGTCACAGCCCGGACCTAAGGGCTGTGACGGATGGATGGAGTCACAGCCCGGACCTAAGGGCTGTGACGGATGGATGGAGTCACAGCCCGGACCTAAGGGCTGTGACGGATGGATGGAGATACATAACATCTTATCAGAATTGGCTAAGCAAATGCACAAAAAAAAGTAATTGACTGACACTTTTTTGCTACTCCTCTTCACTATGCCAAAAGAGCTTCAAAGTATAATGGGTGATTCCAATTTTCTTCCCACATACCCTTCTAAATGCCAACTAGCAGTTTCAATCCCAAACTGTTTCCAAATAAAATTAAATGTTACGAGATCGTAACAAGACGAAATAAGAAAATAAACACTTGCGAATATCGCCTATTTGCCTTAACTAGCCAGTTTGATGACACTCACTATACCATGTACCATAGATGGATATTAGAGTAGAATGGATTATTTGTGGTACAAGGATGAATGTATGAGCATTATGCACAGTGATGTATTAGTATTTTAGATATAACTATCAAAGTTTTATGGGGTAAACACAGCATGCAACTAGAAAAACACATACATGAAAATATGGTATAAGTGATGATAATATGTATTTATTTATGTAGGTACATTGTTATATCAAATTTTGATTTAAATAGGTATAATCCAAACAAGCGTGATTGTTAATTAAAAACAGTATTTTTCAGTAGGTATTTTTTAGCAAATAATAAGCAAATAAGTAAAAGCAAGATATATATAAATATTATACCTATACTTAAAACTATGTACTTATTAAATAAAATACATATTTGCCACAATACAACCCCAACTCAGCATAATGCTGGCTGCATAGCAACCAGCGCTACGTGTAGTTTAGACGTCGTCAGTAATTTATGAGTCCTCTAATCCTAGAAACAGTGAATGATGTTAACTGTACAGTTTATGGTTTATCCATGATCAATACTTTAAAAAAGGGGAAAGAAACGACCATTCTATCCAATACCAACTCTGTGGCAAGTTCCCATTTTTTGAGGGTCTGATCCTAATCAGCATCGCCTGCTGAACGCTCATTTCCAAAAACTATTTTCTTGGAAAAACTGCCCGACATTTTCCCGACGAGCTTGGAAAAACGAACTGACATAGAAATTGCTATTGTTTGGTTGTATCTTATGGATCCTACTTTTCTTAGACGTTTTAGTCATTTGTTTTTACTAGGATGTCTAAGTTATGATACCACAGATGATAAGTTATGATGAAGAAACACAGAGTACATGTCAGAGCTCACAACATACTGAAGAAACACAGAGTACATGTCAGAGCTCACAACATACTGAAGAAACACAGAGTACATGTCAGAGCTCACAACATACTGAAGAAACACAGAGTACATGTCAGAGCTCACAACATACTGAAGAAACACAGAGTACATGTCAGAGCTCACAACATACTGAAGAAACACAGAGTACATGTCAGAGCTCACAACATACTGAAGAAACACAGAGTACATGTCAGAGCTCACAACATACTGAAGAAACACAGAGTACATGTCAGAGCTCACAACATACTGAAGAAACACAGAGTACATGTCAGAGCTCACAACATACTGAAGAAACACAGAGTACATGTCAGAGCTCACAACATACTGAAGAAACACAGAGTACATGTCAGAGCTCACAACATACTGAAGAAACACAGAGTACATGTCAGAGCTCACAACATACTGAAGAAACACAGAGTACATGTCAGAGCTCACAACATACTGAAGAAACACAGAGTACATGTCAGAGCTCACAACATACTGAAGAAACACAGAGTACATGTCAGAGCTCACAACATACTGAAGAAACACAGAGTACATGTCAGAGCTCACAACATACTGAAGAAACACAGAGTACATGTCAGAGCTCACAACATACTCGTTCATACATTCAATCTTTTCTTCTTCTAGACCGTAAACCCATTTAGCGTAACAAGATTTTGCCAATTACGGCTATAGGGCCTAAAGGGCCTTTTGTGAGACCCTCGGACCTTTGAGTCTGGGACTGAGCAGGTATTTTGTACCAAGTGTTTATTAATAAGAAGGACCGCTAGGTATATACTCCAATCGGAAAAAAAATAAGGCATCGCCGCTTGTACCATTTTACACTTTATTTTTAAAATTATGCTGTAGTGATCACGAAAACTAAAAGTAAACTAATACATTTCACAATAAGTTATCTGTGAAAATCATTTGTGTTTCTATGAAATTTAGTCACTAGACACTTGTTTAATTTCTACACTCTTTGGTTTCACTGTATGTGTATCTTTAGCACTAACTCTACTCAATCGAAAATCCTACATGATTGATAAGTAATGTATCAACGTCTTTTCTGTTGGTGAATATATTCTATATAGCTTTATATGGTAAGGCACTATTTGATCTACGTTTAGCTTTATTTTAAGGATTATCAGGTTAGTCGGGGTATTGAATAGTTTAGAACATTGATTGATTGAAGAGACTATTTTAGACTAGCGGCGTCCCGCGGCGTTCTTCATAAGAAAATCAAGTAAATCTACCTCCAGCCAACCACCAAACTACATATACCTATATGTACCTATATATAAAATAGGTTCAGAAGTTTGAGCGTAAAAATAGATTAAAGACAAACACTAAAAAACTAGCAATACCTATATATAAAATGGAATAAAAAATGTTATTAAAAAATATACATAGTTCCCTACGTTTATCTGACCACAGCGTTCAAACCCCAGTTCCAGGCCGGTAGATGGAATTCATACGTTTTTCATGTCGTTGATGGAAATCGCTCATGTGTGCGGGAACACTACCTTACCTACTTCAGGCTCAGCATGGATGCAAACGATGATTCACAAGAGGATTCTTTCGGTTAATTGATATGTTAAAATATCCTATTAAGGATAATTAAGGAAAATACTGGGTATAACTGTTTTCCATGATAAGTTTCAGAAACAAACACCTGTGATGATATTTTCTCAAATACTTTGAACATCTGACCACACTCCGATAAATATGCAATATATAATAATAGCAAAGTGCGTACTTTTATGATTTACATATACATGACCACGACACGCACGACAAGCATGTTTCATTTATGCCAGTGTCACTTGAACGAGTGTCGCTTTATATGATTTAGTGTTTGAAATCCCGATTAAACAGTGTAGTATTTTAAATTGAATAGTACTTACTTGTATATTTTGTTATTAAATTATATGTCACTTTTATAGCCTAAAATTTTTGTAAATAAACGAATTTGATTTGCTTTGATTTTTAAACTGTTACTTTGGCATTTATTCACAGTTTATGGATGTTGACGGTAATTCATATTATGAATTAGATTTTTTTATAATTACAATGCTAACAATTCTCCGTGAGGTAGATTACCGTTTCGCGCTTGACCTTTTTCTCTGTTCGTTCGAAAATCATCGAAGTGGACACTAAAATGGGATCGTATCCTTTTTGTATGGGTATTGAATTGTGAATTCACTTCATTCAGATGAAATCTACGAGGCTATTTTAGGGTGTTGCTATGAAAAGATACAAGGAGTAATAGATAAATGTAGGCAACCTACAAGTGTATATATACTATTAGGTAAGTATGACTCAAGTATGTTGCTAGTTTTTAACCATGTTTCCAAATATGGAGCAAGTTCTTAATCTTTTGCTTTTGGGATTTTTCCACAAATACTTGAGAGTGTATAAAGTATTTAAAACACTATTTTGAGTATAAATAAAACAACATATTCTCTCTAGTCTCTCTTGAATTTGTCAATACTACCAGCCTATTTAATTAGTTTATACCTAAGTTTGTAAAAAAATATATAATTTTTAGGGGCAACTACAATACCTACCGCCTATTTATAATTCTAAATCCTGTCCATCCAAAGGTTGCCTGGAAGAAATCGCCTAAGGCGATAAGGCCGCCCAATGTGCATTAAAATAGTTTTTAAATTTCTTTCATAATGTAATTTTTTTGGTGTGCGTTAAAGAAATATCTTATATTATCTTATCTTACAATAAATTTACATTCTTAAATATTTCCCCTGATTCAGTTCCTTTATTCCGCGATTATGTGCGTGAATTGGTTCCAAGTTTGCCAGTTATGCCGCTCCATTGACTCAATCGGAGGCCTACAAGAACAATGAGGTGTAGGACATGGTATCAACATATTTCAGATACGATTTTTTTGATAGCTAAATTACCTAATTATCTGTTACCCAACTATCTAAGAACTGTACATACATCTGCGATATGATCAAGCTAACACTAAGCTATCTTCGATATGATAGTAAACGAAAAAAATATACTATTTCTTTAAAAAACTAAATGAATGCTCTACTAAACCAATAGGTACGAAAAACTTTTGATATTAATAAGAAGCAGTCATAAAATTAAAATATTAATTTAACACGATAATTTAAAAAAATAACGAATTTGTTACTGTAAATCGTTCCTTCGTTATAATTATCTAATTATCCCTGCCAGGTTGGTTGCTTGGAAGAGATCGCTCTTAGCGATAAGGCTGCCAATTAAGACGGTAATTTTAAACTCTTATGTTTTTTTGGTTGTTTTAATAAAATATTTATAAATCTATCTACCTTTAAATTTCCATATCTACCAGCCAAAGTGTCAGACGTAGATTACAATTTCCAACCATCTATCACCATCCAGATCCCTATCTTCACAAGTCCATGTTACCTGACACACTCTATTCACATTTTGATCAGTATTTTCCTTGTTCCATGTTGGGCGAGTCTTCCAATACAATACAATGTACAATACAATACACATTCATTGTTCGATGTTATTTGCACAGTATGTATGCAATTTACTCAACTAAATAAAGGGGTAGCTTTATAAACATGTACTCAGGTAAGTTTGAAGACAAGAAATATGCTGTAAAGGTTGTTGCTATGCAAAAGGTAAATACAATTAACTTTTTATTCATATTGAGACTTGATAAGTTGTTTCAAACGTATGTGAAAATCGACTATGGTTAAAAAAAATTGTAGACCAGTTTTTAATACCATGTTATCTTAAAATATGAATATTTCAGTAATACTTATCAATTCTATGTTAATGTACTGGAAATGTTGGTAAACATAACGTTACTAAATTAAAATAATGTTAAGATTAATACAATTCTATTTAAATACAATTAAATGCCCTTAACAAGCTGCAAATAATTACAAAATGTTATCTGTTCGCCATAAAGTGAAAATGTTCAATTAGCTGAAATCGAAGCTGTTCCATTAATCCGTTGCCATAAACTTTATACGAGGCTTTGATTTTATAGCCCTCGTAAATTTGACAACATTTTCATTTTAAGCGACGATCATCAGATATAGAGGATGGTGGAAACTTACGGGTTTGCTTGGAACTCTGTTAAACAATTTTAAAGACGTAAGTATTTAAGAAGTAAATTAAATATTGATTAAATATTGTAAAAACTTATAAATTTACTAGCACTAATTTTTGAACCAATTAATGTATGTACAAGAAATCTATTCTCCCCTGCTATACGTTTAGGAGAAATCTCAGAAAACTGATTATAATTAAGAACTATAACTATATAAAGAATATATTTGCTTTGTTTTGTAAGCTGGATATATGAACTTATAATTTAAAAATATTCAACCGTAGTAAAATGGTATTATTACATACCGCAAAAATACAAGCACAATTGAGCTCGAGTACTTGTATAATAATAAATTTAAATTAGTTTCCAACTTTTCTTGTTCAATCTACCCTCAAAAAAGTTGACCCATGCTACAATTTTCATCAGAAAAAAAAATACGGCCAATCAATTTCCTACACAAAAACCAACTTCTAAACGGTTCTCGTTGTTAATTTTAGGCGTCGTCAATTATTTTCCCGCCAAAATATTCCAAAAAGCGTTAGCAGATTTCGTTGAAAGGTTTCGGCTCGATTTGACCGACAATCTGGAGAGCAAAGATCAAAGACTAGGTACTTATTATAGCATACTTGGGCTTTGAATTAAGGAGTTCTGTGTTTGAGTATTGTATATTCTGTGGGACATGGAGACGCTTGTTAGCTCGAATCTTTAGAAAAGATTATGTGAGTGCATATAAGTAAACGTTTTAAACATGTAAAAACGCATTGCTATCCGTAAAAGTCCTGTAGGATAAACTGGGGTAAGTATTAGGTACTTATAAGTTTCGGATAACTGACTGTCCGCGCTGGGTGGATCCTTTTTCAGCTTAAAAATAGTAATTTGTATCTAGTTGATTCTGTTTGGTATTTTTTGAGTTTAAAGCCCTGGCATTTTATCTTAGTATTTAGTCATTGAACGGTCTGAGACGTACTGAAAATTATGAACACCAGACGAACTGCCGCATTTTTCACAGAGATATTTGCGATATCATGTTAGATATTTGACAAACCCAATACTGAAATTCACTAACGCATAGTAATATAAAGCAATGCATAGTTTCCCACAAGAAGGCACTTTTAAATCCATATGAACGAGAAGTCTAGTAGAAAGCCTCTCGACGCAATTACACAACTTTGTTGGGTCGCGACTTGTTCAAATGCTTGTTATACTTTTAACGAAGTTGCTAAAACTTCGTCGAGACCTACGACAAGGCGATTGACATACTTCTGGTCATCATCATTATCATCACCCTGTTACCGCTCACTGCTGAGCATAGGCCTCTCTTCTTGTACGCCATTCGTCCCGTACTTATGTTACTTATTTGTTAATGCTTTATCAATAGTTTGGGGAAGACATAAAACACCACAGTGAAATGTGTTTAAAAAAATTGGGTTTCAAATTCAATGGTCAAATTTGAAGCTATTTGTTGATATTTTCTACGTTACACATATAGGAAAGCGGAGCAATCACTTCGTCATGCCTGATTATACTATCAGGCGTGAGTATTTCAGCGCGGAGAAATAAAACGAGGTAAATACTTGAATTAATTGACGATATATTACAACTTCGCGGAGCTTGCGCTGATTAGATTTTGATTGATTTATTTAGAGATCAATACATTCTCATTAAAAAGAGTATGTACTGATTAAAGTTGAAACAGTATTGTCTCTCTATCTATAATAAATAATCCACAGCTACACAGCTCATTCGTACTTTCAACTTCACAATATAGAGTTATACGTAATCCCAGATCTAACTGCAGTCAGAGAGACATATCAATCACGCTTATATATTATTCAGGTAAATTAGCAAAGCACTTACTATTATTGTGTGTGTGAGAACAGATTTCATCCCTGCGATTTGTCTTTATCACTTATTCATACAATTTTGCTTTCTCAAACAGCAAGATTGAGACACAAACCACTTTTCACTTTCGAGTTCAACTGAGATCAAATCTTGAAGGGTCTTATTACAAAACGTGGTTTGACTAATAGTCCAGAACTTAGAACATAAACAGTTTGTTTTTGTTGTTCGAAATTTGTCTGTCTACTGTCATAATAATCAAACTACCAAAATGTTACCAATGATAAATAAACGTTCCAATTTGAAGTTGACATTTTGATTGTTTGTATGTGATGTTTGAACAACAAGAACCGACTTTTTATTTTCATAGTTATAGACTAATATTTAAACTTCGTTTTGTAATAAGACGAATAGACATTAAAGGAGAGACTTGATGAAATACATAATTCACTTGATGTAGCTTTTATATGCTACTGGTGTTTAGAATTTTTAAAACAGACTTGGTTTAACCACGATGGTAAAACGAGAATCAAATTGTGTTAAAACAAGTCAAAATTTAAAACATGCGAATCATTACAGCTGCATATACACAGCTCAATCATTACATAAAAAGCATACATTCATTATATACCAATTTCAGAAAAATATGTTACATGCTATCTCCTATATACTCCATGTGTTCTGTCTTATTTTTTGCTGCGAGGTTAAGAAAGAGGTGTTTTACCTACCCATTACTATAATTTATCACAGGAATCATCTGTTTCATGATAAATATATGATCACTTATTATCAATAATGCTATTAATGGCCGCTCTGTGTACTTTAAAATCTTTGGCAATCTCAGCCTATTCTCCTAGTTGTCGCCATCTTTAAAATCCCCGAAGCCTCTCGAGATGCCTTAAAATTTTCATCAGCGAGCGCTTTTTCTTTTATCATAGACCCTCAAGTGTCAAAGCCAGCTGTCTTCGAGAAAACCCCATGAGTCCGCAGTTATGAAGTACCCTCGAGCAAGCCTTCGAGCGATACTAGCGCCCTCTACAACTGCACGAGAGGTTCTGGCCTATTTTATTAGAAAACCTACCTGTCAACACAATTTCAACTTTATTTACAAAAGGATAAAGTTGATTCTTAAATGGTTTTGAGTTCTGTTGTGAAGTTTGTTAATCCGACCACTAAAGAAGCGAAAAAAACGAAGTAGGTATTTAATTAAACATGCTAGGTTGTTTTTTGCGTGATTAGGAAAAGCGGTCGTTTAAATGAGAGCCAGAATTTAATTTTCGCGCGTGTGCTATTCGTCTTTGTCTGATCTCGCATTTAGGAGTTTTAAATATGGCACCGCTTTTATTGTTCTGGCTAAAGTGAGAGTATTATTAGATTTTAGGGATTATCATTCTTATCTTTTATGTTTTTGTGTTTTTGATGAGAGAAGATTTTTTTGGACGTAGGTACATAAGTAGTAAAATAAAAATACTGGATTAATTATTACAACAAAATGCTTCTAAACTTGTAACAAAAACCTTGTATAATAAGTTTTGAATTTCAAAACCCGACATTTACTACTACTTTTACACATAAATCAGTTTTAGGTTGAGATTTAGGTAGCTGAGGTTCAGTATTGTTGCCAAGTAATTTTACCACAATATGTTATGGTGGAAACAGAACCCATATTTTACCCATAAAGTCAATTCCCCTCGACACCATAGAATGCGAAATAAGGCTTTAACACGTGATGTAATAGAATAACCAATTACACATCGCTTTGCAATTACGAGGTTATGGTGTGGTGTAAAAATACAATATAAAAGTTAGGGTCAATCGGCATAACGACTGCTGCTGGCACCGGGGATTAACTCGGTTTTATGATCTGGTATATATATAATAATACAACAATAATATAATAAGATATTGAATCAGGCGTTACTTATTTGCGGAAATCCAGTGTAACTGAAACTCTGGAGAAATATGTAGTGTTTTTTCGCTGCGACCGCTCCTTAACCGACATCAAACAACAAACTTGATGGTTTTTAGGTGTGTTCCTCCATATACCACCGCCACACCTCACCTCCTAACCAACGTGGCCTCCGTGGATCTCAAGATCTTACCAACACCAAATCCAGAGTTTCAATAATATAATAGTAAAATATACTCTCAATACTCAAATTAGCGTGTGCTGACCAACACTGCATTATTGCTACAAGACTTATAATTGACGAAGAATAAAGAATTGCTATTTCTCAAAAGAAAAAAATTAAAAACTCTCGTATTTATAGCTTACAATTTTATTTGAAAAAAATTCATTCACTCATTTTTATAAATAGCAAAAAGAGTTACTACCTATATCATAAAAGGGCTCAAAAAATAAACAAATACGAGCCCGCTAAGCCCGTCTTAATTATATTAATTAAGTAATTACGAATGCTGTTTACGGAGCCCTGATCATTTGTCATCGCAATGCCCTGGAGGGAGATTGCGGTTTCACCTTCATATTTTACCAAGATGAATACTTGTTTGGTTAGCTATTTATAGGAATGAGCAGCAAAAATACTGATCTGCATGAAATAATATAATTTGTTGGATACTTAACTGGTCGGCATCAGAAGATTATGGAAATGATATGAGCCTTACGGTTTTATATATTTGATAAACTTATTATGATAATTGCAGTAAGATATGCGTTATATAAAAAAAAACGTTTAACTCAAGATTAAGATTTCCGGCAGTCAAAGGGCTAACCAGTACCATATATAGAACAGTAAATTCAATTTCCGATGCTGTGCGAAAAATTTCGCAGCTACAAATTACTTTTCTACACGAACACAATCAAATATAGTGCTTCCACTTCCAAGGTTGATTTTCGAAGGCAAAATTCCAGGGAAAAGAAGCCCAGGACGTCAGAGAATAAAGTGGCTAATACGACATTAAATAGTGGACAAAACTGAGCTATCTATCTAAATATATAAAAAAACTCAAAGGTGACTGACTGACTGACTGATATAGCGATCTATCAATGCACAGCCCACTGGATGAATATTGCTAAAATTTTGGAAGAAAGGTAGATGTTATGACGTAGGCATCCGCTAAGAAAGGATTTTTGGAAATACCACTTTTAAAGGGGTGAAATAGGGGAAACAAGTTTTACTTCTTAATGTGAGCGAAACCGCGAGCACCTACTAATCTGCATCTAAAAGAAGCAGAAAGGGATCGCAGAAAATTTTGTCAATTGACCTAACTTTTATATGAATATGGCACCCGACGATGATGACTTCCACTTCTTATTTTTTTGTCATATATTGTGACATAAAAGTTTTGCAAACCAATTAAAACAGGGTTACAAAGGGTTCACTCCATGTCGAGATAAGTGTGGAACTTGGTACGTGTACACTGGACAAGGATTTTCCTTGTTTCTTTATTTGGATACATACGTATAACGTCAGCTTGTTTTTTACTTTTTAACTTGAAATGGGCTTATGTTTGACTACGTCCCGCCTGATGTTGTACACTCAGCAGACTTTTTAGTATACACATGTACGTTTTGAATTACAAAATTTAAAAGTACTTATCATAGTACGAGTCTAGGGTTCTTTATGTATGAGGTCTGCACAAGATCGATGCAGCTGGCACATTCAATGAGATGCATATGCCCAGCAGTGAAATAGATGTTATGTCATATACTTAAAAGTATATAATGTAGGTAAGAGGAAACTAGATTGTATAGACACGTGTAATGCTTTAACCATCTGCAGAGCTGCCGAAGAGCTTAAGCACAGAATACATAATACACTACTTAACTTAAAAGTAACTTTTCATTATAAAAGTTGCTTTGACAATCTATACGGAAGGAAGAACATACAGATCCTATTTTTTTAGCCATTTCCCTAAAATTTTCACTATAAAATAATGAAAACTTTGCTTAAACCCTTTACCAAGTTTTAGGATCCCTTTCCTTTAAACTGGATGATCTGAACTTATCAAACCTCTTTTATCTGTTACTGCGACAGTGAATGCTAAAAAGGATATTTATTCAGACCTTTTACTCCAACGACATAACATCATATAGACCACTCATTGTTTCATTTAGACACGTTTTTATTATCTGGGATTCAGCTTCTAATGTGCTAGATTAGGCAGAGTATCGGTTTGTGTAGTCAAGAAGATGCAATGTAACACTAATATAATATTATCGCACGCTATATATGTATGTACATCATGCAGACGGAATTCGGCTAATGAAGATCATAATGAACATTCTTTAAGAACACCACAACAAAAAGAATTAATACAATCGATTTTTGATGGGATAGATAGTCAGAGATTATTTTACCGTGTAGAATTCTCAATAACAATGTTTGTATTGGGTGTCCAAACAACATTCAGGCTCCAGCCAAGCGTTGAAATATATCTATGTATTTATATTTCGTCTGTTGCAAACCAGTGTTTACCACGTAACAAATTAAATCTAAATCCGTTCAGATATTTGAACATGTAGGACTAACAAACATAAACTCACACGCACTAATTTCCACTTGTATAATTATTAGTGGAAAATGGGATATATAATCAATAATATTTAGGCTTCTCTAAGCTATATTGCTCAAGTTTTACTCCATCAAACTCATAAACAAGGATTATGGGCTTCTATAATTGACGATGTTCGTACTGGCCCTAAAGTAATAACTAGGTAGGCTATTAACCGTTTTTTACTACGCCCTTTTTATATCTCTTTTGTGTGTTCAGTTATTATTGCAGGCACCAGCTTGGTGGTGAGTGGCCGGCCTTAGAAGAAGATGAGCAGTAAATTGTTTAGGGATATCTTTTAACTTTTACTTACTTTATTACTTATATTAAAATTAGAGGTGACTTTTTAGTCATTGAAATGATGTATCTCGACAGTTACATTTTATTTGGTCTATGTTGAGAAAATTACATATGTATCTTAGAATATTTTAGAATATTTATTTTTACATCCTTGAAACCAAATTCTCAAACCATCCTCTTATCTTATAGGTCTTGAATAATGATGTTAGCAGAACCTTATAAATCTTAGCCTAACTAATGTTACAAAAATGTCTGTTTCGCTGATTGTCTATAATGAAAGTTCAAAAAAAATACTGGCAAGCGATATGTTTGTTCTTTGAAACCATGCAACATCTTAGGAAGGTAGTGCACAACATCAAACATAAGTCGTTTTCGTGAAACAGCGAAAAAACACATAGTTATGCTTCTTTTTTAAATCGATCCGACGCTGACAAAACCCTTAGCAATGCCCCAGGGTACATTAATATAAATATTCTTTAACACAGAACATAAAACGTGACAGAAATGATAATGAATATCCTCATGAAGTCACATACAAATGACAGTGAAATCTCCAAAGATTTGACGATTACCGTTATAATCTATAAGACTCATTTCCTCGAAATAGCACGCCAAGTTCGCGTAACGATCTCGTTATATTAGAGAGTCAAGGCTTAGTATTGGTGTAATTCTTAATATGATTCAGATTATGGGTTCATTTAAAACTAACACAAAGATTAGTTTTTGCTCTTCCTAGCCAGTTTACTGTAAATCTATATCAATATAAAAACTAAACAAATCTGTTATTATGATAAACTGATTTTAAAAAAACCTCAAGTGTCATGATAAGTAATAAATCTAAATATTATTTTATCACAATAACTCAACTGGATCGTTTGAATATAAAGAAGAATTGCGAAAATAAATTCTAACAATACTTTTCATCAATATTAATTTCTTTGCTGAGTGAATCTATGTATGAATCAACAAGTAAATCACCGGGAATGGTACTAAGCCTCCTCGTTATATTAAAGAGCTGTAATTACACATTCTCGAATCGTTAAGCGAGATGTTGCGACCCGAATCACAATCTGAATTAAAGAAACTCCCGAATTAACTTGCACGACTAAATGAATTTCTTAGGAAAGATTTTTGAATAACTTAGCTCCTTATTGTAACTGCCAACTTATATGAAAAAGTTCTGAAACAAGTTTGGAATACTGGGAAATAAATTTATGCAAACACATGTATGCAACATTTATAGAAATGTGGAAAAAACACAACATATTAGTAAACAATATGGCTTTAATCAATAAAAACGTGACACAGGTTTTGGACAACCAAAAAAATTTACAGATTAACAGTAGGTATCACATATCTTATCACAACAAATAAATCATTTCTTGAGCACATCCACAAGGAATAATAACAGAATGTTTTACATGTATTGGTTTATAGTATTATTAATACAATTCTTCGTCATTTTTCTCATGAAGCTCATTCATCGCTTCAAAGTAAGAAGGCGGTTCATCATAATCTTCAGGAACATACAATTCTACATGATCATCACCACACTTTTCACCAATCACTATAGGCAGCTTCATACTCGAGTTTATGCGTGGCATTGGTAGCTGTAATGTCAGTTTTATTTTAAAATCAGTGTGAAGTATTCTAGTCAAGGATTTTTTATTTCATCCCTCATGATTCTAGTATATTGTATTGTGTACAAAAATCCTGCGAGACACATATTGCTAGTTAAGTTCGCTATAGCATTGTCAGGAACGCTGGTAGATTTGCAATGACGAATATTTGCAATCACTTCTTTTTTGTTTTGCAATAAATAGTTGTGTTTATGATAAGATTATTTTATCCAAGTTTCGTTTCCAAATTAATCAAAATTTTATCGATTTGAGGAATCCCAATAATTCGTACCGAAAAAGTATGGTTGCACAATCTATTGAAATTTACTTTTCAACAGAATGAAAAAGATCTCATATTCTCCAAGACTTTAGAACAAAATAAAAATAAATTTCGTAATATACAAGCATGAAAGGAGGTAGGTACAAACCTGGTGAAAACATTCGGTTTTATGTCCTGTTTTTTTTCTTCTAGCAAACGTTACTGTTTCTCATACAAGGTTAACAGGATTGAAATTTATTTAAAATGGTTGAGTACTGAAACAAAATGTAAAAATAGATACGTAAGAATGTCCAATACAGAAAAAAATTCAAACATTGAAAGCAAATTAAAATAAAATTATGCAAATAAACAACAGACTTCACGCGATAATTTCTTAAACGAGTGAGTAAGTAATTAAAAAAATGTGATACACCATAGCACCGATTAATATTTGTTGTTTGTCTTTTGTGTCAAATCAAAATGATTCCTTTTTAATTACGGCGACATTTTTAAACAAATTTGCTATAAACTTTAATGCATAATATGAATTTAAACAAACTGTTAAGGTTTTCATATTATGTCTATGTGAAAACCTTAACAGTTTGTTTAAATTCATATTTAACAATATTTTATAACCACATTTGTATTTTATAATTCATGGTACAAAAAACTCATATTAAAACTAGTTTCCCATAACCCAGTAAATACTTACTTGTACAGCTTTTTCTTTGTAAAGTGTGAAAGCCGACGTAACACGTTCATAAATAACTCCGGCAATTTGCATTCTTTGATAAATTCTTGTAAGAATTCTGTCGTGCGAGGTGTTTTGAGCACATTACACGCAGTTATTGAAAAATTTCGTCTGAGTCTGAGGAACTTGAGATCATGTACGATAATGTACCTTTTACGAGTATATTGCGACGTTATTTTTTACAAAGTAAAAATAATATTTTCAGTTATATTTTTCTTTCTATTTTATTTTTACTAAAACCATTGCAACGAAATAAAATCACAGTTGAAATATTTACACAAAAAAAATTACTTATGCTCAAATTTTCTAACGATTTCGATATCGAAGTAGAACTTTGAATTAACATTAACACAGCTACACCCTATATACAAAGAATTTGTCATAAATTACTTTAAGTTCATATTTAGCCAAATAAATGAATACTGAATACATTTAAACGCATGTTACATAACCACGAGCAATAGTTATATATTCAGACAAAATTGGTTTTTAGCAAATATATGTAAGCAAAGAACAATTAACCCTAACTCAGGCCAGGGTTATTATTGCATAATAACCCTTTTGGTTTCCCTGTATGAGTATACAGGGATAATAAAAAAAAACCCCAAGAAAGGTAAGCAAGCCCCTACAAGATATTAGCAACAGTACCTACTTATGCTTCACAACAGAACTACGGCCGTAAACATACTTATCTTGGCTATTCTAATCTCGGCTGATACTCCCGGCGCCGGTTTTTGCCGTAATCGTACCTTACCCAGGGCTAATCTTACCCCGGACTCAAAGACGACATAATAGAGAAAATACTAAACAAAACACATAATTCAGTTATACGTGAAGATAGCACGCGCGAGATAACTAGATAGTTAGAGATAGTGATGAAACTGGATACTAATAACCAATTATGGTATAGTTCTTACACGTGAGTCAATCAAACTTCAGATGTAAGTATCAAATGGTATTTGATCTATAGTGTAATTTATTGGCACATAGTGAGTTGCACCGATTTGAAACATGTTTAAAAAAGTTCTTTCATTTCTTAATTCTACTAATTGTTTTTTTTTGTATGAATGATATTATCTGCAAAATGTATAACGGTTCTTTTATATACTTAATGTCAAGATTCAAGGTCTAGAACTCACAATAACGCCTGCAGAAAATAACATAGCTATCTGTCAGAAAAGACAAGCGACAGAAAAAACCACAGCGTTATGGTCACTTTACAAAGGTTTGAATTACTTGTTTTATATTAGCGAAATGTGCATTTCAAGTATCTTTATTAAAATAAAATTAGAGGCCCTGAAAAGGCTTGATAAACTCTCGACAACAGAGTTGGCCACTCTCATTCGATATTAGGATTAAATTAATAATTATTAGTCTCACTATTAAGATGTCGTTGCTCTGCTTTTACTGCTACTAAGGCAGTTGAAAACCAGCCAGCAGCGAGGGTGAAATTTATCTTAGTTTCTGCTTGGAGAGGAATTAGTATTACTTATCATTATGACTAAAATTGAATGTCACTTTTTATAGGTATGTCCTTAACTACACTGTTATTAAGGCAGTAATAGTTTCGATGAAATTTTTCATGGTTAAATCATTCTATTGCTTTAATGTCATGTCACACAGTTTGTAAAAATATCCATACTATTTTCTTTCAAAGTGTTAAGTTATTAGAATGCACTTTACCATCATATTAAGGTTTCTTGTATATCCACAAGTTGTACTGTCATAGTCCAACTCAGGATGCCAAAGATTATTTTGCCTTAAAATTTACTTTTTTTTTACTTTTATTTTATAACTATATTCTAAAGGTACTCTCAGCGACCAGAGTAGTAATGACCAAAGTTCGGTTTACTTTGTAGTCGACAAGTTACTTCAGCCCGACCAAGTTTTTAAACGAGTGGTCGAAGTATAAACAAACTATGAAGAATGTATACAAGTACTTTATTTATTACAATAACTTGGGTTGAAATAGTTATTTCTAAGTAACTTTTACTCATTTTTTAAAATGGTGTCCATTTAAAAACAATATAAGTAAAACAATTCACTCGTCTACTTGTGGATGCTCGTAGATTTTTTGCGTTTTGCCAAAAAGTAGACTATGCAATGCATTGCCATGTCTCTGGACCCTATACCACCACTAAACCAAAAATCACGACAGACCGTCACTCAATTGCAGTTTTAAAAAAAGAAAAAAATATCCCGCCAGCAGATACACTTTCTGGTGTGATTTAATATTGTGAAATAACATTAAAAAAGTAAACATTTTACATTTTGTATGTGCCTAGATAAAATTACCCTAATGCTGTTACTCTGGATTACCATCTCATCTGGTTAAAATGGCCGGCTTATCACGAAACAAAAAGTAACGCTCAGATGGTCGAAAAGCAATAACATTATTATAGAAAAACCATTCTCTTATCACAACCTACCTCTACGCATTCATGAGATAGATGACTACATTTAAACTACAATCAACCTTATGTGTCTATTAATAAGGATTATTTTACCATAAAATTGCGACGGTAAGAAATGAATTCTGTGAAGCAACACGATATGGGTATCTGAAAAAGGTTTTTTTTCGGATTATGTCACAAAATATGTATGAAAATAAATGTTACCAAACTTTTGTGTTGTTATTTTTTGTTAGTTACGTTGAAGTGACTAAATGTTGCTCGAACCAGATATTTAGCTTGCCCATATTGCTGTTCCTCCTCTTAAGTAGTTCCTCATTAATGATGGTTGAGAATCCTGCGTAGAATTAATTAACCCGAGAAATACTCTTGAATAGATACACCGTAATGGGTGTAGTTGTACTTACTCTTTCTCTCTCTTTGACCCGTATTTCTCATTACTAAAAAGAGCAAGAGATTTTTTCCTGTTTGACAGTGTAAAAAAAACTATAATTGGTTATTTCCAACTTCACTTTGCACTTTTAAAGTAAACCTCTGGATGCGAGTTAACACTGCAAGCCAGAGTTTGTCAAAGTGTCGTAATTATGTTCATGTTTTTGTACAATGTTTGAGAAACACAAGTTTGGACGCCGCTCGGGGCGATTTGTGAACTAAAACCGAGTTACGATTGTTAGCAAATAGTTACTATGTAATATTGAAGTTTTGTTTAGAAGCCTAGGTTTGGTTGTGAAGTTAGGGTTGTAATGAAATTATAACGCTTCGTTCTGAGGTTTCTATTATGCTCAATTTTAGAGTTATTTGGTTTAGTGGTTTACGTTATTGAAAGATTATTACTCTGTTAATTGCTCAGTTGGATTTGTTAAAAAATATTAGATTCATATAAATACAGTGTTCTATTTTTGCCGTAAGTAGTATGTTGTAAAAATACAAAGTATAACTAAGTACGAAATGATTTTGAAGTTTTTATGCTAAAGCTATCAATGTTTTTGGTCTTGAAACAATGTTATATGTAGATACATCTATCCAACTGTAATAATAATTTGTCGGTCTTCAAGTCGAGACTAAACCGTTTTCTTCTGGGCAAGCGCGCTAGATCGTAGATTACAGCGTTGCTTAACATCAGGCAAGTCGTAGTCAAGCGTGAGCCTATCTCATGTAAAAAAAGTGTAAAAGCAAAAGAAAGATCTTTATTATTCTTTATTTTTTTATTCCAATAGTTTTGAGTATCCAGTGCAAGCGTCAGTTATAACTTGAATAGTTTTTCACGCGTTTTATTACTAATGTGTTAGGTACATAATAATTTGCTTCAACAAACCCATTTAGTTAATGTAAGTAAGTTCGTGTGAGAGTGGCCAACTCTGGTGTCAGAGTTTTCAAACCGCCCTAAGAGCCTCTGACATGGCTTAACGACTGACGTACTATGACGAATAGTATAACCCATTTAGTTAATAAATGTAAACATGCCATATTGTATTTAACTGCAAACTAAACCATTTGATAACGCCGTCTCATCCAATTAATGTCTATCGAGAAACCATAAAAGGTTTTAACGGCGAGTTTACGACATGTCTTACACAGCCTGCATGTAGGAATACCGCCTTAACGACGTTAGTAATAGGTGGTATAACTTGTAACAAATTATATTTACATGAAACAATGTTCCAACGATATGATTATGATATTTAATTTACACAAGAATAATAAGAATAATTTATTTACCTTAACAATTAACTGAAATAACACATTTGACTTATCCAACTTAGAATACTACATTTTTGATATACCTGTGGGTTTTGCACCAGGAACACCCTGTGTCACAGAAACCAAAACATTTGATTTAATAACGAATATTAACATGATGATGAGTATTACAAGATTTTAATCAACTTGTAGTACGTATTCTATTAATTAAAGGTATTTTAATCAACTTGTAGTATGTATTCTATTAATTAAAGGTATTTCAATAGAATCTTTGTCATGAGACAAATCTCGGGTACAAAACTGTCAAGCATCCATCTTAATTACTTAATTTAATTACAAACCTCTACCACTGACTTAATTTCAACTCTGTAATTATACAATGAAGCCTCAAATTATACATAAAGCCATTATCTTGCTTCTATTCTATACGCATTTGGCAAGTTAGTTCAAAACCTACAATTTAGTATTCAAAATGGAAAATGATAATAATGTGATATATATCCTTATAATTAAATATACAGTATTTGTAACCAAATGAAGCCATTTTCTCTATTATAATGTTCAGATCTGAATAGTCATATCTGGTTGTTTTCATAATAATCTCATTGGCATTTTTTGACCAGTAATAGAAAGCACAGCCTTATCATGTTGACTATCATTGCTATGTAGAGCCTAAAAATTTGCCAGTATTTTTGCGTAGTCATTTTGGTGTAAAACCGAATTTCAATGAAGATTTTACGTATACTATGAAAGTTAAAAAAATATGAAGTTTCAAAATTGTTCTTAATACTTATTTTTAAACTAGATAGGCTCACGCTTTACTACAAATCGCCTGATGTTAAGCAACGTTATAATATACGATCTAGCACACGAAACTTTAATATTGGAAACTTACCATCACCATAAGCACATATTAACCTGGATTAGTCCCCATGTTTATAGCGTTTCTATTAATTTTATCACATTTTAAAACTATGATATCACAATGTCACAAACACAATAAAAATCAATGAACTTTTATCTATTTAAATTTACCAAAGTTTGACTATTATTATAAAAATGATTTCTGTTATTTAAATAGCGAATAAAGCTTATTTTTTTTGTATTGTTCGGTTTCAAACTTAGTTCATAGAGCAAAGAGCGTAGCAAAGTCGTAGCGAGTTTGCAGCGCGTAGCTTGGCGTAGCGGGTACCCTCTACGGCGGCTACGAGATGACTGGCCCACGGGAGATCGGTGTAGATGAGGCTTGACGTACATAGCTTGATAATTACTTATAGGATTTGATTGTGCTATCAATGTTGAATTTTATAGTAACGAGAGTTATTGTTAGGTAATTTTGTGACTATTTTAGTAATAACAAAAAGTTAGTAGTCTTTTCATTTTAGGGAAAATGTATGGCTTAGTAAACATCAACAAGTGTACTATATACAATTCCATACTAAACATAAAATAAAAATGGCTCAAATAAATTTATCAGACAGAATGAATCAATAAATATTAATTCTAATAAAAATTATTTATTTATTAATAGTTTGCAAAACAGGCACTAAGCTAAAACACACATAATATAATACTTAATAAATAGAAGAAAATTACGAGCACTTAAAGCCTTCTTGATGCAAACCTAACTAACAATTTTAAGATAAATAAGATAATAATAATAAATAAAATACAAAGATTGAAAACGGATTAATTTACTGCGAGTGACTGAAACCGTCATAAGGATTAAAATATTGCATAATGTATTAAAAATAACAAAATTTAAATACTGAACAAAATCCCTTTATACCTAGCATGAGCAATACTGATTTGAAGATATTTAATTAGTGTCTATAGTAAAGTACAATGACAATCAGCCGGGTCCCGCCGGTCCTGTTGACGTGAAGTTACGGACCCTCTGCAGGCTCTACCTGATTCTGTCTGCGCCTACATTAGTGCCCTCACGATGTACGGAAAACTACGTTATAAATGGATAAGGCTTTAAAAAATTTAAAACATATTTTTTTTATTTTGAATAGATATGTAATTTATACATACATTATAGCTGAAATTACAACATACAATATAACATACATTGACCTAAACATGCTAGAGTCCAGTATTTGTTTTACTTGTAAATTAATGTAAATTTCGACTTATACTACCCACATACCTGCATGTTACGCGTAATATAATATCATAACGCACAACGCGTCAATTTATTCCTCAAAATTGTTTACATTTTGAACCAGAGGCACACATATAATAAAGTTGAAGAGGGTTGAAAATAAAAGATATTTAAAAATTAATTTGTTTTGAGATACATTTATAGTCGAACACGCTCCAACAGTTTTTACAAAATTTGTCTGTTTGTTTGTTTATTTAAACGCTTGTCACGCAAAAACGGCTGAACGCATCATCATGATTTTTGGTATATAGGTAGAATAAGGTCTTAAAAGTGTCAAAGGCTACTTTTAATCCTGAAATAATGCGAGCGAAGCCGCGGGCGTCCACTAGTATTAAATAAATACGCTATTACCATATCCAAAACACCATTTCCTAGATACTTGTTCTTAATTGAAATCAATTAGACTATGTAAGCTAGGGACTGAGGAGGTATAATAAGATTTCAGAATGTACCTGTACTCATAGACAGCAGAGTTGATGGCTGAAATTAATGAGCTTGGATTTGAGCTTCATTTCAGCTTTTAGCGTAAGTTTAAGACTAAAATAACTAAAGATTTTCTAAGTGCCCCGTTTTCGTAGTAGTTAGAAGTAGTTTGTTTAGTTTTTCTTGCCTTGTTTTTATATTTTACTAGCTGTCCCGGCAGACTTCGTACTGCGACCTAAACTTTTGTATTTTTTTTTTGTTTTTCTTTTCCCTTTTAAACCTTCCCTAGACCTCCACGAACATTTCAAGACTAAGATAAGATAAATCCGTTCAGCCGTTCTCGAGTTTTAGTGAGACTAACGAAAAACAATTCATTTTTATTTATAAAGATTATTGTAAATAAAGTTTTGTTTTTATAAACACACTTATAAAAAATAAGGGTAAAATATCTTTATATTATTGTCATGAGGATATGTGCCTTGAATTTAAACTCCGTATTCAAAATTTAAACTTATTAATATTATTTACTATTTTTTTTCTTTAAATGTTATTAAAAACTTATTGAAATATGAATATAAAACAAAAACAGTGATGGGTAGTGCTTGATTCAATCATATATGTATTTTTGGTAGTTTCTTTCCAAAATTGATATGTATCAAGGAATAAAAGACAAATCTAAACTCACGTACCTAGTCAGTTATGCATACATTGTATTGTTAATATATTTTTGTTTGTGATGTTGGTAATTATTGTTATTAAAAACAGAATTACTCTGAATTAATTTTAGATAAAACAATATAATACGACAAGAAAAAGATTCAAATTCTTTTGATGACGCCTGGCGGTAATGAAATAAAATGCTGGAAAGGTTTTAAAATCAAATGAACGTTATGGGAATTTTTCGATTGATCCTTGACTTAATCAAACATACCTTAGTTGTGTTTGACAAGTATTAGTCAATAACACAAACCATTCAGTTTCTAGTCATATTAAACACATTAAATAAAACAAATAATACATCGTCACACAATCTTGAAACTTGTTGTAACCGCGACAATTTCATCACTCTTTCATTAATTTCAGTCTTGCTTTTAAGTTTCAACCGCTTCAAAGTGAAGTTAATCGTCTTCAGGAAGTGCTGTGTTTAGTTTCAAGAGAAGACGCAGGAAATGAGAAACCGAATGAGGGAAATATAAAACGTTGCAAAGCTTTATCTAGCTTTATTGTACTGTGGAAGAATGCTACAATTGCTTTGTAGATTTTTTGTTCTGCTTTTCTTTTAACATACTAAATAATAAAACAAAGCCAATTGTTTATTTGATGTTAAAACAGTATGCAGTTTACCTGAAATGACACTAGGAATTTCGGATTGCAAACCCGTGATATTTGCTGTCTGTGTCAAATTTTGTAGTAAATATTTACTTTTAAACGATACATAGCAACGTATTTAAGCATACCTACTATATAGATCAGTGCTTATAAATAATGATTTTTGAAACCCATTTTTTTAGCTGTATGATAAAAATCGCACTTCAAAAACTACAAAAGCAAGGTAGCGTAAAAAATGGGCACAATTTCCAAATAGCCTGCTTGATGGTAAGCCATTACTGTCGCTTACATCTTGTTGCCTCCTACATCATCTCGATACCGGTAATATGCTAGCATATTTATGGCTAGTCAATTTATGGTCTCTTATGCTTCATGTCATCTTTAAAAGGCAAATACATAATATAAGTTGGTACATAACTCGCAGATTGTCTAACCTCTATTGTCTGACCCAAACATAACTACTCAACCTAGTATTGACGTGTGTGATTATGATATATTTTAGTATTTTAACTGAACTTGTACTAAAAAAAGGAAATCCTAGTGTATAATTTTCTATAAAGTCCTAGCATAATACAAGTAATCCTAGTGTAATTTGTATTTTATAATACTGGATAATAGATAAAGTAGCTGAATTAGCGCTTTGGTTTTTAATTTTTTTGTGTGTTTCATTATGTTATTCTTGTATGATGGTGTTTTATTTAAGTGTAATTATCTATGTCATTTACAGACTGATAATAAAATGCATAAACAACATATTGCGCTATGACTTATTCCTATTTATTTATATATATGAATATACAAAATTTACTGAAAAAAAACTTTTACTACTACTATACTATTTAAAGAAAAAATGGACTTAGTCAAAAGGATTTAATTGTGTACATATTTGTATAATGGTATACATATTTCCCACTCATACCACTTCCTTCAAACTATATAAGTAGGTACGAGAACCAAGCACCTCTCGGTCGGAATTTCGGCTACAACTAAGTGAAAACTTGCTTAATTACTGAATTCGGAGCACCTTGATGGACTATACAGAATCATCTCGCCTCCAGCACTCGCCTTTACAGTAGAAATGTGATAGGAACTGGTTATGTCGAAATTGAAATTTTTTGGCGGTGGAATAGAAACAAATATATATTTTCTTTTGTTGGTTAATTTTGGTAATGTAAAGCGACTTTGGTATTATATTTACGAATGATTTTATATTACTACCCACCAGAATTGCTGCGATAGAGAAAGTAACACACTAACCTAAAAGGTACCTTAAATATAGTTTTGTTGATTAGACTTCTGCTTCATATCATATAATATTAGCAACTACAAGATTGGAACAAACATAAGCGTTTAACGTTTTCATATTTTTTTATTCATACGCCTTTCTCATCTTTGGTTCACATAATTATGGACCTTTATTCCCGAATATTATATATCTTCTATCCGGCATAAAAGTCCATTACATTCTTTACCAAACTATGCTAAAACAATCTCTACAGGTGGCAAATTAATAGGCAACCCTCCGAAAACAGAACTAAGCCCCGGATCCACAGCGGAATGAATAATTCCACAGATAACACAGATAGTATACTATAGGATACTACACAGATAGTATACTAAAGGATACTGCATAGTATACTACAGATCTTATAATAGAGGATTTCATATTCTGAGGTTCTGGCAAAGTTATGAGTGGTTTTAGATTTGGTCAAACGGTATCGGTTTTAGTAGTGCACTATTGTTATGTATTTTGTTGTTATTTATGTACAAATTAGAGCACAGACAGACAGAACTGACAGACTTTTTATTCTTTTCAACTGAAAAGAAAAAGCCGCTTAGCAGTAGTTTCTAATTGTGATAAAATATAATTAGAGAATAGATTCTTTTTATAAATGTTAATTATTTAATACCCAATACCCCCGACGCAAGCCGTTTGCTTAGTAAAGAATTGGATAGAGGTGTGAGATTTTATTTTTTAAACGATTTCGTAGTGATACAATATCCTGAATTTCATATTTGAAACTTATTACAATTATATTAGCACTAAATAGTAGTATTTCTATACCGGATTTCTGCGTTATATTTTGATAATGTTACAACTAACATTATCAAAATATGACCCAGTAATTTCTTAGTACCCAAAAACAATACATTAAGTTTTCTTCACACCTACGACAAACAACTTTTTCTTGTTCATTACGTTTATAAAAGTTTGCCCATGCCTATTAAAACTACAAAGACATCGCTCATTCCACGAAGTTGATATAATACTTGATACATTGGATGAGGCAAATTATAATAAAAAAAAACTTAACAGTGCTATGACGTTAATTTGATTCAATTGACACTGCAATTGTGCGTTTTGGTTAGTTACAGATTTAAATAAAAAGTCCTTAGTAAAGCTGCAAATTAATACAATGACCGTGGAAGGACGGGCGCCCACCACGATGGATCTGCCCAAGATAACTCCCCAAGTGAAATACTTCTGCGGGGGAGTCACGACCCTCAGTTATGAGGAAAGACGACTCAAGACAGAATTCCATTTTAATGCATTTATCAGTTCCCTGAGGTTTAAATATCCAAATAATGTGGTCTTACATTTGTGTTACCTTGATCTTGTTTTTGCGATAATACAAAACATAAATATTATTTCAACAAATGGTATAAATAGATTTTAACACATTTTCACTTCATTTACATAAAAGCCTCACAAATCCTGCCCTGTAAAAAGACAAACACTTTAAGATTTATATGAATCTATTTACGTTACTATGCACCTCTATCCATGTTTACTACTTCCACGACAACACAACTACTTTGGACAAGAAAAAAGATCAAAAGTATATTTGAGGGAAACTTTTGTTTCCCTAATGATGGACAGATAATGAGACCGTTCAGGATACCGTTTATATCAGCGACATTATACCACTTAGACGTAGAATATGGTAATATTTCATGGGATTGAGATATTAATATCTGATGAAAGATGCTAAGAACATACTTATCTCTTACTAAGAACTTGCGTATCTCTAACATGGATGCAGAGATAATTGGAAATTCTTTTTTTCTAAGTACTGTTTCTAAAATAGTATAAAAAGGCTCGTTAGATGGCGCTCGTCGCCACTGAGCCAATAATATTGGTTTTTTTTTGGTTTGTGTAAGTGACAATTTGATATTTTCATTGTGAGAATATTGTATTACAAAAACAGTTCTAGGTAAATATTTTGTACATGGCTACATAGAACTTATCTAAATCAAAAGTAATTAAAATAAATTTCGTACTAGAATGTCACTATTTATAACAGAAACATAAATAGTTAGGCGTCGGTTCTTTAATATTGTCTATGTTTTATATGGGCAATTTTCTTTGATAAATCTTCCACTGAAATTGGTATTGTCGGACCCCAATTAGGAAGAAAAATTCAAGTGTTTGGATAATTTGAAAAGATGGGCTGATTTCCTTTACTAATTAACGTTTTTTTTATAATAAGTTTATTTTGTATAGGTATTACAGGATTAAATATTCTATAGAGATGTTTTTTTAAATTATTGTTAGTGCTGTAATAACAATTTTGTTGATTGCTATCCGTTATCTAGTATCCATGAAACAAGCGTTGGCTTAATATGCGGCTTTATATCGTTGTGTGAAAAGTCCCTGAATATTTGACAAGTCACAACCTTAAAAAGTTTTATGGGCTAAAATATCCTACAAATATTGCAATAAAGGCACACATATACTAAAAAAATGGCAACACAGCTTCTATTATCTTGTTGAAGCGCCCGTAGCTCAGCTAGCGGAGGCAATCGCATGCGATTACCAATGTTAAGCAAAGGTCGACGCGGTCAGTCCTTGGATGGGTGAAAAGTGGCATTCCATTACGGGCGCTTCAATTGTAGGTCCCGGCTGTTTGTCTAGTTTGGCAGTCGTTAAGCCATGTCAGAGGCCTCTAGGGCGGTTTGAAAACTCTCGACACTAGAGCTGGCCACTCTCATTCGTTTTCGTTTATCATTCATAAAAAGAAAATTACCTAGTACCCATGCTACAAGCGTAAGCATTTTTTTATTAGGGAGCAAGAGCCAATTTAACAGTAAGTCTAGTAAGTTTGCAGCACCTATTACACTGGAGTAGAGTCCAATAACATTTCATTTGTTATGGCTTCGCTTGTATTGTAAGACCGTATACTTAAACTTCACTTATAAGACACGAGATGACATGAGAAAGTTCAATATGAAGGGAATTAATAAAAACAAAAGAACGATCACGAGTAAAATTATTATTGGTCTTTTTTTAGGTTTACATTTGTTTGAGTTACTATTTTACCTTTAATGTTTTATTTTATTTGCATTGCAAACTAATATTTTGATCCTGCGGCCATTGGCGATAAATAAAATTATTGAACGTGTCTGGCACGTTCGATATCTGTACATACAAACGGACATTAAGCCTGTATTATTGGGGGCATTATAGTAGACCAATACTATGTAGGTATTGTGTCTAGTAATGCCTGCAATGATTTATTAGAGCATTCTGGTTGTATTGTGTGAAGAAAGTTTTACTTATTGTATGCTACCTCTGACAAGACGTACCTAAAATTTGATAGACGATTTCTATGCAAGATTGGCTCACATTTGACAACAACTATAGCTTGAAGTTAAACAACGATGTTGCCTATAATCTAGCACGCTCGTCTAGGAGAAATCGATTAAGTTTCAACTTGCATACGATACATAATTTTATAATTCAATAGAAACCGCAAGGAGTTCCATAATTTATGGCACCATTAGTCATTCTGTCTGAAATTTTTATAAACTGTCGGAAAAAGTTATATTTTTTATTAAATTGTTTCAATTTCAACGCCCATAAAGTGCGTAAATCGATCCTTTACAACGTCAATAGACAATCACCCCGAATTATCCACTCTGATGCCTGTCCACTGAGTGAAAGATAATTAACAAAGACGAAGGTACGAGGGGAGATGAGGGAAAGAGGATAAGATAGGGGTAAGGTGGGAAAAGGTGGGTTAGGGTGTTTGTCTACTGAATTGGATTTTTGTCATAAAGTCAAGTCAAAGCATTTATTGAATTACTAGTGGACGCCAGCGGCTTCGCTCGCACTCCTTCAGCATACAAAGTAGCCTATAGAGTACATGACACTCCTAAGGCCTCACTACCTATGAACATACCAAAAATCATGATGATCTGTTCAGCTGTTTTTGCGTGATGAGCGTATAAATAAACATACAAACAGAGACACAGACAAACAGACCAAAATTATAGAAATTGTTAGTACGTATTCAGCTATCAGTTCGAAATATCTCTAATCATTTTTTAAAATCTTCAATATTCAGACTTTCGCACCCATTATTAATTTGATAGGTACCTAGGTACGCAATAACAATAATGGTCCAGTGATATTTCTAAGTACCAGGGTGGTACCAGTACAGTGTATAATAACCCTAAAGGGCTATCTGTTGATCGGTTGACCGCGTCTTGAAGACTAGACACGGATTGTATTTGGCTGTCTCTTCAACTGCAATAATTAGGAGAACTTGATTCAGTACGTAGTATATTAGTGTTAGTAACATTTTCGCTTGAGATATTTCTTAGATAAGAAATCGCAATGTTGCAATTGTACAAAACAGAGTTTAAATTTTATACCTACTGTCAGGCATTAGACACAAGTCACCAGATCCCTTAGATAAGAGGCGTATTTTATTAAGCGTACTGACGCATACTTATGGAATAGAAAGATCAAAATGACGTAAGAATTTCCCCTGCGGAGTGCATCGTGATATCAATCCCATACATTGGTCTTTCCATTCCATAAGTATGCGTCCGTACGCTCACTAAAATACGCCTCTTGTCTAAGCTGGCTGAAGCAATTCCCGCACAAGCGCACACTATGGTCTAAAGTGGAGTATGCTTGACATATTTTTAGGATATAAAAACATGTTTATTACCTACCGGGTTGCAATTGTAAAAACAGCAATGCAAATTCTATTAGATATGATTCCCACTAAACAAACAACTGTGAATGTAAGCGTTGTCACTTTACTTGTAATACGATGCACTGCGTGACAAATTATTTCACCAAAAGCAGCTATAATATAATCAAGATGTCACTAGAATCAGTTTTAGAATGAGCAATGTACCAAAGTGGTTCTTATTATGAGCGACTTAAATGAAATAAACAAAAATAATTAAGTGAAATTTCTATTTTTTTAAACTCATTATGTTGTCCTAGATTTCTTTTAACATGTATTCATGTATGTATGTACTCTGTGGTAACAATGAAGCGCCTACTATTGCCACTATAAACTTTTTTAATACACATCCGTGTCACACAGAATACAGACAGTATAAAAGCTTGTAACATTTTGACATGGTATAGGAGAAGACATGCCTTACGAAACAATTCCCAAGAAAATAGCGAATGAAGCATGAGTGTAATACTATCTTTATTTTTGTTTGAAATTCCGGGCCTAATTTGGCAGCCTTATCGCTAAAATCTCTTTCAGATTTGGGAGGGATCAGATGTCAGTAGAATGTTTTATGCATTATGTTAATAAAGCGTTGCGATGGATTTATTGTATGTAGGTATGTGAAAAGTCAGTCCAAATGTAAATCAGTCACAGTTTTTTTAAAATAACGCGTTGATGTCATTCCATTGCTATTCTATGTGGTTAGTAACAAGCACTAGCACAAATGTGACAGAGCAGCACAATAGCACAATGGCTGCATTCTTTGTTCCGGATGTATGCACGGATTTCAGGCTATCAGGCCAGGCAGATGGGATGAGTACGGCTTTCATCGTAGAACTAACGTGGAATAAGTAGCACCTTTTATGGTAAACTAGCGGGTGCTCGCGGCTTTGCTCGCATTAAGAAGTAAAACTTGCATCCCCTATTTCACCCCTTTGAAAGTGGCATTTCAAAAAATGCCTACGTCATAACATCTACCTGCATGCCAAATTTCAGCCCGATTCACCCAGTGGTTTGAGCTGTGCGTTGATAGATTACTATGTCAGTCAGTCAGTTAGTCCCCTAGGTAGATGTTATGGCGTTGAATCTGGTAAGAAATGATTTTTGGAAATGCCACTTTTAAAGCGGTGAAATGGGGGATTCAAGATTTACTTCTAAATACGAGCGAAACCGCGAGCACCCCACTAGTTAAGCTATAAAATCAGAATAGAAAATGACTCGTAGATTACAAAATATTAGTGCAAAAAGAACTGTTTCCGCCCGGGATCGAACCGGGGGCCTTGTGCGTGTGAAGCACACGTGATAACCGCTACACTACGGAAACTTGACAACTGTAAGCGATATTTTAGACCAAATACATTGATAGCAAAATTAAATAGATTTACATGAACAATAAAAATAAAAACAAAAATAACAAAGTTCGTATGTATACTCGTAAAAGGCTGAACTTTCACTGAACGTATCCACGGACAGAAAAAAAGAAAAGAGAAATTTTTACTTAGAGAAACAAGGTTAAAACAAAACATGTTTTAGCAACTATTTAATCTCTGATAAGTTTTTTGTAAGTAAAGGGTAAACCTTTTTAAAAAAATGCAAGCCTTTGTCTTGTTTGCATTGATATCGTCCGTCGTGATAAGTCGTAGTCATATTGCTTATTACTGCAGTTTGTAACTCCCCTGAAAAATGAGTTAATATTGAGAGTTCTCGGGTATATTTTTTATAAGATTAGTACATGGAAATAAATAATAAGAATAATTTTATTAAACGGTAGCCTTAATTTAAGCATTAATTGCTACCGACCGACCGCGATGAGTGGCCCAATAATAACCGGTTCACTCTCACTTTTGATGTTATCTCGAGATCAAAGACCTTTCCTTATGTATCCCAAACAAACCATAATTAATTGATATCTAAACTTATTAAAGCAAATCAAGTCATCGGTATTGGCTCCTCAATAAATACCCACATTTTCCGAGTAAACTTTTCCACTTAGTTGAAATTCTTGAAGTTAAAATAACAAATATTTTCTGGTCCAGAAACTTGAATGAAGTATTGGAATCCCGTAATTTGTTCCTTGGATCTTATCATCAGAAAGGACTGAGGATGGTAGTACTGAATTTTTATTCTTTAACATGAAATATTTTAAAATTACAGCTAACTTTAGAAAAAAGGTATAGCCGTTTCTTTAACAAAAAATACTAAAGTTTTCCGTATTTTTTTTAATCAATAACAAACAATATGTACCATTTATGTAATTCAGTCATCATTACTTGTTTAAACAAACATTGGTTGCAACATCAGATCACGTTCAGCTTCGCAAGCGTCCTACATTCCGCGGCAGATGAGGTGCTGATTCGCCAGTAATATTTGTATATAAGATGAAGATTGTTAGAAATAAAGGTTGTTAAGATTGAGAGTTCACGGTTGATTATTATAAGAGAAAGTATTGTTTCAATTCATATCCCACAGTCCCAGTAGAGTTATAAGTAGTAGTTGCTAGTAAAAGTTCTGCTACTAGTCAGTTAGAGATAGTCAGGAGTGTCAGTACCAGAGCAGCAGAGAGTCGTCGTGGAAGCCACATCAGGAAGAGGAAGCCGGCCACACGGACCTGCTCCAGAGGTTCTCCGTCAGCGAGTCAATGAGCTACGGGTCATCGGCCCGTCCAGCACCACTCCCACTGGAAGGGCGCTACGAACCCTTCTCAGTCCTCCCACCACGGCCAAGACTCCCTCGCCGTCACCGTAAGTGATCCTGTGTATGAGCCTGTGCACAGGGTGGTGGGAAAATCATTTCCTTCCTTCTGTCCTTCCCCCTTCCGCTGGGTGTCTTAGGTCTCGTGGCACCTGGTATCCTGCACTTATCTATCTGTGTATATATTGTCTGTGTAGGTATCGGTAGGGCTAGGGTTGTAGGGCAGTAGGTGGTTAAGAGTGTTAACGTAGAGAGTAGGTAGGAGTTAGGGTAGGTGGTGAGTATTCCAGACTGTGTGTTAGAAGATAGGAGTAGGGTGTAGTGGGTAGGTTATAGGGATAGGTTGGTTGTAGGTAGGAATACAGCTGGCAGGTCCCTATAATTCCTCTGTACGGGCTTAGCTCCGTACATTACTAATTTTAAAACAAAATTACAAGCTAAATTGTATATATTAACAACTCGGTGTTAAAATCAATACATTCATAAAATTTCTGTCGCCTTCGTAAGGCCGATTTTTTTGCATGTTTAGGCGGCAATTGTCTGCTAAGTTGCTTGAAGCATTAGGTACTATGACCAATAGTTGTATACAAATAAGGACGCAATAACTGTTCGGTGCTAGGCTACCATTGTCTGTAGTGTTAGTTAGTATCTAAACATAGACGGCTACAAAAAATATTCATTAGAAATTGTCATGACAATGTCTTAGACTTGTATCAGAAGTTACCATTTTATTTACTAAAAATGAAACTCATCGGATTATTCTGAGTAGCGCAAATTAAATATTCTTAGACAAGCTCTTCTGCACTTTGCAGTTACATATGTTTCACCTAAAAATCAATAGATAAGTGAAGTTACTAGAAAGTTCCATACTACATTTATCAAGTAAGTCCATAACTCTAAGCAGCAGAGACCGCAGCGGAAAAGCTAACTTTTCTAATCAGAGCAATAAGCAAGATATTCCGAAGATCTTGTAAACTCTTTGTTTGTCTTTACTTAGTTGTGGACGGCTTTGTTAAGATGGATTTACATTTTATCAATTATTAAATTAACCGTAAAAACAGCGAGATTATAGGATTCTACCTGGAAACCTTTATTCCAGAAAATTATAACCCCCGCCTTCAAATCTAGAGTAAATAGGTTTCTCTTAGGCAAACGTGCAATATTATAGACTACAGGGGTGTTTAACATCAGGCAGGCTGTAGTCAAACGTAGGCCTAATTCCGTGTTTTAAAAAAACGTGGTGGCTGCGACACAGGATGTTCCTAGTGCAGAACCTATAGGCTTATTAAAATGCAGTATTCTCAGCTAAATAAGTCAGATATGTTTTTTACGTTAATTGTTAAGGTTAATATAATTATTTTTATTTTTATATTGAGTTAGGCGTTCTAGCTCAGTTAGCGGCGGCAGTTGCAACGTCGGCGCGGTCAGTCATTCGATGGGTGACCAAAAATGGCATTCTATTTTGGGCGCTTTCGTGGGTTGGATGACACGTTAAATTGTATTTCCCGGCTGTTTGTCAATGGCACGGCAGCCGTTAAATCAAGTCAGGTTTCTCTAAGAGCGATGTGAAAAATTATGACACCAGAATTGGACACTCTCATAAAAGCTTATCATTTTACTTTATTATATTTTCATCAAACACATGTTGATATATTGTCTTTATCTTTCTATTCGATACGTATTTGTGAAATTATCTAAATTGACGGGCTTACTTGTATGAATACTGATATGTCAGCCGCGTTTTAGCTCACATTCAGGAGTTCAATCTATTTTGATTATTACAATGTTATCATTTATATGCCATTGTTTAACAAGGAGGGAATTTGTTGGTCTTCTGTTCATTCCTCTTTTGTATTTTAACGGAGTAACGGACCCATATTAATATTGAAATGTATAAATAATTAAGTAGATTAAATTCTGAAGTATTTGCTCTTTCTTATGACACAGGTTTTTTTTATCCAAGACAAGACGAGCAAAGCCGCCGGTGAGATTTATATCTATGTAAGTGTAAGATATCCAAGTATATCTAGAAAACACCTATAAACCTCTTGTTGAGAGGTTCTTATCAAATTCTAAGTTTAATGCATTTACTCAAAGCGACATTAAATTATTTACGATCAATGAAAATACGTCTTTACTCACCGCCTTTCTGGTTTGGTTAAAACATTTAATTCACAGCTGGAAATCTAAAAGGAACACTTTGAAAAGTTATTATGTGATTGGTTCTATATATGTATACATATCTACTATATCTATATCTACTATACTTTCATATGCCCCTAAAAGTTTTACTTAATAATACGAGTACAATTTTGAGAAATGAAAAAGCAATTATTTTGTTGTTATGTTAACTATGTATTTATTTTTTGTTTAAATTTTATTTGTACAGAAACTATCCTTTTCTATACATATTTAGAATCAAAGTTTGACTTAGTATTTTATGTAAAAAACAAGCAAAACATCATCGTTACTTTGTCAAATTCCATAACGAGTTTTATTGTTCCCTGCTTCTGTAATTTTTGTGAATGTGAAGTGTCCTTTTTAGAGTCCTCAATAAAAGCCCATTGAGCCCGGGGCCAGGAAGTAATCTCGGATATTGACAGATTTATTCAACAAATACAGCCTTTCTTGTAGCGATGGAGGCTGCGGCTTCAATATTTACTTATTAACTACTACTGTGCCGCGGTATCACTCGCAAATATAGATACAGAACACTATACCTATATTGGCTTAGAGAGTAAAATTAAATTAAATATTCTTTATTCTACACCAATTATTATATACCTACTCGTATGTATATCACAAGTACAAGGAAATATAGCGCATAAGATTTTCATGTTCGAATAAAACATTATTGTTGATGTTTATATAAATTAAGCATTTAATTTAAATCGAACAACGTAAACGCTGAAAATTTTAATCAAATCACACTCTTATTAATAAACAATTAATCAAAAACATGAATCTCTTCTTAGATTTTAAGTACGTACATACTATATACTTATTTCTATTCCGTATAAAAACAGCATCATGAAATTCACTAAACTAATCACTTAGGTGCTTCAATGAGATATTTCTTGACTCCTCTATAATATATCGGTATATACTCCTTCCACTCGATATCCTGAGGGTTAAAGGGGAACAGCTGGGCGTCCTCTGGAGACAGGGACCTGGTGAGGGCCAGGGTGTTGGCAGACTTCATCAGCCAGGACCGGCTGGTGAAGAAACTGATCGCTCTCTGGACAGCCACCAAGTTGGAGAAGATTTTCTCAAATCTGGGAAATAATTTTAGTTTTAATATTAAAACTTTCGTTTGACATTTTATTAATATGTTAACTAAACGGTTATCGTTCACGTGTAATTAACCTGATTCAGTCACTTACTCACGAAAAACACACAATGTAGTCTATAGGTAATGTCTGTATTATATGGTCAAGAAATTTACTTAAATATTTTCGATAAAAAAGTAACTAGGTAAGTACGCTATTTATTTCCAACATACAAATCTTAGGCGAATGGCAAAAGTCATTGGCCGAGAACGGGCGGACCGCGGTACTCTTTTGGTCCACCCGTATGTGCAAGTAAGTAGATAAAATTAAATATCCATGAATGTATATTAAATATATTTTCATTTCATAAAACATCAGTTTGTTTGATTACTAATAAGTACCTAAATTGGTGGAATATTTTTTTTGACTAAAGCGTGCTAAAGCGTTGTCGAGTAGACAGACTGCCCGCGCTCCGCACCTGTGCGCCCGCGCCGCGGCTCACGTGTCGCGACGCGAGTCACCGCTACATATTAGGCCGTAAATTTAACTTGATATCCGGTGTAAGTAAACGCCTAAAAATAGTACTTATGCTACTTTTTGGTCACCCCACAATCTATGTAACCTAAGTGGAACCGCGAAAATTCGTTAGATTCTTTCTCAGCAATTTAGTACATTTATTACATTACTTTAATTCATGAGTGTTCCATTTTTGTTGTAGAAATACAATAGTAAGAAAACAGTAACACAAAAGGTACACTTCCTTACCTGGGTTTCTTTCTGGCCACTTGCAGGATAAAGTCAGCTATGTATACAATCATATACATGACAGCTAGAATAAGTTTGAGAAGCCATTCCCTTTTTGAGTACAAAATGAGATGAGGGAAAGGTAACAAATCTGTAAAATAGAAACGTCTATTAATACAATTGGTTGTAGGCAAAATAAGACAAGTTAGTTGATCATGAATGTATAATAACTAACTGTATACATATACAAATGCACAGTTCGAAATAACGAGTTTTTTTACAATTTTATTTTAGACAAAAGGTACGTTAATTTTACGGTTTTTGTGAATATATAACTAAATACAGCCGAAACTAGAAAAACGCGATTTTTTAATGCTTAGGATGTATATTACTTACTAAATTTATCCTTAAGACCTGCATCTATGTAGTATTTCAGAGAATCGCCTATCGAGATGGGATTTGTTGAGCCAGACACTGCATTGAAGATTGTTACTTTGTCACATCTGAAATATACAAATATGTATTGTGGAAAAAGCGAAAAAAAACGGCAAAAAGAAAACAGCAACGAACAGACAAACTGTGGAACTTCTTGCCCGAATATCTATTCCCCCTGAACTTATGATTACTTGAATTTATGATTACTTGTGTTGAGTCTGGTCGTTTGTATGTATAATAAGTATGTATTTACAAAAAAAAAAAGTATATAAGTATTATATCCGTTATCTAGTACCCACGACACAAGCGTTAGCTTAGTGTGGAGCTAGATGGCGATGTGTGCAATGTCCTGGAATATTTATTTATTTATTTTTTATTTAACTATAAGTAATTTGTCGGTCTTCAAGTCGAGAGTAAACCGGTTTCTCCTAGGCAAGCGCGCTAGATCGTAGATTATAACGTTGCTTAACATCAGGCAAGTTAAAGTCAAGCGTGAGCCTATCTCAGGAAAAAAATGGACTTATAGTTAGCGTATACATTTCTGTGGTTTTCGAGACATCCATGCCAAAAAAGTAAACTGTTTTAAATAGTAAAATGTATACTCGTATTTGTAGTTCAGTTTCTGTGGAAAGGAAACTCAAAATAAAGATATTTAAAATGAATAAAAATGCATTAACACAAAACAAAATCACTCGTGTGAAACCGATTTAGATAAATTGTTATTTTGTTTTTAAGCTACCGGCTGTTTTTATAATTACTAGCAAACCCGGCGAACTCCGTTTCGCCCTGAGCAGAGAACAATAAGTAGCTGTCAAATAATGTATCACGTACCGGCGCCATCTACTTAAAATATTGGTTTGTAGTACATGCTATGTATCTGAGATGGCGCTGTATGTGAAAAATGATATTCCCTGTTTTTCCGCTTTTCTGATGAAATTTTTCCTAAATGTTCTTTGCTATAAACCTCACGGAGCCCGAGACCTTTCCAACGAATGCAAAACCGTGGAATTCGGTTCGTGTGTTCTGGAGTTATAGCGTCAGGAAGGAAAACCCGACTTATTTTATATAGTAGATTATGCTCATACATATGTCGGATACGTCGTTCCGCTGCGATGCGCCCAACATGAAAATAATTAATATTATCGTCCCCGTGAACATTTAAGTTTGGGAATGCGTGAGGCAAAGATAAAAAAGTATAACGTATAGTATGCTTTGTCAATTATAGGTTCAATAAATTTGACAAAGCACAATAACAGCAACAACAAGATTGAAGTCGTTTTAAATGTAAACCCATCTGCCTTTTTTATAACATAAAATGGCGCGCGAGATGCCCAATAGTCATTGGAGCCGGTCAATCTGTTTGGTGATTTTGTATTTTTTTTTTTAGAGTGATTCTGTAGACTACTGATGTACATATTTGTCCAATTTCATTTCAGTAATCAGTATTTGGTAACAACTGTAGTCCACAGAAACAATTAACATAACTCTCAGATTTCTTTTATAACTCGACAATAGTAGGACACGTTAACAGTTGTAACCAAATACTAACACAGTTGCTTTCTGGGCGATAGTGGTTATTTATTTATCGTATGGCATTTTTTTATATATCTACTTGATAAATTTATTGGTTTTAAATACGCAATTGCATCTGCAGTTAAGGATTTAAATCCTGGCGACAGTGGTGGTCCACGTACAACTTACCTCTGTGCCTTAGTAGCAGCCACCAGAATGGTGTTACACACGTAGTCCACGGGAATGATGTCGAGGTTGTAGTCGTACTGGCTGTAGAGGGCGCGGCAGATGCCCATGGCGGCTGGGGTCATGATGCCGGTGGGACCGAACCAGTTGTCCACCCAGCCGGGGAGGGGCTCGGTTTTGGATCCCGTCACTGGAGAACACGAAACAAAACATTTTTTCCATAACATAGTAGAGACCTTTAGAGCGGTTTGAAAACTCTCGACACCAGAGTTGGCCACTCTTATTCGATAAGAAGAAGAATAACATAGTAGACTAAATTAGTCTGAAAGTCTTTTGAATCAAAACGGTTTTCAGACCTTTTTTTACAGCATTGTAAGTTTTAAATACAGCACGAACAAAAAAGCCATGCACTTCGGATTGCAGCCCTCTAAAATCTAACAAGGGTTATCCTGAGAAATCTATCATTCACCACAAATAAAAAACTTATCAGATGCATTTCTACCACAAAGCATCACCACACCACAATTCTACTACTAATATTCAACACATGAATGTTTAGTTACTTTCTTCCACAAATTTCGAAAAGTCATAATAAGTTAGAAGCAAAAATGAATCATACCGATAGAAGGTCGAACGATGATCGCAGGAACATCTCCATGAGTGCTTTGAACTAGATTTTCTGCTAACGCCTTGGTGAATGTGTATGTGTTGGGTAATCCATCTGTATAGAAAAAACACATTGTTTCCCACATTATCCGAGACATTATGACGATATAAAAAAGCTACACTCAAATGTTTCAAAAATAACGATTTATATATATATTTTTTAAACACGCAATATACTTGTGTTAACTACAGCCTGCCTAAATGTTGAGCAACTCTGTAGTCTAACATAAAGCACGCTTGCCTAGAAGAAACCTATTTACTCTGGATTTGAAGACCTCATTAACAGTAACCGCTTGAAATGTTAATAAAGGGGCATGAAGTGATTTCATGAGCCCTGGATTGTAATTCTCGGGAAATATAGATCCTAGTAGCCTATTCCAAAGTTTCTTATACCTAGTTGTATTCATATGAAAATTAGCGTTTTCAGTAAGGTCAGTGAGATATCCGTTAACTGTTAGTGTCTATATACCTACATAAAAACCAACGAAAACCTCTTAAATTATCTTATTGCTATGATTAAGACCTTATTAACTCCGCATTTGGTAGGACAGCTTAATTTTATAACAATCATCATATCATATATTACTTTCTCAGTTAAGTAGGTCAGATGGTCAATTACCCAAGAAACGGTCAGTACTAAGACTTTCATTGGGTATTTTTTTACATATAAGTCATGTCCCTTGGCCCTGATTGTCAGACCACTCCTGCACAAATCACATAATTGACGCTTCGATCGAAGGTTGTACCTATAATACAGTTGATAATAATTATACCTTTATGGAATGAATTCAGATGCTCAGCAGGCAAAAAATGAAGCGTACAAGTATATAAACGCTTCCGTGATTGTTATAAGGTAATTGTAGATTGCGACTGTTTTTAATATTGTAGCAGTGACTAAACCATGCACAGAGGCGTATGAAGCAGATTTAAAACAGTTCTAACTTACCAAGTAAGAATAAAAGTATCATTAATTTGAATTATTATCAAATGACCAGTCGACCTGAACCAAGCTTGGCTTGAATAATTAAATTGTCACTGTGAACATTGATAACAAAAGGATCCTGTAGTAAATGGTAGGTGGTCGAGTCTCAGTAAGACAAACTGACCAATCGTGTAACTGTGTTCCTCTAAGAACTTGGACTAAAAAAAAAATTACGTCCTACTGTAATAAGGAACAGTCAGATATCGAAATAACAAAATAAAAGTTACCGCAAATAAAACGTCAACTTTTAAAAATAGTGATAGTGTTTGTTTCATTGAAATCGGACTAGGATTACTGGAGTTTCAGTGTTTTACATTTTCACCACTCTTTTTAATTTGCTTTTCTTCACGCGCTTAGCGATATTGAGATGTCGCGGCGCGCGAACCAATCACAGGCTGCGTGACGTCACGTTACTGTAACAACTATGAGACTGCCTGTCAATCGTTCGCCCGGTCACTTTGCCGTGGAGACCGAACTTTCGCGTTTAATATTTCCATAGATATAGGAAAAAAATACATGCAGGTTATTTTTTGCCTACTTTTATATTGGCTGTTAAAAATATTTATGAGCCTTTTTAATGGTAATACTCACCAAGTATAGCTGTAACATCATCGTCAGTCCCCTGCTCGACGACCCGGTACACCTCGTCGATGGCGGCCGGCGCGGGGTAGATGACCTCCTCGATCACGCTGCGGTTGCAGTTAGAGTAGGCTGTGGATACGTGCACGAACGCCTGCAAGTATTTATTTTTTATATTTTATAGACTAGTGGACACCCGCGGCTTCGCTTGCATTATTTCAGGATAAAAAGTAGCCTATGACACTCAAACGTCTCAAACTCAAACTTACATCAACACGCCTCAACTGCTTGCAGAGCTCTAGAACATTCCTGGTGCCTTCCACGTTGATGGCCATGGCTTCCTTCAGCGGCTCGTTGAATTTCACCGTCGCGGCCGAGTGAAGTACTATGGATACCTGACACATTCAAGAAAAGTTGCAATCTATTTTAGGCGCTTCCGTGGGTCAGATGACACGTTAAATTGTATGTCCCGGCTGTTTGTCAATTACGGCAGTCGTTAAGCCATGTCAGAGGCCCTTAGGGCAGCTTGATAAACTCTCGACAACAGAGTTAGCCACTCTCATTCGATAAGAAGAAGAAGAAGGAGTCATTCTTTGTCAAGACATTGGTCTTTTAGTCTTGAGTACAGAAATTAAGGTGTGTAGTTACATCAGTTTCTAGGTTGTCCTGACTATGACAATGTATCAGGGAAATCCTTAAATCATCTATGTCTATTATCAAAATTAACTAAATTAAATTAACAACAACTTTACTCAAATTGATTGTCGACTTCTAACGAAATGTGGCAATATACAATATCAAATACCAACAAACCGAATATCTTTACACAAAAGTTGATAGTTATGATTAACTACTAAACGTAAGGCGTTACCTATTCATCAGTAACCTTTTATAATTAGTGTAAGTACATAAATTTAAAAAATATTTTATTATTTATTTTATAAACATATTTTTTAATATTAAAAATATTAGCTGTTCGTAACGTAAATTCCCTACCCGCGAAAAAGTTCAAAAATCATTTTTTTTTTTAAATTTCTTTTTTGATTGTTAGAACAAAGTTTACAGTATACCTAGTGAATTATTTCATTTTTTTTTATGTTAACAAACTCACCATCATTTAGTGTTTCAGCACAATGATTAATTATGAAAAAGTTTTGCCCATACCTACTTATTATATATTTATATATTTTATTACTTTTTGTGTAATAAAAGTTTTACATGACATTTATCAAAATTATAATTAATTGTCAGCGCAGCCTTTTGTTAAAATATTATCTTATTGTACCTTCATTCGTTTAATGCGTATAAAAGAGTCATAAATACATGTATGTATCAAGTTTTATTTTGAGAAAAAATAAAGACTAAATTTTGGAACAAAACTAAAATCTAAATATATGTACAAAAAAAAAACTCAAAGGTGACTGACTGACTGATTGACTGACTGACTGATATAGTGATCTATCAACGCACAGCCTAAACCACTGGACGGATTGGGCTGAAATTTGGAATGAAGGTAGATGTTATGACGTAGGCATCCGCTAAGAAAAGATTTTTGGAAATGCCACTTTTAAAGGGGTGAAATAGGGGATGCAAGTTTTACTTTTAATGCGAGCGAAGCCGGGAGCACACACTAGTGGTAGATATAGACCCTAAACCTTAGAAGTTTAAAATCTGAACACATACTGTGTGTTACACAATGTGGGTACATATGTATGTAAATCCAGTGTAAATTAAAAAAACAAACAGGATCAAACTGTTAAGATACAAAGTATTTTATTCTTGCACTCGTTGACCAAGTTTGATAATTCTTTTTTATTCCTATGCCAGATAAGGTCGCCATGAGAATCTTGTCTTATGTACCAACAATTTATATATTCAATTGATAACAATACTTACATTATCTCGAATAGTTTGGAAATCCTGTGGAGACAGGTTTAGGCTCGGAGCTGTTAATTCTCCTTTTATAACAACTATCTTCTTTAGATCCATCGGTCGCTCAGTTTTAATTCGTGAAAATAACTGAAATAGAGTCATTAATCAGATAATACATTTTATCTGGAAAATAGCAGACGTATTTACACAAATATAAATAGATTAAATACCAAGAGAAACTTTGACATAGAAAAAAATCATCTTTCACCTACTGGTTTAAAAAAAAAGTCTTCTAAAAGCTACCAATTACCAGATACTCGGTTGATACACTCCATTTGTTATAATATGATTCTACTATTGGATATATGTACTTAAAAACAAAAGTAAAGTTGTGAAATTTCTCCGTTTTTCTCGATTCCCGTGAATTACATTCTTGATATCATAATGATTGCTTACCATCAGGCAAACTGTGGTCAAATACATTCCCGTGTTAGTTTAAAAAAGATGAATCATGGTCAAAAGTAAGTAGAACAATTGGTTTTAAAAAGGTTTAGGTACTTATAAAAATCACTGGTGCCAAACGAAAGTGGCAAACCAAATGATTTGTTGCTCGTTGGACGTGTAAAGTGTGTTTTGGGTACAATAATTCATAAATTACATGAACTGTCTCATTAGGTATGCAGGTGTGTTTAAATTGCATATTGTTAAACAGGCTGAAGATGGTATGAAAAGCAAATTTCAAATTCCACTTTTGTACTAAATAGCTGTCATATACATTAATTTATCAAGCCAAGTCATCATGTAAATTAACAAACAGTTAATAAAATGATAAGAAATGAACAAACGTAAATATTAAAATATTTCTCTTACTTGTAAAATAAAATCAATTGAACAATGTTACGTACTGACTTTAAGTTAACTTACTTTAAGTTCTCATTCATTCTACATATTATATACTTTGTATAACTATAAACAACTACCTAGATAAATATGTATAGGCGTATCTGCATCATTTTAGTACTCGTTATTAAATCAATCGTGGTTTCTGCGACACAGGATGTTCCTAGTGCAGAAGTTAGAACCCACAGGCATTAAAAATGCAGTATTCTTAGTTAGATAAGTCAAATATGTTATTTAAGTTGATTGTTAAGGTACATAAATAATTTATTCTTATTCATAATGTTAAATCATTTTTCCTCCGATTGCTATGCTATCATACATTGATAGTAGAAAGGAACACATGATTTATCAACAAATCACTGATAGTAAATATAGAATATTTGTCTTAGTAGTCTTACAGGCTTATCGATCATATTCTCGAATCGTTGCTCAGCGCTGATGCTCTTCTTCTCCCGAAGTAGCACATATATTTTGTTCACCTGAGGGCAGCTATACACAAGTTTCTCGATAAGCACCTGCGGAAAAAAGAAACGTCAAATATATACCTAATAGTAGGTACTTAATAATAATATAGTAGTAAGTTAAGGGTCAGATACATAAGGCAGTATGTAATCCTTGATACCGCGCGTATTGTCCGGAGGTTCCTGTCTCTGTAGCAGGGCACTCTATCTTTAAACATAATATAATAATCTGTTAAGAGTGGATTTACAGCAAAATAAAATAATTAAAAAATTTGTAATAAATAAATAACCTACCGAAAAAACCACCGTACCATAAAACCAATATGTTTTTGTTCAAACTTTATAGAAATTCATGAATTACTAATAATTCACGAATTTTCCGCTTCACGAAAAGACCGGAAAAATATGAAAAAGTTGTTTTTTTTTTTATGAACTTCCACAAACTGTGCAATAAAAGTTGTTAGTTCTGATACCCAGTATTAATTATAATTATATCTGTTTGGAAGTGCATTGGCACTAAAAACTGGATTTATGCAATAAAAAAACAAACTTAGTCGTTTATTTGTTGAAAGTGAATCTATATTTTATGTAAATGGAAGTTTGAGAGAATATTAATTTATTACATTATAGAAATTTGTTATAACAGATGAACTGAAAGTTAAAATGATAATTAGATAAAAAAGATATCAGAGAATCATTATGCATACTAATGAACTAATTTTCAGTGTTCATAAAGCAAAATTAAGTAACAAGCGTTGTAATATAATATATACACATTGAAAAAAAATAACACTTATGGTTAAAAATTGTTTCTTTTACACGGAATAGGCCAACGTTTGACTACAGCCTGCCTGATGTTAAGAACCACTGTAGTCTAAGTTGCACGTTTGCCTAGGAGAAACCTATTTACTCTGGATTTGACCCCTGTGTTATAATTATTTAGCGTGTGTATTACTTCTACACGCTTCTTCGGCTGAACCAATCTGAATGTATTCGTTAAAAGATAGATTATATACTGGATTAATATAACTTTATTTACAATAATAAAATATAAAAACAAGGGAAGAAAAACTAAACATACTACTTCTAACTACTACAAAAAGGGGCACTTAGAAAATCTTTAGAAAAGCCTAAAGATAATCTAGGGCAGCGTGCCCAGCATACTGGCCGCATTACCACGCTGGATGGCAATGCTGATATGTTGTGCCAGAAAAAGGCCAGCATTTTGGTCATGCGTCGCGTTAACCAAGCGCTCCGAGAGGTTTTGGAAAATAGTATGGGCTCCCGGACCCCACGGCCCCAAAGTCTCGACTCCAAAAGGCTCAAATATGTAACCTCGGCCGAGGTTAGCATATTTGCGTCTCTTGTGATACTCGGCAATAATAGCCGCCGCTCTAGCCCGACACCGTGTCAAAGACAGATGAGACGGCGCCAATGTGTCGACGCAAGTTGCGTCCCACACAAGGGGCCGACCCAACTTCCAGGGCACAAGAGTCATACCGTCAGGTCTTTTTCCATCGTCACGTGCTAGGCCGCTCGGTTCGAGCATAGCTGCAACATTGGCAGTGGAAAAAGCCCGGCGAATGATGTCGTTCAGACTAGCGTGGCGGCTAATTCTACCAGCACTCCTCGAACATGAGAGGCCGTGGTGCCCGAGCTCGTCTGGTATACTGGATTAACATATAGGTTACCTTTCATGCCGGAATATTGAGCGTAGCATCAAGAAGCACTCGTAGTACAAAAAGATTAATAATCTTGAGTCGTATTTCCACATGATTGAGGATCGTGACTCCCCCGCAGATTACATTCGTGGGGGAAGTTCTCTTGCAGACACATCGTCACATACACGTTACATTCATACATACATTCATACATACATTCATTTAACATTCGACCATGTTGTCAAATATATTGGTGGACCTGTGGATGATCTGGTCACCCTTAGTGACAAGGCCAAAAAGTGGCTGATGGACTTAAATATTATTCTATAGAAATATAAAGAAAGTGCTTCTGTTTACTCTAACTCTGACTCCATACGACTAAATAAATAAATAAATAAATATGAATAAATAATTTGTAAACATAATGTAAAATATTACATACCTTTCCTAGATATCCAGTTCCTCCTGTGATAAGCACAGATTTTCCCGCGTAAAATGACGGAACACTGGCATACGTGTTTGTTGGCATATTTCTTGTGTTTATAAACAACCCAAATAAAAAAAACCGACTTTAATTAAATAGGCGACACTTTAGTAAACGAGAATAAATTAATAATGTTTTCGTACCATTTTATTTTTAGTTTATTTTAAATGCACCTTCAATAGTTGTATGATATTTTAACCGTCCCGTAATATATGTGTTTTATTTTATGTACTTATTTTTTATTTTATTGTTGATGTTCACTGAAACTGGTACTATATGGATGTTGGGACGGTCGAGTGGTGTTTTACTTATATATGCAAAAATCACAAGCACATATACGAACTTTGGTCTCTGAATGAATTAATATTTTTTCCATATAAACTTCACACGTTTTAAGTTGCATCGTCAAGTGCCAATTTTCATACATGTTGTTCGACAAAAGGATAAAATGTTATTTAAAAAGAATGCATTGTGAACTTTATTAGCCTTTATTTTTAAATCGAATACTGACGAACAGGAAGATTACATTGAGAAATTATAAGTAATGACATAATCATTTTTTTTATTGAAACGCAAAAATGTTAAAAATGGCTTTAAATATGTATGTAACTAGTAAATTGAAATACGTTTACATTTTTTTTATCAACAATTTGTATGAAAGTATAATTTCGTCGATGCACCTTAACTAATTTAATAAGGCTTGATGACGTCTAACAAATAACTAGAGTACTCGTCTCGGGGACGAACCCACTAATGTGTTAGAAATAAAAATGACATGTATTAAGGTACTTCGTAGAACGTGTCAACAAATTAGTAAGCAAAACTCGATGGACGAAGGAGTAAATTATTTATTATCACGCGGTACCTGAAGGTATAGCGCCATTACCGCATCATAATTAGATATAAAAACTTTGGAATCTATAGTAAACCATTTTAATACTTTTTAAGCAAGAATGGTCTCACTTATAATGTAACAACCTATAATGGGAGAAATAATTATAAAATTATTTTTCTATTCGCATACAATGTTATTAAACTTTACAGAGTTAGCAAATTAGCACAACATTTCGAGTTTTGAACAACTCGACAACAATTATTGTTGACAACAACGTTTTAAAAAGGTTTTACATATTTAAGTTACTATCAAAATATTGTAAAATTTTAAAATTATAGTCGCTAGTTGCTATAGTAATTATAATTAACGCCGTGTTTGCTCATGCGAGAATTGCTTCAGGTGACCATGTGGTTTATTGCCTGCCCTTACAATCTAATAATTATATTAATTAACAGCAAGGCATTTGTTTTATGCAACAAATCCTGTTTTTTTAAATATCGAGAGACAGGAATAGCCTTTGCTTGCAGATTACATATTTTGTAGATTTTTTAAGCATGATAGGGCTATGTTTGGTTTCAACCCGCTTGCTGTTAAGCGTTGCTGTAGCCTAGCGTGTTTCAACATGTTTATCTAAAGGGAACTAATAAACTTTAAATTATATATAAGCAGTAAACTGAGGTACTATTTTTCACGTTCGACCTTAGTAACCCTGTATAACATTACATTGTGTAATGGGGATAAACGTCTTAAAGCTGTAAACGCTATATAAAATCTTATATTTTTTCTTACGTCTTATTGTGATCATAGTATATTTGTGATCGGGTTTTGAATTTTAAAACTCCATAGCGCTGCAACTACTATGGGTAACCGAGGTCCTTTTTGTAAGTTTGTTAACTTGTCTTATCAGTTGCAAACTTCTGTTTGCGGAAGGCGAAGATTTTTGTATGAATATTTTGAATGCCTACATATGTACATATATGTGTTGTCCTTTAACTATCAGGTATTATAACATACAATGCGTACCAATCTACCTGACCTGTAATATTTTTCTGTTTCGTTACCATAACTAACGTCGAGAGAACCTGCCCCAGCACCTAGTTTACAAATTAGAAAGTTATATTTTTTGCATTTTAATAAAACATTTGTACTTTAAAGAGGGCATGTAAAACCGTACTAGTACACTAGTCTATAGCTATATCTATTCCTAGATGATAAACAACAATAAGTACTAAGACATTAGTACTTTGACCTGAATCTAAGCTCAAATGTTATTAGGGCAGAGGTGTTGTCATCAGGAACTAGGTACTTCGACAAATAATGTAATTAAGCCTATCCAATTGTAGTCTGTGCATGTATATACTTAGAATATTAACTAAGTATTTCTGATTTTTACTTTAACGACGAATATAGGTATATACTACACTAGTGGACGCCCGCGGCTCCGCTCGCATTATTTCGGGATAAAAAGTAACACCTTTTTTATAAAAACTAGAGGTCCTAGATCCAGTTACTTCACTTGTTTCTTGTTTTTATGTATTGTGTTTTATTTCCGTATCTATCTTACTAAGCAACGATGTTACTTTAACTATACAATTTACATACAAGCTGTTAACATTTATGTTAAATTGAAATAAAGGATCTAAAGATGCCAATGTACTCTCAGATTTAATTTTGCTCATGCAATACAATAATAATATATTATATAAAAAAACGTTTTTTTTTCTATAAATAACACCAAAGAAACACAGAATAATTGCATTTATTTTGTTATATATTTTAATAGATTAATCATATTATTTAGGTAACTGACCTCAGTTTATTCATGCGTGTGAATTTAAAACAGCTTTTACCAATATTTTGATACTCGAATGTACATTAATGATGAACATGATATTTCACATAATTCCTAGGCTTTTTGGAAAATGAGAGAGAAGATATTGTATTAAAAAACATTATTATATGATAAACAATTGACTTGTACAATGTCATGTCAATTTTTGAGAGTTATATATAAATAATAATAATTATTATTATTGTGATTTAAGTTAAAATTATTACAAATATTTCAGAAACTATGAAAAAAATATGATTTAGTTATGTAATGGTATTCTTCACCGTATGCCACAATCATTGCTTGTGTTTTTGTGGTTTCAAGTCACTTGGTGTTCAAATGCCTCATTTTCTAGTTTAAAAATAAACTGTATTAAGTAATTGTAAGTATTAGCATTCTAATAACATGAAAGATATAAAGTGTTTCCAGTTTAACAGGCTAATGCAAAACTTATGACGATACTGCTTTCTTGGGTAATATTATTATATTCCAATGCATAAGAGAATTTCTTAAATAAGAATTTTACTTCAGCTTTATTTTATTAGGTTCGTAATGTAATCGCTAAAAATTTGTTATGTATCTTTTATCAGTTTTATAAATTATCATACATTTGATTATTGTGCAAAAATACTAAAGTGCGATGCTAATTATTCAAGACAATGCTGATAATATTACTTATTAATTTATTACTTAACAGCGGTTTTGCATGTGTTAATCCGGGATATAAAGTGTCCTAAAATGTGAATCGGATTGAGCGAGTGTGGCTGGGTTGCGGGACCTTACAATCTGACGAACCCAGTTCGAATCCCGGTCCCGCTCCAATGACTTGATTTACAAGTTATGTGTGGATTAACACTCCCTTGACGTTGAAGGAAAACATCGTAAAGAAATCGAAATAATTGCAACCCAACGACATGTGTCATTCGTGGAAGTACCTGGGCGCACACCACGATGTAAAGGAGGGATATGTTAATCAAGGTCCAATCAAAACCCAAGGACATGTGTCATTCGTGGAAGTACCTGGGCGCACACCACGATGTAAAGGAGGGATAGAGGGATATGTTAATCAAGGTCCAATGTATGGGCCAACTGACAATTTATCCGTATTCTATGAGCATGATAAAATAAAAAACATGGACACACACACCAACAAACTTTTGTCTCAGAATATTAGTGGGAACTGGGAAAAAATAAAAACAAATAAATAACTTTGGAAATTACATATAATAAAAAATGAGATATGTTATCAAAACTCTTATCAAATTTCGTATGAAACTTTTATCAATATGTTAATTGATGAATATAATTAAGATACACAAATCACATTTTTTTCACAATTTCTTTGTATGTAAGAATAAGCTACATAATAATGTACCTACATATGTATTTTTATGCTTTGTCCATTATAACATTATAATACTACTAATGTTATTATAATTATGTATCTATTGATACTTGTCATATCCATACTTTTTTACTCCATAATTTTGACAAACTCAATTAACTAAACCTGTTGTATATATATGAATAACTAGGAATGACCCGCGGTTTTGCTCGCGTTAACCCAGGATATAAAAGTAAACTATGTATTAATCCAGGTTCTAATCTACGTTCATACCATGTTTTTCAGTTCGCTTCGTCATTTGGGCTTGTCGTACTAACAAACGTACATGCACACACACACACGTGCGCATAAACTTTAGCCTTTATAATATAAGAGTGACAATGTAAAAGTCTCAACTATTAGAAAGAATACGTATGTACTACATGTACTACATGTACTACCTATTTATAAATTCACAACACTACCTTCATGGAATGTCCCTTCTCAATAAATTACTACTTTATTTTGATTGAAAGTAATTGTTTATTTATTCCACGCTGAAATTATGTATGCATAAGGCCAATTAAAGTAACATTGTCATATTAATTAATATCAGACAGACGTATGTATACTTCTACGAGATTACTGGTAAATAAAACATAACCTTTTAGGACCGGTTTTAGCAATTAACAAGCGAGTCGGCTTAGCGGTTCCAGTGTCTGCTTTTTATCCAGACACACCCTGGTTCGAACCCTACACCAATGACTTGTATTTTCAAGTTATGTGTGGATTTGCACTCGTTTAACGGTGAAGGAAAACATCGTGAGGAAAAAGGCAGGTTTGAGAACCACAATATCCGAAGACATGTGTATTCTGTGGAAGGCGCCCACCACGATGTATCTGCCCTAGAGAACTTCCCAAACGCATTCTGCGGGGGAGTCACGACCCTCAGTCATGAGGAAATACGACTCAAGAGAGTTTACAACTACTTTTGTAATATGACGCAAAAAGACAAAGGCTCTTTAAAAAAGTTCAGCTTAGTTTAGCTCCGTTACAAAATGTGCATATTACACGTGAGTGAAAACCGTTTAGCTAACATATTGATAATACGGGGAACCAAAACATTTTCTCGCGAATTTCCAAGAGACGTAGAACGAAATTGTGCTTTCGAAGTAAAACCGCCCTTGAAAGATTACGCTTTAGTTACCAATGTTATATGCATATTTATCGTGTTGTGTTAAGTGTATTGACTTGAATATAAGAAAAATAAGAAAATATCTACTTTTTGCTAGTTTGAATTCAAAACCATCACTTAAAACTTTTAAATCTGGCGTCTGTTGGAATCAATGTTATTTACAGTATTTTTTTTTCAATTGGACTTTCATTAGTTTGGTCCCAAAATAGAAAATATTTGGATCCTTATCAACGGCTTTATGTATCTAATATATATATTTTGCATTTTTTGATGAGCAGTATCACAGCAAGACCAAGAGGTTTACAAAGAATGTGTATCGGGCAACATTAATATGTATAAAATTTACATAACACTTTTAACACTAATTATTGAAATGAATAATGCATTATTAAATACAATTTCACATACCATTTTAATGTGACACATAATTAATATCTAAATATATAAAACTCAAAGGTGACTGACTGACTGATTGACTGATTGACTGACTGACTGATATAGTGATCTATCAACGCACAGCCCAAACCACTGAACGGATCGGGCTGAAATTTGGCATGCAGGTAGATGTTATGACGTAGGCATCCGCTAAGAAAGGATTTTTGGAAACGCTGCATTTGAAGGGGTAAAATAGGGGATGCAAGTTTTACTTCTTAATGCGAGCGAAGCCGCGAGCACCCTCTAGTTGGTTAATATGATTTGAGAAGTACTTTCTTCTCATACCCTTTTCCCCGACTTTTCCTTTATTAAGTATGTACAAACTCCATCTACATAGATAGGAAAATATTTTTCCCAGTCGATATCTCTCGCTAGAAAAGGGAAAGTTTTTGCATCATGTGGCGAGAGGGTTCCGTACAATTTCGTAGATTTGTCGTTTTTGATGATCCAAGAGTTACTCGTGAAGTATTCTATAGCGTCGCGGATCATCACGGTTTGGGTTACCATATTTACGTACCTGAAAAGAAGAAGGAGAATTATGTTAGCTGTTATATAATTAATGAAACAAGCTTTATGAGACAGGCTAACTCTGATGACAAGAGTATTCAAATTAATAAGAATAGGAAGATACCTTTGAATAAACAGTCGGGACCTTGAAATGATTTTTTTTATCTTTCTTTCTTTTTTTCTTTCTTTCTTTCTTTTTTTTTCTTTCATTTTTTATTTCTTTCTTTCTTTCTTCCTTTCTAACGTGTCACCACCCACACATTTCAGTAAGATGATACTTCACACCACCACTGCTATTAATCACGTCGACAGATGCATAGCTACAAAGAATATTTATTTAAATCAGACGTTACTTTCCGGAAATCCATTGCAAATGTAGTTTGTAAAGATATCTTCTATCGTTATAGTGAAAGCCGCACGGTGTTTGGTAAATCTTTTAATTCCAAAGTTATCATCTAGCTTTCTTAATTTGGGAAATTTTATGTTTCATCATCTTCTTATCGAATGAGAGTGGCCAACTCTGGTGTCGAGAGTTTATCAAGCCGCCCTAAGGGCCTCTGACATGTTTGAAGAAGAACCACAATGTCCTTTCCCAATAGAATCCTCCCAATGAATCAATTCTGCGGACCACTACCCTCAGTGACGAGAAATACTAGACAAAAGAAGATATTAAAGTATGTCCTCACCGTGGTCTACCCATGGAGAGCCTGGTGACGGTGTCAGCGATGTATGCCACGAGGTAGCTGAGGAGAGTGATGAGCCACACCAGCCAGGAGCGGCGGGTCAGCAGCGAGGCGTGCGGCCAGGGCAGCTCGTCTGGGAGAAATATGTAAAGGTTTAAAATGAACATAACTTTTTATTTACGAACCGAGTTGAAAATGAACCAACATGTTAGTGAAAACCGTAGACAAAGCGGTTCAGCCATTTTCGAGTCTTTAACGAACAAACATACCTAAAGACAACAGAATATTTTTTTTAACATGATTTTTGTGTTCTATTGCATCAAAGAAGACCCCTCAACTATTTTTTTTTTCAATTATCTTCAAAGTACAGACAGCGACCGTTTGCAGCTTTATTATATGTATAGATGTCATGTAAGAGTAAGGTGAGCTATCATATGGTATCTAAAGATTTAAAAAATCTCTCACGGCCATATAAGAATAAGAAATTATAGGACTACCTAATAAAAGCGTGTTCAAAATAACAGATGTATCATGAACATGATCATATAGGGTCATTGATCTCCATCAGTACAATGATGGAGATCAATGTATAGGGTATTTTACAAGGGTATTCAACTTTTGCTAAGTTTTCAAACTATTCACAATGTTAAGCCATGTGTATAATAACTTCTGACGTTTTTATGAGACTAGACAGTTACGCATTTGACATTACAGCATAAAACGTAACATCAGATTTATTCCTACAGACTGGATTTCGTCCAATCGGAAACTTATAGTTTTTATGACATTATCAAATAATAAAAAAAGAATTTTTAAAATCAGTTCATAAATAACATTGAAATAGCGTAACATACTCACAAAAAAAGAAAAATAAACTTTTAGAAGACTTGCTAACCTCCTTCTTTCGAAGTCAGTTAAAAAGGGTAAATGTCGCAACTTACTCATGTTTTGCTTGACAGCGGCGTCACAGTATAAATCTCTAAACTGTCGCATGGTAACAGGATTGGTAGAGCTCGAGCATGAGTTGTACACCTCTACCTCTGTGGGACTGAAAAAAAAATACAATTTGATTTAATGATTTATAGAACTTACGTAAAATAAATATAGTTTACGCATTTAACATCCGTCACAGAGTTGTCTCATAATTTTACGAGGGATGTAGATATGAGGTTAATTTAAATGAAATGCTAAACTGTGTTAGTCAAGTTTATTTTTGAGGTATTAAATGAAAATATTCTAATATAAGATTTTATTTGCTGTTCCAAATTAATTTATCAAATATATTGTTGGTCTATTTTAATTAAGCTTTTATTCCGCGGAAGTCTTTTATTCCGCGGAAAGTACGAGAGGCTATAGAGATCAACCGCTACCCGAATTTCAACCGAGACCGTGGATGGGCGCTTCCACCGGCGTGGGTCCCAGCTCTTAATACGATGACAAAGAGAAGGATCATTGAAACTTTGGATCAAGATACGGTCAGTTTTGTATGCGCTGGTACATCGGTCGATGTTGCTGTCCCTGATGAAGCAGTGGAGCGACCCGAGGACGAAGCGGCCGGGAGTAGTAACATCGCCTCGCCTCCACCCCCACCACCCCAGGCCCCCGCGCCCGTGTCCCGGCGGGCCGCTCGCGCGGCGGCGCGCAGTCTGCGGGCTGCCGCGGTCCCAGAACATACGTTCTGAAGATGGATGTCATAACATCCGAAACGCGTAAACAAATTACGCGATTTACACGTGAGTGAAAACCGTTTAGTTAATATATTGATAATTATGTATGTGTTTTAAATGAATAATTATTCAATAATCTTATTATTCAATGTTCTCTCGCTTTTTCTTATCGAATGAGAGTGGCCAACTCTGGTGTCGAGAATTTATCAAGCCGTCCTGAGGGTCTCTGCAATGGCTTAACGACAATCAATGGACCCGAAGGCATAGGTCATTCGTAAAGAGACCTAGCAGTCAACTTTGATGTATATCTATTATCTACTATCAAAAAATATTCTCAAATCATATGTTTTTACTTGTGTTTGTTTTTCAGTTAAATCTGTCACAATAAATGTTTTCGTTCTTTCTTTCTTTAAATCTCTTACCTTGAAGCTCTAGCAGCAGCCACCAGGGTGTGGTTACACACGTAGTCCACAGGAATGAGGTCCAGCACGTTGTCACTATCACATCGCACCACTCTGCACACGCCCTTAGCTATCGTGGTGACCAGACCGGTGCCGCCGAACCAGTTGTCCACCCATCCCTTTAGAGGCTCGTCTTTTGATGGAGACACTGAAATCATAGCGCATAGGATGGTTTTAATGAATAGTTAACATTTTTTTTAGTTGTCTTCTATATCGGAAATCTGGAAATGACGAAATATGATGTAGACTAAAGTGTATTTTTCCATGGGTTAATGGATAATGAAATCATAGTATTTAGATAGCCTTTAATCTTGATTCACTATTCACAAGATTAGATAAACCAGGATTTAAACATAGGAAACAAAAAAATCTAACACAAAAAAAGGAAAACATAAAAGTCTCAAAAGTTGGTCACGCAGGTGCTATTGGGACACCCGCTCTAAGTGGAATACTTAGTGCTATTTTTCTGAATCAATCCTCAATATACTCGTAGTAGTGCATAAGATGGTATTTGTCGTCATTACAGTGAGATATATGTTGTTCCTTTGCTAACATCTATGTATGTGTATACTTAATCAGTATTTATTAACAATATGTATTAATTTATTTTATTTTTGGTATATTGTTATTATATGTATTAGGGTGTATGATTTATATGTACGGTTTATTAAGTAGTATGTATTTTTAATCTAATCTTTTCTCTTTTTATTGTATACCACGTCCTTTGTAATCTCTTATTTATTCCTTTCCATCTAATGGTTGCCTGGAAGAGATTGCTTTTAGCAATAACGCCGCCACTTGTGGCACTAGTATAAGTATTTTTTTTCACTCTTTGTAATTCGTGTGTTGCAATAAAGAATTTTCTATTCTATTCTATTCTAACTGCTGTGGCCAAGCATAAACCTAGTAATAAAAATAAGAACCTTACCAACAGAAGGTCTGATGATTACAGCCGGAATCTCTCCATGTAATTCAGATACCAGATGTTCAGCCAACGCTTTCGAGAATGAGTACGTATTTGGTAATCCTTCTGTAATAAAATAAAAAGATTTGTTAATGTGTGCGTGCGTGAGTTTTGCTCTTTTTTTTTCTGGTAAAAATATCCTAACTTTACATTACCTATGTCTTCAAATCTAGTGTTAATACGAGTAGGTATCTTCTAGGTAAGCATGTTACACCCTAGGCTGCAGCAATGCTTAACATCAGGCAGGCTGTAGTCAAACGTAAACCTATCCCACGTAAAAAAAAACATAATCATCTGCCTTAAAACGTGTATTTGACCGCAATTTATCTGCTAGAAAACGACTTTAGAGTAACATAATTATTTATATCTAAAAGTGTTTCTTTAGCCCCTATAACTATTACTACTTGTAAGCATAGGTTATAATTTTTTTAACAATTTTGTAAATTAATTTCATTTTGTCATACTTAGCAGTAAAGATAAGGCATATATTAGTCTTTTCTTGTTAGTTTGTTAAAGTTTAGGTTATTAAATGTTAAAAACTTTTCAGTCATTTTTTGTGGGCGCTAACTAAAAACGTAACTTTACAGTACTTAACTTTACGTTTTGTAACTAGACAGCAAGGTTTTATGTTAATCTTTATGAGAATAAACAATTTGTATTGTATTGTTTATATTTACAAAAAACCAAAACTTACTTAAGAACTTAGTAACTTCCCCTTCAGTGTGTGTTTCCCGTGCAAACTTGTAAGCTTCCTCCATGGAGACGGGTGGGGGGTAGAGCTGCTCCTCTATGATGGTGCGAACTGAGTTGGAGTACGCTGTCGACACGTGGACGTACACCTGAACAAGTAATTAATATAATAAAAAAACTGTTTTGTTAATCTTAGGCTATTAGCCTTTACTTACCATCAGCACAGAGTACAGAATACAACCATCAGGCAAACTATGGTGAAGTGCACACTGCACACCCGTTTTAGTAAAAAAAAATTATAAGCTTTACTAAAACTTATAGCAAACTATTAAACTATTTTAAACAATATCTTAAACTATTTTATTTTATTTATTTACTTTATCTGCTACTCTTTATTTAATTGCATGTTGTTAATAATTTCGGAAAATAAACAACACCAAAGTAAATGTGTCCATTTAATTTCTAAGTAGTATGTTCTTATTATGACATTGACAGATGTAGATATTATGTTATTCTTTGAATATGAGTATGATAATTATTGCAAATTACTTACTGTGTTAATTTACATAATATTCACACTACAGATTAGCCAATTTCATTTCAAAATATTCAGGCGTTAAAAATTTGAATAGGTACTTGACTGACAGCTATAACTTATCCACCTTTAATTTTTTTTATTTATTTTTTTACGTGGGATAGGTTTACGTTTGACTACAGCCTGCCTGATGTTAAGCATCGCTGCAGCCTAGGGTGTAACACGCTTACCTAGAAGATACCTATTAACTCTAGATTTGAAGACCCCTGGATAGTGATATCTATGTATGATTTTTACTAGCGTCTTTAGCTAAATATGTCTAGATATTTGTCAGTGATTTCAAATTAATTAGTACCTAATTATGCTGTAAGGAAAGTAGCATCTTCGTCTTAAAAATTTGAAATCGTAAATGATCCATCACTTTAGCGAGACTATCATATTATTTTGACAAATTCATAAAGAAACATAAGTTACCTCTATATTCCTCATCAAGTGACACAGGTCGAGTACATGCCTCGTGCCGTCCACGTTGGTCTCCAGAGCTACCTGCAACGGGTTGTTGAACTTCACCGCCGCCGCTGAATGGATAATTATCGATACCTGGAATTAAAGTTATAATGTATTTTAATAAACATAGATGAACATGCTGTTCAAAAATTATAAAGACTATTTTATGAACCATAATTACGAATACGTATAAAGTCTTACAAACGCCTGCTGAAAACTGAAAGTGCTCGGCTAGTGAAGCGACATTGCCATTTTCTCAATCTATTATTTTTCTTTATTTTTCCTTATTTCATTGAAGATAAAATCTTCATATTACAACTTACTTAAATTGCTGAAACGTTCTGTCGTTAGTAAAAATCTAACATTCAATATTCTATCTTAAAAATTACAACTTTTTACTTATCCTTAAAAAGTTCACCTTTTCTATCAAAATATCCAACATTTCTTGACTTATTCCGAGGTTCTTCGAGCTGACGTCACCTTTGACTACGACTATCTTGTCCAACGCGTGCGGTCTTTCACATCGGAGTCTTGAAAATAACTGGAATTCAAAATGTAATTGGTTATAACTATATAACTATATAGTTTAGACGTAGGCACATAAAGTTTTATTACAAGACTGACCAGTTTGGCCGTTTAGCAGTTTTACTTTTACACCTACTAAATAAAATAAAAAACAAAAGAAGAAGAAGAACTATAAATTTAGATTGAATTTCAACCGCAGGCGCTCCCTAAATGTCCAATTTGAAATCTTCCAACAATTATTTTGTTTCTAGTTATGTATTATTTGGTTTAGATAGTTTTTAATTTAAGTTTAATAGTACATAGTAAGTTTATATTTTCTATCCTTTGTAAATTATTTTAGTTTAGTTTAAAACATTATAAACGAATAACTTTTTATATGAATAAAAACCTGTTTAGCGTCTAATTGTTATATAGAAAATAACCTCTGTAAGAGTACCCTTACTTTACAGGGATACATTAAACACCAGCTTCATTATTTCACTTCAAATATAATAATTCATCTTTACTTCTTACTCTAAATCACAATCGTCAATCTGACTTAAATTCCTAGCTCACAATCTATTGAAAACACTCTTTCGAGTTCCAACGGCCGACTGGCTTCGTCGCAGTCAGTCAGTCACGTGGTCGTCTGCCAGTCCCCGAGGGGAGCTGGTAGGGCCTCAACGAGATAGATCTCTTTAGAGGGGCAGGGCTCCGGGACACTCTAGGCCCCGGGGAAGTTCACAGTTCACGTCGAGTCGCTCTGTCCGGCGGCGTACCAGCAACGGTCGGCGTTGTTCGACGTGATGAGGCGATGTGCCTGTCGCTGCGGCGCATTTCTATAGCGCCGGGACGACAGGCGGTGGTTCCTGAAGGTGGTGCAGGCGCGTCGACCTCCCGCTCGGGAGCAGCAGCACGACGAACGGCGCACCCAACCTCACGGGAGGGAGCGGCTATTGCAGCGCGACGACTCAACAGGAACTCGACTCCGTCGCGGGTCTCTCTCCTGCCTTTATACGACTACAAATACCCCCACCTCTATGTCATCGCCACACTCACCGTTTTGCTAGTCTTTGAGAATCAAATACACAACTATGTTCATGACACTTTAATATTATTGTGAGCGATGACTAAAGGTGCTGGCATTCGCAGCATGGCAGATAATTTATAAAAAAAACAATTACAGTATTGAAAAACTTGATCCATTTAAAAATAAAATATTAGTTTAGTTTTTTGTTTAAAATTTTAGAGCAATGAATAACACTCACCGGCAGATTGAGATCATTCTGTAGTCTGGTCTCCGCGTTTACATTCTTCTTGTCCCGAAGCAAAACATACACTTTACCTACATCTGGACAGCTGTACAGGAGTTTCTCTATAAGGACCTGGAGATAAACAAGTTGAGTGGATTGAATGGCACATTAAAATAGTAGGCAACTAAAAATACCCGCATCTAAAAGAAGCAGCATGGGATCGCAACAAGTTTTGCCAACTGACCTCCGAACTTCAATATGAAGATGGCACCCGATGATGATGAATTAAGAATTCAAAACGGAGGCATGAAAAGCGGCCAAAAACAGTGAGATTCTAACATAATGTCAATGTAAAGTCAATTCTTACACAAATAATGACTTCTGAAAACTAATTCACATCACTTTTTTAAAGTTTAGCAAAGCAGCCAGTATTACTGAAAGATAAAGATAAGATAAAGATAAAGAATCTTTCTTGATAATGTAAAGTTGTAACATACATAGGTATAGGTATAAGTACTAATATCACAGAATATGCTACACATATTACAATATCTCGTCAAATTGAATTTATAACATTTAGGTAGTTTTTATAAATTTTTTGAAGCTATATTATGAAGATAACATTGCCACCTAATTTTTGACACTGATGTCAGTATCCTTGCCACTTCCATCACAAACAAGTGGACTGATTGACATTAAATCCGTCATTCGAAAGTGTTAGACTAGAATAACCCGGAAATATTATATATCCCGGACGGAAATAACACTTCGAGAAGAACTCTAATTTTTATCCTAATTTTACCTTTAACTTATCATCATCTGGACAAAAATTACCAAAAAAATTATCCTTGCAACCCGGATTAAGAAATTGCAAGTTCAAAATGACTGTCATGTTGTATATTTATTTCCTTCCTATTGTTAAATTTGATAAACAACAATGGGTCGAGCTCGAGAACAATGACAGACATCTAATAAACAGAGTTGTATTGTTCTTGTTTTAGACTTACGTCAATGTCTTCTTTTTATGGCCCTTGTTAACGGAATTGTACCGTAAAAGTTAAGGATTATTTTAAACAGTTGAAGATACACTTTATTGGATTTAGAATTTCTTCGTTTGCATTCCGCAAAATAATTCCGTAATTTAAATGTAAACTTGTCTTTTCCTTGACTGGCTCAGCATTGAAGGTGCCATATAGCCAATAGAATGGAATTAGATAAATTAATTATATTATTTATTAACCCTTTCCGTTTTATTTTAGATATATTTAGAGAACGTCACCATGGCATTCGCACAGAATACAGAAGTAGTACCTACGTATTAGGTACAAACTTCACTTTGACTTGAGACGAATAGTATTTTTTTACTATGGTACGTAGACCTAAAATTGATATTTGGGCTACATTATTTGGTACATTTTATAGAGTTTTGTTATTTCGACGAATGTTACTGTAAAGGCCTGATATATCTAAAAATGTTGTTTAATTTTAATAGGTACCTAACATTTTTTTATTTACAAAATTGCATGAACGATTACAATAAAATGGCATATATATGTCAAATAATACATGTATAATTTATTGAAGTCATTAAAAATAAATATAATAATAAAAACTAAAGTGCGCAGAACTCGTTAAATTTCACACATTTGCAAATCAATCCGACAAAAATACACTATGTCATTATAATATCCCATCTTTTAAAATAACTCATTGAACAAGAAAGCATGTGACCCTTGTCTTAGTCTCTGCATTGATTTGTGATATGTCCTGAAATATTTATTTTATTTATTTTTATTTTATTTTATTTGGGAAAATTTGCGTTTGACCTATTGTGAATACCTTGTCATACTATACATAGTTATGTTCCTTTAGCGTTATATTATTAGATAGTCTATATGCAATATAGTTTGACAAAGTAACATTAAGTTACCTAGCTTGTGGGGTATTTTTACTTAAATGAAATAAAATTAATCAATATTTCAGGCAGATTATCACATTGATGACAAAAGTTTCCTAAGTTTGAATGTTGAAACCTTACCTACAGTCTACGGTCGTAGAGCAAAACACAATGTTTACAAGCACTTTAAAAAAAAGAAAATTTAAAAGTAAAGTTAAAGCAGCATATAAAAATCACTATCCTACTTGAAATATGAGATTTAGAGTACTAAATCTCACATTACAAGTAGGAAATACGTGTGTTTGAACATGATCCAAGCTTATTTTCCTCATAATAACGTAAAAAATAGTACATTGTTCACCGAGAGGAGAAAGTGACCGATTACCGTCGAGGGTGTCGTTTGAATATAACATAACGTACTTGGTTTGTATTTTTGCGCTTTTTCACTGAAATAAGCTAGCAAAACAGTTTCAGAAAAAGATGCCGCATTTTTTTCAGTTTTCCATTGCAAAAATTGTCATAAGTTTTATTATATTTTTTAATTGATTTCCGTGGCAAAAGATTATCAATCAGTATTTTTGCTGTTTCCTTCAACTGCGGCGGAGTAAAAAAATCTTCATCATCACTACATCTAGGTACATCATTACATATCATTTTGATAGTTTTATTTTACTTTCTACGAAAACTGAATCCTCAAACAACACACAAATTGAAAATGGCGCCAATGGTGTCTGCAATTTTCACATGTTCTTTTTTCAAATTGTTTGACACCATCCAACACACAGCTAGTGGCCAGTGTCATTTTGCGAACTTGGAGATAAAAACTCACTGTAAAAACTTTTTGGCTTTTGATGTTTAGGTTACCGGCGCATAGTCTTACCCAAAATTAAAAAAAAAAACCACGTAAGTGATGGATTTTCATACACTTTTCTCTCCCGCTCAGATGCGTTTTCTCCCCGCATATTTGTTTGATTTGCAATGACGTACTTTCTACCGTAAATTTGATAAAGTATCAAAGTACTTTCCGAGCAGGTGTAGTATAAATAATTTTGCACATAATTAGTGTGAATAATTAAAACCTTTTCACAGCAGTGGGAAAGTAGGTAGGTACAGGTTACAAAAATGTAAAAAATAAATAAATATCTATGTGTAAATGTAGTTGACAAGATTTTTTTGTCTCACCTTGCCAAGGTATCCCGCTCCTCCAGTGATGAACACAGATTTTCCCGCGTAAAACTCAGGGATTGGCTTATAATTTACTTCCGCCATCGCACCTACTGTTTACTTACGTTCTTTTTTAAATATATTTATAGTAGGGTTGAAAATACTTTTAACTTTAATATTGGTATTTTCTTTAATATTCTTTATTATTTAAAAAAAAACATTATTGATGTATGAGTCTTTTTGCTTATTTTATCACTTTTGCCGAAAATGATGCCTGTATTTATTGCGCCAGTTACAATTTAAATTTGCAAAAAATACAATACGTTGTATTCTTAACACGGTTCTTCAGGAAATAATGTGCATTTGTTTATGGACCTTAAATTATGAGATATCTTTTAGAGATGGTATTCGTAAGAAGTCTCAACAACGTCTGACGATTGTATAGGTCTTTGTTTATCTTTATATACATATAACACTGGTTAAGGTGAATACACACAAATTGTTATTTGTACAGACATATCGTAATAAATCCATATATTAATAATACAGTGCCAAATAATACCAATGGTTGAATAATAAAAATGTGAAGTGTTCGCTAAAATTACTTGAGTATTTATAATGTATGACTTTTTTTTTTTAGTTTTTGTATACTTATAGTTTGACTAAAAATATCACCATCATTTCCCGTTAAGGTGCAGTCGTCCGTGCGATTTTTCTAAACAAAATGTTGATTTTATAGTTTTCCAGATCTTACTTTAAAATATTTTGTATGCAAACATATTTGTCGATAAAACTTAAAAACTACAAAACCTATGCATTTGGTTTTCTAGAGGCGATAACTTTATAAAGATACAAACAAATTGAGTAATAAACTATAAGTCTATATATTTTAGTTTTTGAGTCTAACTATACAACAGTTTGCATGGAAATAGCGCACGGGCGACTGCAAGTTGAGGTGCGTTCATACTTTAATCGTCTAATTATTTAATAAAGCAAGGACTGATGAAATAAATTGATTTGAATTTAAATCAGTTTAATTGATCGAGTTAGCGGAACCGGTGCAATGTATGTTATATCTTAAAAATCGTATTTATTTCCTCAATTTATAATAAGTATAAAAAAATTATATATAAAATATAAATACCTTTATTTCTATTACAAACAATAGACAAGATGTGCTATTTTTTAATAGCACATCAGGTAATCTTAAAAAAACATTTATTTATCTAATAATTAAGTTAAATACCTTCATTGTATTGTAATTTAACACATTTAAGATTTTAAGTTATGTTTAAGTGTTACAGTACTTTAATACAATTCATAACAATCAAAAATATTATTGTTTTGTGGCTTGATATAAAATTATTATTGGTAAACCTGTATTCTGTATACAGGATTTCTGTTAAATAACACCATAATCAAATTCAATTAAAAACATTATAAATCATTTATTGATAACAGCATAATTATATTACACGTTACATTCTAAAATTTGAAATTATGCAAGTATATTCTGATTTTCTTATGAATTTGTTATCATTATAACATTAGATGAAAAAAAATTAATAAAGTAAGTAGCACTTCAAAACATTACTTAGATGTAATTAATTATATTATAATGTTTTTCAAACTATATACAGTTTAAAGCGTGCTACAATTACAACTGATCTCAAAGGTTGTTTTAAAAGGTTTTGCGTTAGTTACCCTGTATAATCCAAGGTAACAACATATTACTCGTGTATTACGGTTGTGCATGTTCTTAAAACATTATTTTAACATATAGCATAGCATTCTATAGAATCTTTGTGAACGCACTAAGAACATTGGAAGAATGTTCTACGCCTGTTTACACTAAAAGAATATGGCGAAGTAAGGGAATAACGAGAATTCGCTTGTTTGGTGTAAATCCATCCTTATACTGCAGATCGATTCATTGCTTCTTCTTCTTCTTCAGCCTTTTTGCATCCATTCCTAGATATAGGCCTTTCCCAATTGCTTCTAGGATGCACGATATGCGCCGTAGCCATCCAATCACGGCCCGCGTGTTTTCGTATGTCACAATGACACTCATCGTAGCGGTGGGCGGCTTCGTCGTCTCCTGTCCCATGGTCTCCACTCTACTAATTTCACGATCCATTGCATAGCATTTAGGATATTATCTAATAGCTGGTCTGGCGAGGTATCAGTAATTTAATAAATCTGTCGTCAAAGATCGAAGATGTATTGAAATGAAAGTCGGATCATGTAAAGAGGTTCCAGCATAATAGTAAGTTTCAGGATAGGATTACTGTGTCTTCATCCCTAGTTTCGTTTGTTATACTTAAACTGGTACTTTTTTAAAAGGATTATGCAGCCAGTTGTTTTCAGAAACATCTAGTCTCTTCAAAAGCAGCACAAGAAAAATGCCTCCAATGTAACTTTTGATTGCATCATCTGCGTACATTAAAATTAATTATTTTTATGATCCCGTAATTTCCTCCCAAATGTAATAAAACAATCGTAATTTTAATTAACACTAACTTAGTTACTGATTTTAGAAGAAGATTATTATAAATGTATAGATTTAACCTGTAAGTAATATTATGTTCTTAAAATTGGATGCCTACTCAATCCTTCATGGCGAACAATCTATTTAAGTTTTTAGGAACATTCATCAGCTTTTTGTCTATCTATATTCCATACACATAACAAAGCTGAAGAGTGTCGAAAGTCTGAACATTAAAGATAGGTACTTAGCAGAATACATTCCAACATTTTTTTGAATTTTTGTCAGTTTATCTGTTTATTTAAACGCTCATCACGCAAAAACGGCTGAAATGATCATTATGATTTTCGGTATATGGGTAGTATGAAGGTTTAGAAATATCATAGGTTACTTTTTATCCTGAAATAATGCGAGGAAAACCGCGGGCGTCCATAAGTTATATGTTAAAGTAATATTATAATTAGTAGATAAATATATTAAGAATTAATTGCCTATTTCAATTATAATGAGAACCAACGAGAACCACCTTTGTTCTAGTTGAATATACCTCATGAAGGTACTTCTGTTTTAGGGCTGGAGCACTTTATATTACTTAGATATAAAGATAATACTTACTAAAAATATACCTACTGTTTAACTTCTTATGTTAACTAAATATTTGCTTTCTGAAAACTAGGTAATCGAAGATGCTATAGTAAGATGTGTTTACACAATTTTCACCGGTTCACTCTCGATTTAAATATAAAAATAACTAAGCAATCGATAAAGCATTATATTCAAAAGATGTCCTCCTACACTACCTTTTGTTATTGGGATATACATCTTTTACATATATTTTTGTACATTCTGAAGATTTGTTAATTTTATAGGCAAGCATATCACATCAAATCTTGAAGTTCAAATTTTATTATTTTTATCAGTCTAAGTTCAATAAAATACGCATGTATACTCTATTAATATCTATTATGTAATTCAATAATTTTAGTTCGATCTTCAGTATGTCGAATGTTGTTCGTATCTGTGTACATAGTTATACCAATACCGCTTAAAAAATAATTATTTGTTTCGTATGAAATATAATGAAAATGAAGTTAAAGTTGGCTTAACCAAGTGTGTCTGTTTTGAACCTATATTTTCGTCTATTAAATATTTTATTAGTTGTGCAAATTTATTAATTAAAATGGAATTTAGCTTATTTATACTGTTATTCACAACAATACTTGCAACTAGCACAAATGCAATAAGTGAATTGAACTCTGCTGAAGATATGGATCCTGTGATTGATTATTTGCTGAATGGTGGAGATCTAGCGACTTCAAATGTAGGAGAAACAGGTGAGATTAGTCATTTAGAATATTTTGTTGCAAATAATATATTTATCATAGATTAACAACAAAATAGTTCCATTATAATCATTGTCTAATTAATAAAATTAATGAAAACATTCATAAACATAGCCATATGCAAATGTATAAATAAATAGGCAACTTTGTTTGTTCATTTTACACAACTAGTCGGATCAGACGATTTAGATAAAATCTTACATCGGATTGAAAAAAGTCTTATCTTTTATTAACACAAGTAAATAAGTGTAAGGTAAACAATTTGTTTATACTAGATAAATACAGTAGACGCTGCTAGTGCCTAAGTTATATAACTTTTCCTCAAATCAATTAACTGCTAATTTCAGATGAAGAATCCCCTATGTCCGGTATATGGAAATGCGGTAACTGCACCGACATCGATGATTCTAAAATAGTTTACAATGAACAATACTTTGCTGAAGATGATGATGATAATGATGACCATGCAGGTAAAATTATAAAACAGTTATTTCTTTAACTATATTCCTACAAAACAACGTACTAAGAAAAGCTAGAGATTTATTATTCCTGCACACGGACTAGTCTTAATATTAATAATTATTAGAGATTAAATTATTATTTAATATAGGCAGGTTTAGGTACAAATACCAGCATTTAATAATTACGAACTACAATTGCCTCGCGGCATTCGATGCAAGTCATCTCTATGTAGGTAGCTATGAAGTTGTGATTGTTGACGAATAATTTATTAAATCTGCAACTTATAGAGCTGGTGCGTATTGTAGATGGCAACCGACAAGAATTCAATATTTGAGGCAAACATTTGGTTACATGAGGTTTTACATTCATTATTCTTCAATAATATTCAGTAGGTACTTATCACGTTTTTATGATCTTTTCACCTTGGAGCATTTAAATGAATCTGCTTACGTAAATGGTTTGTTTTTTCCTATGCACTTTAGACTCGTAGGGTCGTAGGTCATATTGTATTTGATTTTACACCAAATGTATTGTTATTTATTTTTGTATAATTCTGTAATAAAATCTTGACGCAATTTAAAATATGATGTTCATTGTCAAGCTTTTTAATTTTTAGCTTTTTCTGTCACATACATATTTACTTCATCATTATCATCATCAGCCTAATGGGACCCACTGCAGGGTATAGACCTCCGCCCTCTTACGCCAATACTCACTGTCTTGCGCTGTTCTTGCCCAGATATTTCCTTCTAACTTTCTAATATCATCCAGCCACCGTTGCATAGGTCTTCCTACACTTCGCTTACCTAGCCGTGGGTACCATTCAGTTATTGCTTTGCTCCATCTGCCGTCAGTTCGTCTCGCCAAGTGTCCAGCCCATCGCCACTTAAGTTTCGTAATACGAGACCCGACGTCTTCCACCTTCATACGTTTTCGGATCTCAGTATTACGAACCCTGTCGCGTAACGCAATGCCTAACATGGACCGTTCCATTGCTCTTTGTGCGACTCTCATCTCTCGATGGTTTCCTTGGTGAGCGTCCATGTTTCGGCAGCATACGTCATTGTGGGCAGAACACATTGGTTGTAGAGACGTGTCTTCAAGCATTGGGGCATTTTACGGTCTTTAAAAATATCGCTCAGGTTGCTAAATGCCGCCCATCCGAGTTGGATTCGTCTTTTGATCTCCTTGTTTCTCTATGCTCTCTGCCAAAAGACAAACAGTGTCCAAGGTAAGTGTACTGTTCCACTACTTCTAACTTTTCACCACCAATCTGAATAATTGGTTGTGAATCTCCAGAAGCGTTGGTCATCACCTTAGTTTTGGACATGTTTATCTTAAGGCCCACTCCAAGAGAGACATGGTAAAGGTCTTCTAACATCGTTCGGAGATCAGACTCAGTTTCACTAATAAGAATCAGGTCATCAGCAAAACGAAGATAGGATAAGTGATCGAACACCATTTATTGAGACGCCTCTATTCTACCAGTCGAGAAGCTTCAAGACGTCTTCCAAGACAGCTGTAAATAGCTTGGGAGAAATGGTGTCCCCTTGGCTTACACCTCTTTTAATCACAATGAGATCTGTAAGAGCATGTAACCGTACTTGCATTGACGCTGATTCGTACAGATTGCAGAGGATATTAACGTATCGTGCATCTATGCGGCAGTGATGGAGTGAGTGAAAAACCGCCCAATGTTCAACGCTATCGAAGGCTTTTTCATAGTCCACGAAAGCGAAAAACAAAGGTCGGTTGTACTCTTCACACTTTTCCATCAACTGTATCACACTGTGAATGTGGTCTATGGTAGAAAATCTGGTCCTAAAACCAGCTTGCTCGATTTTCAAACATAGTTTTGTCCTCAAGTACTATGTCGGTAACTGGAGGAAATAATGATTTCTAGTCCTATGTTTGTATGTATACACATATGTATAAATGGGAATGGTGATTGAGAATACTCAATCACCATTCCCATTTATACTAATTGTGAATGGAAAAATATTCCTATATATTTATAGGAATATTTTTCAATTCACAATTAGCAGGTTACCACAAATATATCATCCACTCTCAAAAAATAAATAAAATCATTAATTAATTTATATATTTTCGCCATTAAAACTGGCGTGAGGCTATCTGCATAGCTTCATCCAACACGTTCCTACTCTAATCGTCTGTGTGAGAGTGACAGGTAGGTACCTGTAACAGCCAATCTAAGCACACTCAACACGATGTTTGTTTGTTTCTTTTTTTTTGTTTTTTTACACCTTTGCACTACACACACACCTACACTAACACATACACTCACACACTCTTACTCCTAAATACTTCTTTATTCTTAATTACTTATATCTAAATTATCATATATATTATATTGTATTGTAGACATATAAATACTAGTCCTACAAATGTCCCGGTATATTTATCTCTTATATATCTTTCACATATGTATTACTAACCAACCACGAAATCAAGTATCTTCACCAATTAACCACATGTATTGGAAACAGGTATTTCTAGTATCTACTTTAGTCCCAGTATATTACTATACAGTATATAGGTAATCGAAGATGCTATAGTAAGATGTGTTTACACAATTTTCACCGGTTCACTCTCGATTTAAATATAAAAATAACTAAGCGATCGATAAAGCATAATATTCAAAAGATGTCCTCCTACACTACCTTTTGTTATTGGGATATACATCTTTTACATATATTTTTGTACATTCTGAAGATTTGTTAATTTTATAGGCAAGCATATCACATCAAATCTTGAAGTTCAAATTTTATTATTTTTATCAGTCTAAGTTCAATAAAATACGTATGTATACTCTATAATATCTATTATGTAATTCAATAATTTTAGTTCGATCTTCAGTATGTCGAATGTTGTTCGTATCTGTGTACATAGTTATACCAATACCTACAGCTTAAAAAATAATAATTTGTTTCGTATGAAATATAATGAAAATGAAGTTAAAGTTGGCTTAACCAAGTGTGTCATTATTGAACCTATATTTTCGTGTATTAAATATATTATTAGTTGTGCAAATTAATTAATTAAAATGGAATTTAGCTTATTTATACTGTTATTCACAACAATACTTGCAACTAGCACAAATGCAATAAGTGAATTGAGCTCTGCTGAAGATATGGATCTTGTGATTGATTATTTGCTGAATGGTGGAGATCTAGCGACTTCAAATGTAGTAGAAACAGGTGAGATTAGTCATTTAGAATATTTTATTGCAAATAATATATTTATCATAGATTAACAACAAAATAGTTCCATTATAATCATTGTCTAATTAATAAAATTAATGAAAACGTTCATAAACATAGCCATATGCAAATGTGTAAATAAATAGGTAACTTTGTTTGTTCATTTTACACAACTAGTCGGATCAGCCGATTTAGAAAAAATCTTACATCGGATTGAAAAAAGTCTTATCTTTTATTAAAATAAATAAAGCCATTTATTTCCCAACTTAAATAACATTCAGGAGATATTGGTTCTAGGTTAGTAAAGCATTATTAATTAATATTAAATTTCACTTCTTTCACATCTTTTATTAACACAAGTAAATAAGTGTAAGTTTATACTAGATAAATACAGTAGACGCTGCTAGTGCCTAAGTTATATAACTTTTCCTCAAATCGATGAACTGCTAATTTCAGATGATGAATCCCCAATGTCCGGTATATGGAAATGCGGTAACTGCACCGACATCGATAATTCTAAAATAGTTTACAGTGAACAATACTTTTCTGAAGATGATGATGATAATGATGGAACCATGCAGGTAAAATTATAAACATTTCTCTAACTATATTACTACTAAACATTACACAAAAAGAAAGATAAAGAAAAGATTGAGATTTATCGTCCTGGCATCAATGCACTAATTAGTCTTTGAATATAGCCAATTAATAATCCAATCCAACCAATACCAATGTCATGCCATGTCAGAGGCCCTTAGGGCTGTTTGAAAACTCTCGACACCAGAGTTGGCCACTCTTATTCGATAAGAAGAAGAAGATACCAATGTCCATCAAAAACATTGAGAAGGCGGACCAAACACACTCAGGCACTTAGACATTTTCGCTTTCTGTAATTATAAACAGACAAACAGATGAACAGACAAAAAATCTAAGAACTGCTGAAACGTGTTCTGTTATCGGTTTAGAGTATGTATAACCAAACAGTTTATTTTGGAATATCTTCTACGTTAAGATATTTCAGCCTCTTTAGCTTTATTATATGTTTAGTTTTTGGTTTAAAGAACTTTATTTCACACAAATATAAAATTAGGTACATTTAATCACTTACGTGTGAAACACAATTAAAGTTTAAAATCACTTACGTGTGAAACATAATTAAAGTTACGTTCGTCGTCAAAACAAATTTAATTACCTACTACCTTATATTCGTACCTCAAATTCAAACATATAGATTACTATCACGTGATGTGATGGTTTTTTCTTTTAGGCATTTGTACACTGTTTTGAACCGACTTCAAAAAAGAAGGTTATAAAGTCTTCTGAAAGTTTTTTGTTTTTTCTTTCAGATAGAGTTGACACTGGAAGGCATGCGTTGCGTGACTGTCTTGTCTGACAAGTCCGGTGTAGTTCAGCGTTTGACAGGCGCATGTCACGGCGCTGTCACTTTGCACGTCACACCGTCTCGACGCTTCGTGGTTCATGTTTATGTTTAGTAGAAAGTTATACACGGCTAGATTATCATCATCATCTGCTGCCGATTTCATCCCACTGCTGAGTATAGGCCTCTCTTTTAGTATGCCATTGGCTAAAGTAGGTATATAATGTAAATAAACATAAAGACACCTACTTACTATCTTTCTTTTTTGTTAGATATTGGGTTAGCCTGTAGGTTAGCAATTAAAGTCACGTATGCACTTCACTTGTTTAATTAATTCACTTTTTACATGATTGTTAGCAAGGCCACAGAGACGCGTCCGACCCGCGTTCTGTCGCAAACGGAAGAGGGCTTTGACAATGACATATTTAAGTAACAAAGACATTTGTGACAATTTAGTATTGCCAATACTAAACATACTCCCGGGCCAGGTAAGAGATTATTGAGCAAGAGAGATATTAAGAGATTATTAATACATACAATGTTTTTGTTTCATTTAACAAGTTAGTTCGAAATGTTTGAATATAAACTTTAAATTGATTATGGCTCCAGGTCAAATAGGTAGTAATTACTTAGATACAAAATATTTTACAGCATATTGAAATAATTCCTTTTTAAATGGAATCCCAAACTTATGATAGTGTGATTAAATAATAGATAAACCAAAAACTTATGCTAACTAGTCATGCATCTAGTATACAAACTTAGTAGGTAATGTGAACTTCTTATATTTAGGAACTATTCATGCATATTAGTTTACATATAGTATAGAATAATAGAATCAAGGTTATATCTAAAGTAACTATGCATGCATATAGTTTACAGCAAAAATAGAATAACTAAATCTAGTTTATATCTAGACTTAAGCAAACTTATAGCGAAAGGTACAATCTTAGTTTTTACTAGGCAGTAAGATCAATTTATGTATTGGTCTGGTATATTGTGATTTGCTAGTATGTACATCAACTGATCTTACAAGACCATCTGTCTTGTTTACATTTGTACAAATTACTCTGCCTAGAGGCCAAAAGAGAGGAGGTGTAGCCTCATCTTTGATTAATACAAGATCACCTACTTTAATGTTACATTCTGCTTGTAGCCACTTGTTTCTGTTTTGCAATTCAGACAAATAACTAAAATAGAATTGTTTCCAAAATCTTTGTTTAATTTGGATAATCCGTTGATACATATCAAGTCTAGACTCATTTAAGTCTAGAAGATTAGGCTCTGGTAAGTCAGTCATGGCAGTACCGATGATAAAATGACCAGGTGTCAAGCAAGTTACATCATTTGGTAAGTCAGTGATAGGGTACAATGGGCGTGAATTAAGTATAGCTTCTACTTGTGCTAATACAGTATATAAAAATTCATAGGTTAATTTTGTGTTACATAGATGCTTTTTTAGCAAACTTTTAGTACATTTTATTCCAGCTTCATAAAGACCACCCATGTGGCTCGCTAAAGGTACAGTAAACTTATATTCGATAGCACGAGTTGTGCAGTAATCTAGGATGTCTGAATAACATTTTTCATTTTTAAACATTTTGTACAGCTCATGTAATTCAGTTTTTGAACCTCGAAAATTTGAACAGTTATCTGTGTACAAACAAACCGGATAACCTCGTCTTGCTATAAACCTTTTGAGCGCGCAAATGAAGGAATTAGATGACATATCGCCAACTAGTTCTAAGCTAATGGCTCTAGTGGGAAGATCTATAAATAGAGCAATGTAACCTTTTGTATATTTACAGTTTCTTGTCATGGAGCTTCTAATGGCTATGGCTCCGCTATAGTCAATGCCAACATGAGAGAAAACCCGTGAATGAGTCACTCTGGGTGCGGGAAGATCAGCCATCTGCTGCCCGCAGACTGTGCCTCTGAACCGAATGCATGTAACGCATGTGTGAATACATTTCTTTACTTCATTTCTCCCGTTGATCAGCCAGTATTTAAGTCTGATATTGTACAAAGTACTTTGAATGCCGGAGTGAAATAACTTTATATGGTAATGATTTACTATTATTGATGTTACATGGTCTTTGGCAGGAAGAATGATAGGATGAGCCTGTGTGTAAGGAATGTCTGAATGTCTTATCCTACCACCTACTCTAAGTATGTTATTGTTATCCATAAATGGGTTCAATTTTCTGAGTGGGCTAGATGTATAGGTGTAAAGTTTCTGTTGCTTAGTGCTTGAGTTAGGTGTGTATGTGTCCTGAGTTGTTGTCTGTGTGGTGCCAACACCAATCTGAGAGAGCTCAGCAGGCGGCTCATGAACCTGTGTTTGAGTGGACTGTATTTCTTTTATTTCTCTTGCAAATGAATGCATCTGAACTTCTCGAATAATGAGGTTGTGAGCATGTGTAAGCTCTGAAACAGACAAGTGTTTGACATGTTTGTCATTTTTATTTCTTAGGTTGTGTGTAAATCTTAGGACATATGCCATTATTTTAGTTAACCGTGTAAAATTTGAGTGTTTACAAAAAACATTGTAAAGAAAGGATGAATGTTTTTGTGAGTCTGCGGCAATGGCTGTGACAGAATGGCATGTAGCTGTGGTGATGTGTGCCAAGTCTGGTTGTGTCGACGTATGAAGCTGTGTTGGCAATGTAGGCCAGTCTGACTGAGATTTTAAAATCCATGTAGGGCCGTTCCAATAGAGGGTGCAAGATTGTAGGCTGTCAGGTGAAATGCCGCGTGTGATAACATCAGCAGGGTTAGATTTAGTGTCACAATAGTGCCATGTATCTGATTGTGTGAGGTCAATGACCTGTGTCAGTCTGTGTGAAACATAGGTGTCATGTTTATGTTTGTATGGTGACTTTATCCAACTTAGCACGATGGAAGAGTCTGTGAATAAGCAAATCTTGTCAATATTAATTTTATTGCTAGTTGCTTCTAGAAATCTTTTGACTAATTTTGCCAGCAAATTGGCTCCATTCAGCTCTAAACGTGGAATGGTTAGCTGTTTTTTGATTGGAGCTACTTTAGACTTTGCAGTTACTAGTACACAAGTAGGCTTTGTATTATTGTATGTAGCCTTTAAGTAAAGAGATGCTCCAAAGGCTGCAGAAGAAGCATCACAAAATCCTAGTAGGTAGATCTGCATTGGTATGTCTGTAAAGTAATATCTAGGAATCTCAATATTCTTTAGCTTATGTAACTGTTCTGAAAACTGATACCATGCAGTTTGTAAGTCATCAGGTAGGATAGCATCCCATTCTAGACTGCGTTTCCATATCTTTTGCATTAATAACTTAGCCATTATGGTGGATGCAGTCAACATGCCCATTGGATCAAAAATTTGTGCTATTTGTGAGAGTAGGTACATTACGTTTTGTGCATGGTGTGGTTGTGTGTGGGTCTGGTACTGATATTTTTAGTAAGTCTTGTTTGGGCAGCCACTTTAAACCTAGTGTTTTGACTGTATCTGGCAACACAAACTCATAGGGAGTGCAATTTTCGTCTGCTTTTACTTTAGCTGCAGGATCATATTGAGCCACATGTATAAATAGATCTGGGTGATTAGCTGACCACTTGTGTAGCTGAAAACCTGCTTTCCCTAGCAATTCGATGAGCTCAGAGCAAAGTTGTTTACATTCATTTAGTGTTTGTGCTCCATGTAGGTAGTCATCGATATACCCGCTAGACCTGATGCAATCTGCAGCTAGTTTGTGTGTATGAGTGTGTCGGTCAGCTAAATCTAACATTGTTCGGCAAGCAAGATAGGGGGCGCTTTTAGTGCCATAGGTTACAGTGTCTAGTTCTAAACATTTTAGTGGTTGTGTTCTAGATTCCCTCCATAACACTCTCTGAAGGGATGTCTGTGTTGGGTTGACATAGATTCCTCTAAACATTTTAACTATGTCACAGGAAAAGGCATATTTGTATAGTCTGAATCTAAGTATAATATCAAAGAGATCATTATAAATGTTGGGACCTTCATAGAGAATGTCATTCAATGAAACTCCAGTTGAAGACTGGGCACTGGCATTAAATACCGCACGTACTTTTGTTGAAACATTGTCTGGTTTTACTATAGGAAAGTGTGGCATGTAAAATGCATGTTTGTCTTGAGCAGAAAAATGTTCTACATAGTGAGCATGGCCTAATTGAACAAATTCATCGAAGAACACTTTGTATTGTTTGTATAGATTAGTGTCCTTTTGCATTCTTGATTCTAATTGTAGTAGGCATCGATAGGCCATATTGAATGAATTACCTATATGATCAAGTTTGTCTGTTTGTAGTGGTAGATTTACTATGTACCTGCCTGAGTGATCTTGTTTGGTGGTAGTTGTGTATAACTTCTCACAGTACATGTCTGCGGGGGAGAGGAGGGGCTTGCTTGGAGGCAACTCTTCTTGCTCCCACAATGATTGAAGTATTTTGTCTGTGGATGAGTGAGCAAGGTGCATGCTAACCTTTTGTGTGTTGTGAAACTCTATTGGTAATGTGTTAGGGCGATAAGCGCCAGCTACTACCCAGCCAAAGACAGTTTCTACAAGATCAGGTAGCGAGGGGTCTAGCTGTATGAACCCTTTTAGGTGTAGTTTGTAAAATAGTTCCTGACCTATTAAAAGATCAATGTTACCAGGAATAAAGAATGTTGGATCTGCTAGTAATGGTACTATTTTGTTTGGAATGTGCAATGACTTTGTAGGTATATATTTGTGTGGCAGAGGCACTGTTATTTCATCAACGACATTGAAAGTTAAGTTATTTTGATAAGAGCCGTGTCGTGAAGAAAAGTTTGCATTCACACTTACATCAGTGGAATTTTGTGAGTTACCAAGGCCAGTGAGAAGACATGGGTCGTGGAAGCTCTCCAGCTGAAGAGAGGCAGCCAGTCTGCGGGCCATGATGTTGGCTTCGCTTCCCCCATCCAGCAGCGCTCTAGCATTCACCCATTTTCCGTCAGGCCCTTGCAGTTTGATGACAGCTGTGGATAGCAACATTTGCGTAGTATTAGAATTGGATACTAGTACTGTGGAGAGTGTACCGAGTTGGTTTGTTAGCGTTGGTTGAGAGTTATTGTTGTTTAGTTTGATGGTAGGGTCTGTTGGAAGGGAGTTGGAGTTAACAGAGTACATAGGTTGTACCTGTGGTTCTTTGGAGCAGTGACCCGTGGATACAAGACTGACCTGTGATTGGCCTGCATCCTTTTTGGGACAAATTGATGTGTGGTGCTTAGAGGCACAATTGTAGCAAGTGTACTTAGAACACTTGTGATTTGGTTTATAGGGCTGTAAACAATTGAAGCATAAAGATTTAGCTTTTATGAGAGATGTGCGCTCAGGTATAGACATTATGAGGTAGTCCGGGCATTTATACAGGGCATGAAGGCCGCTGCACAAAGCGCATACAGGAGCAGATGTTTTTAATTTTACAGTATTAGTAGACACTTTTGTTGGAACTTTAGACACATTTTCAGCAAGAAGTTCAAAGGCAACTCTGCGTTGATTTAAGAATGTCAACAGCTCACTTAATTTGGAAAAGGTGTCATCTTTACGGTTGATTTCCCAGGCAGCACGCAGGGAATTATCAAGCTTCTGGGTTATAATAAAGATTAAAATAGCATCCCAGCTATCAATTGGAAGGCCTATTGCCTTTAGTGAGTCTAAACTTTGCTGCAATGTTACAAGAAAATCCTTTAAGTTTGATTTGGTTACAGTATTGTGATTGACAATAGACTTTAAATGGATATTTACTAGAATAGTTTTGTTCTCATACCTTGTAGTCAGTATGTCCATTGCTTTGGAGTAGTTTTCCTCGGTGATGAGCAGTGAAGACACAAGGGTGGCTGCGTCGCCCGCAAGCGCCGCCTTGAGGTACTGCAACTTGGCTACAGCTGGTAGATCCGTGTTGTGCACGGTGGCGTCGAACAAGTTCTTGAAGGCGGGCCATGTTGAATAGTCGCCCGAAAAGTTTGGCAGCCTGATTCTGTCTAGTTTCATCACGGGCTTGTCTTCCCACAGCCTTGTCGAAGAAAAATGAGACCGAGGCGAGGCATGTCCGGTACGTGGCATGGTCCGCGGCCCGTTCAATATCTTGTCGATATTTGCTTTGGCTGTAAAGTATTTTTCTTCGAATAGCTCTCGTTCGTTTTCGTGTAGATCTTGTCGAGAAGGATCGCTATCCGCCGCTTCAAGTTGTTGTTGAATATGATTAAATTTTTCTAGTAAATTGTCGAGTTCTTGTTGACGCACCACGAGCTCGTGGTGGTTTACGTTTTCATCGACGACTGCCACATTGTTAAAAATTCTGGTTAAGCGACCTTTAACGCTGCTCCGTTGCACTTTTAGGGCTTCCAGGGTGGCTTCCATATTGTAAATCCGAAGTCCGAAATCCGTGTTCTTGAAGTTTTTTATTTTGTGGTTAGAATTTTTGAGTTTCGTAAGTTTTGGTAGGTAGGTACTTCTTGTTTTTATTTTTCGTAACTTTTTTGATTTTGAAGATTTTTCGTTGTAGAAAAGTTGATGTCGTGTCGCGCAGGTAGAAAGCGTGCCGACTTGCAGTGTAGTGAATCGATCGGTTCGATTTTTCTGGTGTGTGTAGTGAAGCTTGCGTAGGCGCGTAGTTCTTGTAAGATTGGCAGTTGGCTTGTCTTGTTAAGCCGCGTTGACTGCGTTGTTGTGTTGTTAGGCTTGCTCGCCGCTCGTTCCGCTTGTTCGTGAACTTGTGATTATGTGCTTGACTTTTTGCTAACTTTCGGGTTGATTTCGTGGTGTGCCGACTCGACTCGGCGTGAAGTTCAAAATGGCGGCCGGTTCCGAGCCCGAGCTTCGATCGCTCGACTCCCGCACCGAAGGACCAACTTTATGTTAGATATTGGGTTAGCCTGTAGGTTAGCAATTAAAGTCACGTATGCACTTCACTTGTTTAATTAATTCACTTTTTACATGATTGTTAGCAAGGCCACAGAGACGCGTCCGACCCGCGTTCTGTCGCAAACGGAAGAGGGCTTTGACAATGACATATTTAAGTAACAAAGACATTTGTGACAATTTAGTATTGCCAATACTAAACACCTATTATTATTTTATTTGACGAAGTTGTTTTTTTGTATAGGTAGGTACCTAAAGTCAATAAAGAATCATAATCACTTTTATTCCTATTTATGTCATAAATTTAAAAAAATATTTATTCACTACGTCGGTCACTATTAAATTTCGTTAAATAGTTTTTGCTGACATTTTTAAATCATTGTTCCATATCTTCGTTGTTATGATTAAAGGTAAATTAATTATTATTTTGTGCCATTGTATTATTAAGTAAACCATATTTTTTGCCGTTTCCTGTACATTCCATTCCATGCAAATTTACTAAGGTACTTATAGGTACTTCATATACTTTTTTTTTTTTTTATTGTTTTAACAATAAGAGTAAATGTAAATTTGCATACGACATAATCACAAGTAATTAATATACTTGAGCTAATTACGGTATATAATGATGTTATCGATTACAATGGTGGTAAGAGTATATGATTATATTATTGTTATTTCTCATGCTAATACTTGTGATTTTATTTAGGGTTTTCATTCACAGGGCAATAACAAGCAGTAATTTATTTAAAACTTAGTTTGAGAGCAGATAATCACATTATCGTAAATACAACATTAGAATTACTGATGTGCCGTTTGACACACGACTGTCGAGCGTACTTTACTGTGCCCGCCGCTCGCTGCGAGTTCGAAACAGGGAGATAGGTTTCTGTTGTATTTTGTATTCTGTGACACCAGTAAGTACGTAGTTAGAAGTTATTTAACGTAGATTCAAATATATGCACATTTATGACGATTATAATTATATTGAAATAACAATCTAATTGCCCTTTAGTAACCTTTGACATTTAATCATTGTTTTTCTTGCGGTTTTATGAGGCAGATAATTATTTATTGCTGTCACAATAAAACATAGACCCCCGCGTTACTTCTCTATTAATTATATAATGTACCTATTGTTTGTGTAAAACTGTGTACTAAATTCGAATAGATATGAATTATAGTCATTAGTAAATGTATTTAGCTTTGATAACTGTTGCTTTTTGTATGAGATTAGGTAACAAAGTTAATCAGTTCTGGTGACTTATATGTTAAACTTAAAGGTGACTGACTGACATAGAGATCTATTAACGCACAGCCCAAACCACTGGACAGATCGGGCTGAAATTTGGTACCTATGCAGGTGTTATGACGTAGGCATTCGCTAAGGATTTTTGTAAATGCCACTTATAGAGGGATGAAATAAGGGATGCAAGTTATTTCTTAATGCGAGCGAAGCCGCTAGCCCACTACCCACTCGTTTTATGTTTGTTCCTATAGATTATCACAGTGCAGTGATTCATGTCAGCGTTACTTCCGGTTTGGCACGAATCTCACCGGAAATGGTCCATCAGCTAGCTAGGAGATAGCTACTCGATTTAGGGCAGCTCATGCTAATTTGGAGGGATTTAACTTATTTTTGATATTTAATTGCTTTTTTAACTAACAGTAAGTATATAAAACATTCAAGATATTCGTGTTATCACCACCTCTTGATATTTGTTAGGTATAGGTAATATTATAATAAATTATAGCTGTAGAGATAGGCACTATATAAATATCTTTGTGAGTTACGAGTGGTCTTGTATAAGACGTAGATAATATATTTTATACATGGGTTAAGTTTGTGTTTGACTACAGCCTGCCTGATGTTAAGCATTGCTGCAGCCTAGGATGTAACACGCTTGCCTAGAAGATACTTATATACTCTAGATTTGAAGCCCGCTGGATTATAGTTCTATAATATGTAGAAAATATAATATACAAACAAGTTATTATTAACTCATCTTAATAATTGTAAATTTAATTTAATCATTTAGCTATTCATGTGTTTTAGTAAAATACTTACTATAAATTTAAATAATTATACCTACGACCTACTTACTTGCATTATTTGTATTTGTATCTATTGTTAAGATTTTCTCTAATAATTTTAATGAAAGATATAAGTTATTTGTAAATAGTTTGTTATAATATTTCTTGTTTCTTAAACATAGGCTTATCATAATAATTACATATTGATATATAAAATCTATGAGAGATTCAGTTCCTGCTTAGAATTAATAATAACATGGCACCAAAATTAACCTACGCTTAGTTCACAAATATATTTATCTCTTATCTATCTTACAATATACATACATACTGAGCAAATACTTCGGTAATTTTTCAATAGCAACATACATTTTCCTCTTACAATTTATGCGTCAATAACGGGTCAAAATAAAAAAAAAAACACGTTTCCTTGATGTTCAAACATTCAATGGCTTAACATTATTCCAAAGTCTTTAAGACCAAAGTCATTCAATACAATTCTATTTCAATCAATTCTGGAATTAGGACATCTTCTTTCCTCCTATCTGTTTCCCACTAGCTAAATAAATATAGTCACCAGAGTCTTTTAGAAAAATTAAATTTCAACTCATATCCATCGATCAGTATCGGGATTAAAGACATACATATTTATATTTTCCCATGCATAAATAAATATAAATGCCAGCAACATTCCAGCAGCAGCCAGCAGTCTTTCAGCAACATTTCAACCCATCTCTATCAATTAATGGATTTGAATTATCTTGCTCTCTCGTCAATCAGAATCGAAGAGTAGTTCCTGCGAAGACTCGTCCACGACGGAAGGTGGTCCCGTGGAGCTGTCTACGTCAGGTTCTGTCAGGGGGACGGTCTGGCCATCCTTCAGCTTCTTCAGTCTCTCGCGCTGCTGGCGGGAGAAGAAGCCACACTGGAAATATATAAAAAAACACTATTAATAAACGTTTGGTCCTTGCCACAGGAGATCTCAGGGCTGGCAGCTATTTTTCTCAACGATTGAGTCTTTCTATTCAAAGAGGAAATACTGCCAGCATCCTGGGATCCCTGCCGCACAGCGACAACATGGACGGTGTGCTGAATTTTTTGTAAATATCTGTTTGTTTTTTGTTAATTTTTCTGTATGTTTAAGTCTTTTTTGTATATACTTGTGAAATATATGTAAATATTAGTTAGTTATTGGCTATTAATAAGTATATTACTAAAAATTAAAAAAGTACTCGACGTAGCCTAGGTACGTACGGAAGTACTCGACGTAGCCTAGGTACGTACGGAAGTACTCGACGTAGCCTAGGTACGTACGGAAGTACTCGACGTAGCCTAGGTACGTACGGAAGTACTCGACGTAGCCTAGGTACGTACGGAAGTACTCGACGTAGCCTAGGTACGTACGGAAGTACTCGACGTAGCCTAGGTACGTACGGAAGTACTCGACGTAGCCTAGGTACGTACAGAAGTACTCGACGTAGCCTAGGTACGTACGGAAGTACTCGACGTAGCCTAGGTACGTACGGAAGTACTCGACGTAGCCTAGGTACGTACGGAAGTACTCGACGTAGCCTAGGTACGTACGGAAGTACTCGACGTAGCCTAGGTACGTACGGAAGTACTCGACGTAGCCTAGGTACGTACGGAAGTACTCGACGTAGCCTAGGTACGTACGGAAGTACTCGACGTAGCCTAGGTACGTACGGAAGTACACACCATAACAAACATTACAACTAATGCGATTGACAAATTTTGGAAATCGTGTTGCAACATCAGGCAATTAGTAAGTTTTCTATAAAAATACCTATAATGTGTACTCTAGAACTAATCAACACAGTAAAAAAGGTCCATGTGTGATCTCTACCAGGGCCCAGGAATAATATCTGAACCTTTTTTAATTACTTTGGTTTTAGAGAAATGGGAAGCTAAAGCTTTAACTCAACACGGCGTATAAGGTAATCTTGATGTCTTCTAACAAGCTAGCGTTTTTCTTTAATTATTATTTAATATTAATAAAAATATACTCTCACCTTATACATAGATAAAACTAAAGTTGCCAGTAAGACTAGTCCGGCCACGATGCCTACAATAAGCGGCCATGTTGGTGGAGCGGGGCCGATCACCAACGTTGTTGTTACTGACGCAGTCCTGAAAATACATGTTGACAGATATAAAGAAAGCAAGACAATAAACAAGAATTAAACAATTTACAATTATCAGTTTTGTGTTAATATTTGTAGTATTAATGCTGTGCTTGCTTTAGTTGCTCGCCAGAAGGTAAACTTGTGGAGAATGTTCCTATTACTTTAATGTTTATACCACCTGTCTGTACCCATAAGTGAAATAAATGATTTGGATTTTATTTAAAAAACGCCTATCAAGCGTTTCCTTAGTATAGTGATAGATGGCACTGTATGGAATGCTTTTGTTTTTATTATTTATTGAATTAATGACGACACATGGGAGATTGAGGTTGTGGTAAGTATTGTAAGTTGTGTGTATTTTTTTAAACTGTTGGGTACTTATAAAACTATTTACCTGTTTCCATAAACAGCATTGGTAAGAACAATGTCAGTTGTAAGATGAATTTTAATCTCCTCTTCAAAGTTTACCGACTCATTGTGTTTTAGGAATTCACCTGAAATAATAATAATTTTATGTGACTAAAAGAAAAGTGGTGATGCATGTAATTAAAAAATAGTGAACAAAAAATCTTTTATTTACCATATCCAACCGCATCAAATCGTAACGGTAGGACCAAAGACCGCGAGTCTTTAGCTGTCATCGACCATACGCAGTACAGCTTTGTTGAATTACCTTCTTGCAAACAATCCTTGATAGGATTTGATAGGGATGTCTGTGAAGTAAGTTAAACATTTTAGAGCCTGATTAAAATAAATTATCTATGTCCCTCGCGGATGCCCGTGGTGTTGCCATTATTACTTCGGATTTAAAACTAGCCATTTTCAGAATTGTATACTAACTCCATGCCATATATAAAAAAATATTAACAAACACACTATCGCCGGATCACTATCAAAATGATCTACGCAATGGTTTGATTTAACGCCTAGCAAAATTAAAATATCAATCTATGTGTAACATGCATATTGCTTACCATAGCGGGTAAAATTATTGTCAATTCAGTATTGAGCCAACTTGATGGACCAGAATTTGAAATCTAAAACAAACGAAAGGATTAGGTTAAAACAGTTTTAATATAAGTAATTAAAGCATTACTTATAAGTGTGTAAAAGGTGAATGTTTTACCTCATAATAGTGTGAAAATGAAACATCGCCCGCGCCTTTGTTTAGTTTTTCCCTGGCAACAGCTAAAGTCTCATTTGGAAGTGGTTTTCTGAAAAGAAATCATTAATATGGTATAATAAATACAAAACACTCACAAATACTGTCTGACTGTAGCATTAGATGAACAGAAAACTCTTCTAAATCTAAAAATTGTTAGTCATCATCATTATTCACTACGCGTGAGAGATGAACATACCTACGTTTAGTCAACTACTATATATAATTCATAATTACAACAGATTCTTAACTTACCCAGCAACATTAAAAATGGCAACCGGATGGATTTCCATCTCCACTTCTACAATAGACTGGTTGCTTATATTCCTGCCATACTCATCCAATAACAGCGCTTCCATTTTGAAATCTGTATCTACACTCTCTTTATACTCCAGTTCAATATCCCAAGAAACATTTTCATTTCGGAAGAGAGGAGCTGGGACTTTACAAGTCATGATGAGTTCTTCTAAAGAGCAGGGACTGGGGATTCTTTTAGGTATCAATGGTAAGGTTATGTTGACTTTGACTCCGTATGCTGGCTCTTCAGTGTTGAGGACGGTCAGTCTTGCTCCTAATACGTCAGTGGACCCTGGGACGTACGGTCTGAAATTAAAAACGTTACAATTTTCGATAAACCGACTAGGAACCCTGATCTCGCTGTCAAATCCAGCTAGTGACTTGTTTTTTAAGGTATGTGTGCATTTGCAGTCGCTTAGCGATGAAAACATTGTGACGTAACCGACACGTTAGAGAACCATAAAATCCGAGAACATGTGTTGTGTTTTCCTTAAAAAGTTTTGGGAGCCCACTACGATGCACTTGACCAAAAAAACTTTCCCAATGAGTAAAACTTACATGGGAGTCACGGCTCTCAGTAAGAGGATTAAGTTGCCCGGTTACGAAATGAGTCAACAATACTGTTCAAATAGGGTTCCCCGTCTGGCCGAAGTTGAGGACTTTATAATACTTACGTATCGAAAGGTTCCAATGACATCTCAAGCCAAGGAGTACAGATCATGTCCTCTCCACAGTCCCACATGAGTTGGATGTGGAAGGAAGTTTCTAGAACAGAGTCCTCCGACACGCGGGCTGCGTGGTAGTTGAACTCCGTGGAATCGTCTACAATGTGAAAAACTTTATGGTTCAAGTATAAAATAAGTAAGTATGGATAAATATTTAACACATAAGTAACGTAATAAATACACAGGTTTTAGGCAGGTTTGTACAGGCAAGTGCAGTCATAAGATAACTTACTTCTCATAATTTCCGCTGGATGTAAGAAAAACTTCAATAGAATTGGTTTAGACAAATCTGCTGTTGGCTGAAACAAAAGTTTAATTAGTCGCGACACTTTAGAAACACAAACATACACAATGTACGCGCAATTTGCATCATCAAGCCATATTTTTTTTAAATTTCGCTATGTTTGCCTTCGCGTATACTGTGTACTGGAATATTTAATTTAGAGAACAATGCTAGGTTAGCATCCGTAAACTATTAAGTGAAAATCGAGGCGATTATCTTTCTAGTGAAAATTGGCGAAATAATATTCTAATTACTAACCATTAAAAATTATAGTCATAGGTACCTTTACTTCAATAGTTCTCTCGTCGCATCTAGTCTCCCCCGGTGAGATAGTAACATTATATTCAGAATTTTCATCGTCAGATATTTTGGCTCGACTTTCTTCAGGATCTACTACTATTCTTGTTGTGAAACCTGAAAGGTTATGAAAACATATGTTATTAAATAGAAATTCAAAGCTCAGTTCAATGTAAACGAAAGGGCGAGAATCTTTGGGTGTCTTTCAATCAGACTGGAATCCTGCTCGCTTTTAATTATTATTGATTAAAAACAAGGCTTTGGATTAGGTAGTTATTATAGTTGTGTTTTGAGAGAAATCTCCGTGGCTAGAAATACTAGCAGTTTGCTTAGTTCGGCCGCCGTTGCTGATTGGGGAAGTGGTGCGTCTGTATCTGCAGTATGACTTTTAAATGACTACCTATGTAAACAAAGTTATTAAAAAAAATAAGTCAGGAAAATATTTTGTGTCGAATTCATCAAAAGTAAGTGAATTCGAATCACAATTATTTTAGTAACATATCTAACGCTTTCGTATTCGTACCGCCGTGGGGGTAAGACGGTTATTGGCCATTCTCATACGAAAGCGTTAAATATGTTACTGGTTCAAAGACCGACATAATCATCAGTAGCTATTAACAACTGCTTATATTACTTACCAGCTTTAACATGAGGCCACTGTTTCCTAACAGAGGCAGTGAGGCAGAACAGTGCGGTAAAGTTGCTGGCACCGTGAGGGAGGTTCATGGCGTTGGGGACGTTGATGGTAGGTTTGATAGAGACGGTGGGCACGCAGCGGTACAAGTACGTGGTGGTGCTCAGCGCCGCTCCTATGGCTAGATCTGGAACAGGAATAGGAGAGATGAGAAATAAGAAGGTACATTTATAGACTGGACACAATATTGGCCATTAGAATGCCTGAAGCGATATTTGATGTGATCCAAAGTGGACAATAACGGCAGATAACTTCATAAATTATTGAAATAAAATAACTTCTCGTACTACCCATAACCATCTGACGTTTCTACAGCGTTGGGTTCTTGACTAATTTGTTCTAAATTATGATCATTAGTGCAAATCAAAAACTTACATGTCCGATATTGTTGACAGTGTACGAGTAAGAGCAAATCACGGTTAATACATTTAATATGTACCTAACCAAAGTCGATTCTTACCATTACAATTATTATGATCAACATCGAGGCCTTTAGAAATGGCGAGGCCGAAGCTGCGAGCGCCGGCCACTTCTATCCTTTGTACATACTGCGGCATCAGACCATTGCTGGAGCCTCTGTAGATGTAAACAACACCGGCGCCATCGTTCTCCCATGGTGCTCCTATTGCCACATCTGGAAAAGATTAAGAAAAACGGTTTAGGAAAATTCAGGGAAAGACAAATTTTAGTATACCACATTACATGATTTAGCGGCTACAGTGCTATAATGGACATCCACAACCTACAAATTTAACGTAATTAAACCAAGTCAGAGAAGACCCTTTTAAGCATTCCTAAAACTCTCAACACTGCACGCAACATTCATATGACTTTTCTTACTAAAAATTGCAAGCATTATTCAATCAAATCAAATCAAATCAAATCATTTATTTTGCGAATATGTTGTGTACAATTATTAGATTACTTATAGCAGATGTAACGCTTGCAAAATTCATCAAGACTGTAGTATGATTTTTCCTGTAATAAACGTTTTAGTCTAAATTTTAATATACTATTAGATTCAATATTAATTAAACATTTTGGAAGGTGATTGTAAATTTCCAGAGCCACAAAAAACACACTGTTTCTGAACAAAGCTGATTTGGAAGCCGGTAAAATAAGTTTATGATTTTGCCGTTTAATTTTATAGTGGTCAAATAAGTAAAAGTTATCACGCACAAACATAACACATTCTATAATATAAATACACGTTAAAGTAAGTATTTTTAAACTTTTAAAAGCCTCTCTGCAGCTTTCCCGCTGACGAATACCAACAATTGCACGTATGCATTTTTTCTGTGCTATAAATACTGATTTGTTGTTAGTACAATTTCCCCAAAATATGATCCCATACCTTAGCAACGATGAAACGTTAGCATGATAAGCTGTGATGACAGTATCTCTACCGACTGTTTTGGCCAAAATATACAGTGCATACGAATTCTGTGATATCTTAGTTTTTAAATGATCAATGTGCGATTGCCACTTAAGGTTATTGAGTACATCTTCTTCTTTTTATCGAATGAGAATGGCCGACTCTGGTGTCGAGAGTTTTCAAACCACCCAAGAGAGAGAGAGAAGAGAGTTTTCAATGAGTACATATATACCAATCATCAGAGTACAAAATACGAACAAATTGATCTACTCTTTGTTGGGCACCGAAGACAGACTATGAATATACAAATGTTTGCTGAAAGACATTGATAATGTTGTTGTACCTGTAAATCCATCTCCATCCACATCCCCTAGGTCTGCCATGGCTGTGCCAAACCTGGCCCCACTGGCACCGGAACCCATCACAAAGCCGGATTCTGTCAGGTTAAATTTGTTGCCCTGAAAATTTAACGTAAGAGAAGTCTTTAATTTAATACCAATTTCTCACAATAATATGATTAACTTTCTCCTAAAAATGTAAATGGTTCAAACTCACCAACGGCGTCGTCATATAAACAAACACAGCTCCCTGATCGTACGGCAGTCCGCCATCTTTCTTCACATACGTCGGAGCTCCCACCAGGAGGTCTGAGAATCCATCGCCATCTATATCGAGACAGCACAGACTGGCTCCGAAGTACGAGCCTAGTTGAGGACCTCGCAGCTTGGCGTGGATCTTCAGAGGATTCTGCTCGCGGAGTGCTGGCTCGAATATCAGAACCTGAGGAAATATTTTAATAAAATACAAGTAAGTCCATATTAGAGTTGTCTCATACATAGTTTTTCCTGTCTGATGGTTTTGGAGTGCCACGGAGTTGCATTTTGTTGGGAACGACTGATAATTGCTATAACGATTAGCTGAGGATTGCGAAACTTATTGTTGTCCTTCAAAGACGGGAGTGAACAAAACATGGTTCTATTTACTAACTGTTTTATACTTAGAAAAAAAAACACAAGCTCTCAAAGTAAATTTCCAGCTTACATATTTTATGTCATATTATAAAAAGGATGTGTGAGCATTAGGAATATTTTTTTTAGTTTAAGTTGTGTCTTCAGATCAAGCTCTATCAATAAGTTTTGACTTTGATTAGCTGAGCTTACCTGACCATATCCTTTCAAGGACCGCGGAGCTCCTCCAATATACAGAGTATCTTTATCCGGAAGAAAATCACCAGCTTCCACACTATAGCCTGGAAATAAAGCAATAGCAAATTTAACAACAGAGAATAAACACAGTTTGGTTAGGCGTTCGAAACACAATCTAATAGCCATTTGGCTCAGAAGACAGAGTCATCATTTGTAACCAAGCTTGAGTCTGTTTGTTTAAACAGACTCAAGCTTGGTTACAACTCGAAAGATCATATGCTATATTGCAATCTACGTGTTCACTTCGAAAACACCGGCTTACAGTTCATTTGAAATCCAAAAGACCTATAATATTGAAGGTGTATGGAAATTTTAGTAAAGAATTACACACTCTATGTACGGAAAAAAGTCAAGAAAAAAGATGCTAAAAATAGCAAATATAATATTGTATTATTGAAAAGATGTAGGTAGGCTTATGACGGGCAACAAGAGATAAGTTCCTCGTGGGTTTTGTCGAAAATGTATCGAGATATTAACAGTGGTGATATTTGCACCCAAATGTTTGTAGTCGTCGAAAAAGCGTAAAACCAATTTTTTTTTGTTATTTGTGTCCCGTGTTTTGACAGTTGGAGGTGACAAATTACTCGGCGTAATTGTGTTGTTTCATTACGAAATTAATTCGACGTTGCGCATCATAAGCCTGAAGATGAGAACCAGAGAAGTCAATATTTTACATGCCCTTGAATAAAATGTAGCTGTCAACCAATAGTATAACTTTTATTGATAACAATGATAGACAAACAATTAAGTTGATTTACCAAAGTACTCGTCAGGCCCGAGTTCTGGAGTATAGTAAGGGTTGCTGATGACTTGCTTGCTGAAATAGTTGCTGGCCTCGCTAGCTTTGTATGAGAAACTAATGATGCCGCCTGGAAAAAAAGAAGGCTGTCAACGAAAATCAGTAGGTTTATGATGTTCAAGGCAAAATAAGATTATCGTGCTTTCGACAAAAAAAATGATTCGTTGCGTTGAGAATGCAAACAAAAAAAATATCAAGATCTTTCTATATCTCTATCAGTGGTAAAAAGCGCATCCAGATTGAAAACGTAATTTTTGAAAAAAAAAAATTGACTTACAACGTGTACAGTTATTCTTTCAAAAAAAAAAATGTATTCAAATGAAGTAGTACTTGATTAAACAGGTAAATAATCAAAGGTTAGTTGTCATAAATAATGCTGATTCTAATATTGGGTACCACTAAGTAGATACAATTACCGTCTAACGACGATAAAGCATAGTTTGTTATACAGGTTTAGTACAAACACGCCAAACTTTTTTATTAACTTTAAAAGACAACAAAATCGAAGCAGTAAAGTTATTTACTTATCGCACATACAAAAATAAATCAGACAATGCGAAAGTGTCTTTGTTGAACTGTTTTTTCTGTTTGTTGCTGGCCGCAATAGAACAATAATGAATCAGTGTAATTTTGGTATAATATATGCTGGCATTATGCTACTTTTATAACAATGGTAGCAAAGACGCAGGCATCTACTAGCTTAATATAATACATACAGGCATTTATTCTGAGTTATTATGATATCACTTGTAAATAGAAAGTACAGTATGAGTCATAGGTTCGAAAAACTCCGTGCTTGCATATCCGTTTCGATAAAGCTGTTGTCAGAAGCAAAATGTTCATTGCTATGTAATTGTAAACATGGCCTTTGGTTTATTACCGTCGGTAATATAATTCCGATTTTCGACTAACAAGGGTAAGGGGAATTTGAGATCATTGATGTTTTTGATTTCATTGACTTTTATAACTCTCTCTCACTCTCTACCTCTCATGGGGTAATATTTCCTCATGGCTGAGGATCGTTACTCCTTCGCAGAATTAATTCTTTAGGTGAGTTCCCCTGGGCAGACAGGTACATCGTGGTGGACATCCAGGCCCTTCCATGGAAGACACTGTTCTCAGATATTGTGGTCCTCAAACATGTTGGTTTCTTCACAATGTTTTCCTTCACCGCTAAGCGAGTGCAAATCCACACATAACTTCAAGATACAAGTCATTGATGTAAGGCCGGATTCGAACCAGGGTGCAGGGTGCAGTCAGGATGCAAAGCAGACACTGAAACCGCTGAGCCATATGCATTACCCTTAATAAAGAAGACCTGTTCTCCTCACCTGTCCACTGCAGTAGACCAGGCGCTCCGATAATGACGCTGGCCTTGTTCTCAAGCACCTTGATAGACATGCCAGCTTGCCCGTAAGCGTAGAAATTGAGGTGGGTCCCGTAGTCGCCGTATTCTCGACGCTTGCCATCTGTCATGAACGCTTGTCTGCCTGGAAGAATGGATGATGTTGAAATTTGACTATTTTAAGTAGGCAAGATGAGTTAAGATCGCCTTTCTTACTTTAAGTGTAGTATGAGTTACAATTATGAAATATTGTCGACCATGCTAATATCACGAATGAGTCATTCTACCTGATTATTTATTTCTATTTAGACGCCATCCTACAGTTGCCAGAAAAAATCGTTATTGTTGTGGTACCATTTTTTAAGTCTTTTGTCTCTGTTTTTTTCCTTACTAGTATGTTATGTTTCTTATTCACTTGTGTTCGCAGTTTTTTTTCTTACTAGTATGATATGTTTCTTATTCACGTCTTGTGTTTGCAATAAAGATTTAATAGGTAGGTATATTAATAGGTATTTCTAGATGCTTTACATCAGGCTAGCTGTAGTCTAACGTATGTCACGTAAAATATGTTATAAAGTGTGTTACATAATCAATTACCATTAGCAAGAAGCGGGTAAGTAAGAGTGAATCTGTTTCCTCTCTGAATGGCGCATTCCCCATGAATGAGGAGATGGTTCGATCCGTAGGGCTCCGTTAACCTTGGGGCGCAGTACTGAAAACAAACAATATAAAAAAAAATGTAAATGCTAATTAAAATAATTTTGTAATAACAGATTATTATATACTTTCAAATAGCAACATTATCTTGTTGTTTGGCGATTTTAGTTTAGGATTTGATGATTTTCAGTATTAATTCCCAGTTTTGTAAGTTTTTTTCTGTAAATTACGGATTTTAAAGAATATTCACACATTTGGTTACGCTCAATGTTCATGTTTCTTTATATGAGCCTAATGGTAATGAGGCGACAGAAAGTTAAAATACTATTAATAGTAATACTATAAGATAAAAACGTATACAAAACACAATATCAATATTCCAGATAGGTATACGTAACTCGGGAGAAAATAAAAGTACTTACCAAAGTTTTCCCATCAGATAGGGAAGCAATAGTCGCTCCATACCACATGTCGTCTTTATAAAACGACACTGGAATTATTCTTGAACCTAAAAAAAAAATAAAAAAAATTGTATTTATCTTATGAACGAGTAGACGCCCGCGGCTTCGCTCACATTATTTCGGTACAAAAAGTAGCCTATGACACTTCCGGGACTTCATACTACCTGCATACCAAAAATCATTAAGATTCGTTCAGCCATTTTTGCGTGATGAGCGTTTAGACAAACATGGACACAGATAAACAGACTAAATAAGTATAAATTGTTGAAACGTGTTCTGTTAATAATTCTAAGTATCTCTAAACATTTTTTTTAAACATATTCAATGTTGAGACTTTGACCCGCTTTAACATATATATATATGCATTGCATAAGTACCTAGTATTAATTTCTGGGGCCATTTTATATAAGAATTTGTCTACGCAAACACTCTTTCATTTATAACATATTATTATGTATTATTTGTATTTGTTAGGCTATCAATTCGGAATAGTGCATTCGATACACACCGGCTTGTCTACAGTGTGGTATGTACTTGTATCTCTATATTTTTACTTTCATGTCTATCACGTTAAGGTTGCTTATGATCAGAAGACTAACTTTATTCATAATCTCAGAGGGAGCCCTTTTCCGTGAAGTATACGCCTTTTTACAGGTTTTAGACTAGTACTACTTTGACTTCCTAATACGACCCTGCCTTTAACTTTACTTAAAATAAAATAAATGTTATTTATTTCAGATATTTAGTCCATACACATTTCAAAATATACCATCACCATAGCAGAACGAAATAATTTGAAAAACAACACATGAAACCAAAATAAAATTGCATTCAGTGAAATTGATAAAATAAAAATAAAAACTTGTGAGGTGAGTGTATGCCATTCTCTGCCTTCCTCTTCTCCATACCTATTACATTATATGATAGCTCTTGCTCGCGGTTTTGCACGCGTTATTATACATATAAACTTTACAATTAAATACTCTATCTATTAAAAAAATTGCATCAATATCCGTTGTATGGTTTTAAAGATCTGAGCATACATACAGACATAGGGACACTGGCGGTAAGCGACTTTGCTTTATACCATTTGATCTGTCCCAACACAGCGACAACTAAGCACAATGCTGATTACTGGAAGTCATCAGCGCTGGTCTTCCGTTAGGGCTGGCTGTGAAGTCACGTACGACAATGATTTAGTTAAATAAAATAAAAGTAAATAGAGCAAAGAACCAAAACAGATACATGAAAATAAAGTGATTCTTATTTTTGTTCTTGTCATTTTTGTCACCACTTACTTCTAAGTGTGATTCCCAAGGGCGTACAGCTAACATTAGTGCTATATGGGCTATGTACGGTACCCAGACTGCAGTTGTATGCTGCGCCAGTTTGCTTGTTTCTCTCTCTGGCCTTCGGAGCTCCTACTATGAGGCTGAAATACAAAAAAATATTTTAGCACCAAACAGACAATAGCAAGTTTATAAAATACACTTTGGTACAACTAGTATAATAGTTAACTAGTACCCTCGACATAAGCGTTTGCTTGCAGTGGGGTTAGATGGCGCTGTTTGCAATGTCCCGAAATATTTCTTTTTCATCATATATTTATTTCTCATCTCATAATGTGAGTTGATCTAAATGACTTAGACTTTCACCCTAGCCTCTGACGTGGCATAATGATTGGAGTAGCTCTTATTCAAGCAGCTGCGACTTGCTATTAATTTTAAAGTTTCATATGACAAACGAAAATTAAAGAAAGAGATATCTTGGTCCTCCACCCAAGGACTGCGCGCGTCTATACTTACTTAGCTATAGTAATCGTGTGAGAATATCTTTTTAAGAAAGATAAACAAAGTGTAAAAGAAACGAAAAAGCTTCCAACTGTTCTATATATTTTATACAATCATAAAGTACTCCATTGGATTGCGAATAAACAAACAATTTATTGTCAACGTTTTTAATATTGTGTTTGATAAGGGCTTCATCCTGCATTGAAGATATAGGGAAATACCTAATGTATGACAATAATTATAGTGGACATAGACACATAATAATGATGGCAGGACATATGCAAAACTTTTTACATGTACGAGTATATTCTATGTACCAATAAATGCCAACAGTTTAAATATAAAACAGCTGAGTTTTATTTCGGGAATATTCAGAAGGAAATAAGAGTGACTTGTTTTGATATAGGCTAGATAAACCAATGATAAATTGATTAAAGCTCGGTTTCAAGTGTTTCTTACCCTTTATATAAAATCTAACGACACAAAATAAAAACATAGTTTTATTGATAAAACTTATATGGATGAGGTCTGCGCAAGATCTACGCAGCTGGCACATTCAAAGAGAGGCCTATGCTCAGTAGTGGGATAGGGAAGGCTGTGGATGGATTGATAAAAAGTGAACAAAAAGAACTACTTACCCAAACTTATTCAAAACCACAGAGTAGCCGAATAATTCAGCATCATAAGGTGGGCTAAAGGTAATTTTGGTATTTTCATGATAAATCCCACTTCCACTCACTAAATATATCACATACAGAGTCACTGCGATCACTTTTGAATACATTTTTCTATGTTTTTATCACACCATTATTTTATGATCTGTAACAAACTAAGAGTATGGTTAATATAATTATGTTTATACGAATTGTTCAAATTTTATCAGTCAGTGGCTGATTGACAGTGCTACTGGCTTTATTTATTGAAATAGTGAAGATATATGTAGGCCAAATTATAAACATTTCCCAAGTGATTCCTATTTCTTTGTAGTTTTTATATATATAGATATTTTTTTGTGTAACTCAGGATGTTGTGAACTTGCTTAATTATGCAAATAAATTCACGTTAAGACACTGATTATTTCCATACATTTGTAGATGAAAATGCCATTGGCAAAATATAATTTTCTACTAGGTATAAGAAAGAAAAAGAAGGTAGTGTTATATAGTCTGCACGTTCAGCAAAAATACAAAACATGTAACAAATAAGTAATATATTAAAAAACCTGATACATACCCTAATATAAACTAGTATAAATCCCTACAAAGTTCTTTGTGTTCATCTCGCTTGAACTACACAATATATCATACTTACTTAATAAGCAACACAACACAGTTTAATAATATTTGCATTAGTGACACAAATAAATCAACTATTGAGAAATTATTGCAAACAAAGTAAACACAAAAGTATCCTGTTAAAATAACACTAAATTATAAGTAATTAAATGAACAGTTATAGATATTTAGTAATGAAATTATTCGATTGCAAACAACGTCAATGGTCAAAATTATAATAAACACAACCGACTCCTCGATCGTTTAGCGCATAACTGATAAGGTGAATTATTTTGTTGTTGATTTACTAAAAGAGACCATAATGAAACCAAACGGCAAAGTCGGGAAGCGTTTTTTACATGTCAAGTAAAATAAATGACACTTCTCATAAGTTAGTTGGTATGAGAACGGTGGTCTCTGGTGACAGAGTTTTCAGATCATCCTAAGGGTCTCGGTCATGGCTTACTTAAAGTAGCTTCTCAATGAATATCACAGAATATTGTTAATTTATCCAATTTCTTGTAAGTTGAATACTTACTTCGTGTACAGAAAATTTATTTATACATTTTCTAATCAAATCATTTCAATAAATAATATGATATAAGAGAAGATTAACTTATTACTAAGTGTTAAGCTACGAGTACTTAGCTAATGAAGCAAGAGCTAATACCTTAATGAGTCACAGATTGTGACTCACGCTCAATGTCCAATGTAATATCTAGCGGATACAAAACAAAAAAGAAGTATAATTATTATGTACTTATTAGCAGTGCAGGGCTTCTAAATTAGGCTCTGACTAAAGCTCTCTAAGGCTGACTCAGGCTCTAAGGTTTGGGTGAGAAGGAGAAAATAAATTTATGTTTATTACATGGACAACGGACAATTATTTGCTTATACAATATTAGTGTGAATCTGCACATGTACTCGTATACATATAATGTTTATTTATACCACAAACCCATTCTTAGTCGCAAACTAAACAAAAATATATACTTATCTGAAAATTTAACTTACCTACCATGAACAATTACATAAACTATTTTACTTATTATTTATTTTACTTATTTATTTAGTATATGCAGAAAATATTACCCTACGAACTACATTCTTTGAAAATAATTAGCAAAAATACTCTTACGTCAAAAAGTTCTTTTCTTCATGAGATAACATAATGTTTGAAACATCGTTTTTTTAAATTCTGCTTTAGTTTATAAATACGAGTAAATAATTGGCCTACTTAATAACTGTAAAACTAGATTTTTCTGATTTTTTGAAAATCAAAGAATCATGGGATAAGATTGGCCGTTATGAATCAGTTTAAGCGATTGTGGTGAAAATGCAGGCTTACGCTAAGGACTCACGGAGCGGTTTTTTCCCGCGCCCGCCGCGGTGGCGGCACCGCAGCCTTTGTAAGTTATAGATATGTATGTAAAAAACTCAAGCACATTCCACGACGCGGTTTACTCCCGCGGCGGTTGCGATTGTTCGCCGCTCCCACTGCACCCGCGGGCTGGCGCCGTTCGCGGCACCGCTGCCGCGGCGGTTTCCACCCGCGCGATCTGCGATCAAAGTCCGTCGAAGGTCCTTCTTGCGATAATCAACCGCCAGGTTTGCGGGCGATAATCGCTGCCGCGGCGGCAGCGGCTCCGCACAAAACTCCGGCTTCGTGAGTTTTGAAAATTAAAAGCGATTCCGCCACCACTAAAACAAAGACGCATCTGACAAACGATAGCTTCAATGTCGAATTTTTTAGAATTACAGCTTGATATTCGATTACAAAAAAATAGTGAGAGAATCGACGGTTGCCACAAAACGTTCATATTATGATGAAGGTGTTAAATTATCACTACCTATACCAGCATATGCTGAATATGATGATGTAGTATTGGATTAAACTTGTGCAAGTGTCGAACGATCCCTATCGCATGCTATCATTGAATGAATGAGGGAAGTGTGACATCAATCTCATCAAATGCACATCGAGGGGGCCTGCTTTTACATGGGTTATTCCGATATATGATACATTCATTTATAAATATGAATGAATGTATAAATTTATATTATGAATGATATTATTAAATTTTATGATATACGTACCAACTGAGAAAAATTGCACCTACGGTAATTTTTTGATAAAGAGAAATTATGATTTCCGATCATTTTGACAATGTAAGTCAACCTCTTGTCAACTCAATGCTCGGTTCGTGGTGATACAATAAGATTAATAAAATATAATGTTTATTACGAGTATCAATCAAGGTCCCATTTATTTCCTTCCTCGAAATTAAACTTTGAATACTTTTTGCTTCAACTAGATTATAATTATGTGTGAATATATATATATATATATATATATATATATATATATATATATGAATATATATATATATGTTACGGCTAATACCCGAAGTGCGGCTACACCTAGTTTTAGCCGGTTAGAACTAGGTGTAGCCACTTACTCTTGGTAAACCTATTACGAGCCGATTGTTTTCGGGTAAAACTAGGTCTCAAGTCCTGTTGTAGTGCAAGTGTTGGACTGGAAGTCACTTGTCTGTGACAGAATGTGTAGAGTGTGTAGATTAGGTTCGTTAGGTTGCTTTCTACCACGCACATGCGACGACGAGCGAAGCGAGGAGGAGCCAATTTCTTTCAAAACATGTCTCGATTCGGGGTTTAACCAAGACTAAGTGGCTACACCTAGTTCTAACCGGCTAAAATAGGTGTAGCCGCACTTCGGGTATTAGCCGTAACATATATAGGTATAACAAAAATATGGTTAATCTTAGACTCCCAAAATGTGGTAAACGAAGTACTACAAATTAGTACATCCAATAGTTATTGTGATATGTAAATATGACATAAATAATTATAAACGGAATAAAATAAGTAAGATAAGTTATCACGGCGCAGAATAAATATAACTAGATAAATGAGCGATTGCAGTGACTGATGAGTCTTTGTAACACTAAGTTTAATTATTTTTTTGAATAAAGTACATATTTAATCAAAAATCTATTTTTAAGGGTAATTAGGTATAGGTAGGATAAGAGTAATCATAATAATATGAGTAAATCAGGTATTCTGATATTGGTAAGTTAAGTAAAAACTTGCTTCAATTTTATTTTATTCCGTCTGCCTGTGGTCTGCGAAACTACTACTTGTTTATGATTAATTGAGCCTAATTAACTATTGTTCTCTAATCTTATTCATGGATAATAACCATCTTTATGCTAGAACAATGATAAGTTACTAGGTCAATTGATATTTCACTTTATAATAGACTTTATGTTACAATTATTTTCAAAATTTCACATAAAACATATTTAAATAGTGCCGATTTTTTTATAATTCTTATTGAAAAAGAATAGTATAGAACTAAATAAATAAATAAATAAATAAATATTCCGGGACATTGCACACAGCGCCATCTAGCCCCACACTTAGCAAACGCTTGTGTCGTGGGTACTAGATAACGAATATAATACTTATAGGTATATTTTTTTTTGTAAATACATACTTTTTATACATACAAACGACCAGACTCAACACAAGTAATTATAAATTTTTAAAATACTTACATAAATACTTGTGTCATGCGGGAATCAAAACCGCGACCTCTAGATTAGATTAGAACTACCCCTCAAATTCAGTATTATAATGAATGTCAGTAGATCGACAGAACGCACCTGTGACAAGTGTGTATAATTTATTAAAATAGTTTAAAATAATATCAAATTTGTAGGTGTATTAACAAAAAATAAGTGTTTTCAAAAGTGGTTTAAATTGAAAAAATATATTATAATAGAAGGTTTCTAAAAAAGGCCTCCTTCTTGAAACGGTAATTTCAAGTGAGTATTGTGACCTTAATGGTATTCATTATCTTAATTAGATATCTATGCATAATAATAATATAGTTAAGGTAATTAAACAAATTGAGGTCTGCTTATTTTTCCTCTATCTCTAACTTTATAACATTCAATTTAGTACTTAGTTAGGTTCTTAAGTACTTACTTAACTTATTATGTTACTTACTTACATTAAGATATAATTATGTAATATGCGATATGATGATTTATATTTATATGTCTCATCTTTATAGTAATCTGAACTTTTTAATCAGTAACAGAATATCTTGTAGTCATCTCGAGCCTCATTAATTAATTAATTTATAGCGATAAATTCATTGTTTTAAATAATTTTTTAGGATAAGTGTTTCAAAGCGACATCTATGTCATAACTCACATACCGAGGTTGTGGATTTGATTCATAGTCAAAGCATCAAAGCATTATAGTTTCATCAGGCAATTGAAGATGGCGCTGTTATCAATAAAATACAATTTATTAAAGATGCGGGTAAATAAGAAAACGTGTAGTAAAAAACCTTTAGTATGAATAATAAATATATGCCTACTGAAAATTTTGAGTTCATTTGTTTTAGGAGAGAAGTTTAGAAGGGTATTGCGTTTTTGTGATAAAGTTCAAAAATTTCAATAGTGTCATTCAAAACTGGCAGAAAAATTATCAGTGACTACAAAGACGTTTTAATATAAATTACTTCATTAACCCCATGTAAACAACTTCTGTGTAGATAAACAACAGAACGAGGATCAAAAGTTAATCAACGACCATAAAATCTTTCATGATCAACGCGTGGAAATCTAAACTAAGGCATGGAAAATAACCATATATTACACAATATCATAACTTACCAGTCAATTATAATTGCTGTCTCCATCTCAGTCTCAGATAGGAAATAAAGCGCATTCCAACTTATGCAACCAATGATTTCAAATGAAAGTTCAATACATTTGACAAGCTGAATGATTAAAATAACCTTGAACGAATAGATGCACCGCTACGCAATGCGGTGCCAACTATATCTACAGACGGAAGAAAACACTTCACTGCAATACATGTTACCTAATTAGAAAAAAAACAAGATGGTCACAAAATCGAAACAAAAATGTAAATAAAATAAGAACAGGAAAATTAACAGTTTTGGCGCGAAAATGATCGTGATTCTTTTTTCTTTTCGGAATGTTGGCAAGAGTTTTTAAATGAGTTCGACTGTGATTGTAACCTCTGTGCGCTGATGTTGTGACTTTAGTATGAAACTCTTTTCTGTTTTAATTTCGGTTTTATTTTCTTGTTGAGTGAAAAAACGCTGCCAAAATTAAGCAATTAAAGGGTAAGTGTTCATTTTGTTGAGCTTTTTTAAACAGGTAAGTATGCGATTTTCCATTCTACATACATAAGTCAGTAAATTCACTTATCGTTTAATCAAAATTTTGTGTATTGGGTATATTTTGTTTGTAACTCGTACACAGGAATTTAAGGTTTTTTCGTTTCAATACAAGAAATCCCTCTGGTTTTATTTATATTATTTACTTATTATAATTTCACATCATTGTTTTATCAGAAGATAAACAAGTTAACATTTTTCAACGTAGTAAACAGAAAATGAATTTAATACTTCATGGTATTGATGGTATCATGAAAGACACAATTCAGACAAAAGCCTGCAACGGTATTTAGTCGATATAAAGAAGTCAGACAAAAACGAGGACAACTTAAACTAGATACTATTCTAAAAAAGTGAGATATATGCCTTGCAGTGGATTCTACGAGCTGGCGATGATGATGATGATGGCTTATAATTAGATTTATCGATACAAAATGAGGCAGAAATTATCGGATTTATGTGCAACCGTGCATACAGCTGTGAATGAGAACTCATTTAACAAAACTACATGGAGACTGCTTGGAGGTGATTCCATTTGGTTTTCGATATATTTTTTTGTTTCAAATTTTCTTCTTTTTTACAACTTGCTTTCAGGATCTTATTACTTAATCTAAATACTTCTTTACGAGTATATTTTATTGAATGCTTTGTTCCATTCTACATAAGTAAACATACAAAATATATTATAGAGAGATTGAACCAAATACTTCGTATTCATTTTTGGTTCATTTTATGAATTTGTCTTCTTTTTTTTACGTGGGATAGGTTTACGTTAATCTAAAATCAACGTTAATAACTACTTATTAAATATGCACAAAGGTTTTATAATAAGGGTTACCCAGTCCAACACGTACAATTTCTTTAAGGTTAATTAGGAATTCTTTAATTTATAAGACCATATAATTAATTAGCATTTTTTTTTTCTGAATTACAGTCGCTGGCACAGCTAGTCTTAAATAGAAATGACACTTCGCGCTTAAGGGTATTTTTTTATCTGTTTTGTGTTTATGGGCTGTTCTATTATCTTTATGTACCGGGTTCACCGCAACACAAGCGGTTACAGTGGAACACTACCGTAACCCACCGTGAATTGCCCGTGCGGCGTAGTAATAGGAAAAGAACTGTTCTAAACAAAAAAAACAAGATATTACATGATATTATCAAATAATTCCTTATACGAACTAACCAAGATCATTGATCTATAAATGAGTCCGTCGATCGCGCGTTTTGTTGGCGAGTCGTGTGCGCACGTGATCGAGCGTATATTTAGCGCATACGACAAAATATGACTTTACTGCAATTAGAATAGTCTACGATTCACGAGTAGAGGAAATGATTGGGAATAATTAATGAATCCATGATTTACTGTCGTATCTGGCGGATGTATTAGTAAGTAATCGGAATACAAAAATGATATGATTTTGTCAGAATTTATATAAATCGGCTCTGCCATTTGACCGTAAAGTAGTAACAAACATAAAATACATAATAATATGATTGATTGATTTTTGTTTTTTTTGCCACATATTTGAACACCATGTCGTCTAAAGTCTAAAGCGACACTCGCAATTTTGCGACTTCAAGTTCAGAATTGGGAGTAAAGAATCTATCAAATTATTGAAACTTACAATCCCATAAGTATCCTCATTGAAATCCGTAATATTTGTTGTCGGTGCCAGTCACTGGTCAAACGATCGACGCTTGTCGAAGTCGCAGTCCCAGTTCGCTTTGGATTTCTTCCTAACTAATCCTGATAAAGATAAAGATAAAAAAAGATAAAGAATCTTTATTGATAATGTAAAGTTGTAACATAGGTATAAGTACTAATATCATAGAATAAGCCTATTAGAGAAAACCGCATCAAAATCGGGCTGATAATTCAGAAAATATAATGTTTACAGCAGCGCCCCCTGGTGAGTTGTCACCGTAGTACATAGCTTAAAAGATGCACCATTTAAACCTTATCACATTAAAGAAAACTGTATTAAAATCCGACTTGTCGTTTTGGAAATATAGGTAAAATTAGTTGGCTTTTTCTCAGAGAGTACTAGACCGAATGAAAAATAAAATTATGGGACCATTTAAGAAACTATTCCCGTCGAATAAAAAAATAATTTTTGAAATCGGTTCATAAATAACGGAGTAATCGCGTAAAATACCCACAAAAAAATCTTTCAGAAGACTTGATAACCTTCTTTTTTTGAAGTCGGTTAAAAAATACATTTAAATGTATTTTTGGAACTATGAATGCCTTTCGTTGCAATAAAGCGCCAATTGAAATGAAAATACTCTAAAGTAACAGAACATATTCTCGTTACAAGTAGGAAATGAAGTACTTGGAGCGTTAAACATATTTGAAAGACAATGCGGCTGGCTCCCGGCCAGTTTAGTATTTACTACGTGTCTTTATGTGAGTACTATTGCTAGTATTTTTTTCGTTTACTGAAGAAATAAATAGTCAGTCCACGACATTCACAACATGTTAATTGCAATGCTTCTGATTAAAATCTTAATGTATCTGTTCAAGAGATATATACATAATACATCACGACTCTCAGTCATGAGCAAATACGGCTTAAAGAGAGAGGCAGAGAAAATAATTCACTCTGATGACGTTTAAAAATAAAATATATTAAATAGTTTTTCAATGTTTAGTCTTATTAAGTAAATCACGCAACAATGGCAAAGGACAAAATTCTTATTAGATGTCAAGTATACGACCAATTTATGTAATTATTCCACCAATCACTCCACAGTTTTATTTCCTTCAGACATGCAACAAATTACATAACAAGCTTACGGTACCATCCTTTACCTAAGCCATAATGCTCGCAATTTAATAATCTATTTATAGATTTTTAATATAACTAAGTGAATGGAAAGAAATCGATGGGTGCGCGCGCACCCAAACATGGCTTCTTGCAGGTACAGGCTGAAACCTTCCGACATCTCATGTTAAGCACCATACATTGCTTGCTTTGCCATCCTCCTATACCTAACTAGCTAGTAAAACGCGCTATGTATGCGTATCAAATCAATCAAGTCGAGGTCACCCCTTCAATGCAAGTCAAGTGGTACAAGACACAATAGAACCTGTGGGTTAGTGATGCTAAGTGCATCGCAAGGCACACTGGTCCTGAAGCCACGCTGAACAAAAAAGCATGACAGAATAAATTGGATCTCATTGAACCAAGTGCTCAGTTAATTGGTCCGACAAATAAAGAGGCAGCAGAACATGTGGATAGGGTTATTCGGGGGAAGTTGATCGCGGAAGGCGGACGTGTAGGTAAAGTTTCTGGATCTGGCACAGTTTGTGATGGAGAGAAGTGAACGGTTTTCAGAGTACCTGTTCGCCAAGATGGGGCCTGCAGACCGCGGCCCGAAGACCACGGAGGGGCGCTCCGCGCCCGTCGAACCTACTGGCTGGAAGAAGTGCTTGGCTGAAAATACCATGCTGGTGATCACGCTTGTTGGAGTTCTAACTGGGATTGCGTTTGGTGAGTTCAGACTTTAGTTGGTTATGGTGTCATTCATAAGCTTTTATATATTAATATTTATTGTTCACATTATTTAAATTATTTCTGATATGAATGTTTGTGATAACTCTATGGCAACAGTTTTTAAGCATGCTTTGTGAATTAAACTTAATTTAACTTTTGCTTTGCATTACCGACTATTATTATATCACCGCAGTTAAATTCGGAATAAGAGTCAACATCCAATTTGATGCAATATCTAATATCCCAATAACGAAAGAAATACAAATGATTGCAATAAGAAAAACTAACATACACTTCCGTGTTTCTGACATAGGCGAAATTTCTTTCAGGTTTCGGCCTTCGTCCTTACGAGCTAGGCCCAGACGCGCTCATGATAATATCCTATCCTGGAGAACTATTCATGAGGATCCTCAAGCTCATGATACTTCCTCTGATCATCGCCAGTCTCATCGCCGGCTCTGCCAGTTTGAACGCGAAAATGAGTGGAAAGATTGCTGTGAGGACTTTGTTGTACTTTATTTTGACGTCCATGTTTAATGCCCTGTTGGGGATATTGCTGGCAATGCTGATACATCCCGGGGAACCAGAGCTGAAGGATAGTGTAATAGGACCCGTGGAAGGGAAGAAGGATCATAGTATACTGGATAGCTTGTTGGATATTGGACGGTGAGTTTTGGTTTGCTTTGTTTAAAATAGGTTAATTAGATAAACGATTATATTGCTGTAAACTGCTTATTCGTGCCTTTTCAAGTTTAAAAATAATATTTATAAATGAACACAATAATTTGAAAACAAATTTATTCAAACTAGAATCGTATATAGATGCGAATTACTAATGATAACAAGTCACTTATGTAAATGTTATAAGTAAAGGAACATACATTATCAACCAAATTTATATGAAATTTTCATATCAGTAGTTTTTTATGCAAATGTAGCTTTACCAATGAACCATGAAGTAAAATAATTTATAACTCGTAATTAAAACAATTAAAACAGAATTACATCCCAGAATTTAAAAGTATTGAGTTAAATAGCACAAGTTTGCACATTAAAACTGCATTGTCAGCTAAAGATTTGATACCAAATCAGCATGTTTAATACGTACTATGCTCGTCTCCACGAGGCATGTGTGTGATATTTTTTGCAACTAAAGTCCAATCTCGGAAGCGAAGATTTTTTTATACTAAGGAAACATTTTTGTGCCTGTACAGATACAGACCCTTGCATACCGCCCCGCGACTGGACTTTAGTTATACCACGATGTTTATTATGTAACAACGTCAGAAAAGCGTAATAATACAATTTCAGGAATATTTTCCCCGACAATATAGTTCAGGCTGCGTTCCAGCAAGCTCACACGGTGTACGTGCAACCGGCGCCAATATTTGGAAGAAATAGCTCCGAAAATGATACCTTGGCACTCGTTAGGGTGGTCTCATATCGGTAAGTTGGTACATTTTGCTGCTGGAATAAAAAGTAAGTAGGTTCGTATGAAAGTCACTAACTCTGGTTTTAAAGTTTTCAATCCGTCCTAGAATCTTCTGTTATGGCTTAACGACTACCTTATACAAACCACTACATTTCATTCTGAGAATTTCTAGTAAAGAACTCATCAAATAAACTGACGTGGCATACTCAGAATCAAAGCTATAGTTAGTCAGACAAGCTTCGGAAGATCCATTGTAATATTAGGTTACATCTTTATGCAGTATGTAGGTATCTTATTGCTGAGTTAAGCTAATATCATTTATTTGTCCGGTTATCACATAGTAACGCGTTAGAGAATTGGTTGCTTTGGGCGTGTAATATCGAGAATATTTACTGGCATCACAGGTTTTTCTAAAAGTCAATACTCACCAAGAGATTTTGAGTTTTTTCGTGCATTCAAATCTGACACGTTCTTTTCCTATACCCATCGTATTTTCTACGCAGTTCATTGGATAAATGACCAAGTTCACGGTTAAACCATATCATGAAACAAACATTAAATTAATAGACCCGAGTGATGTACCTTCCTGACGTCAAAGAAATCCAGCAAACGCGCCGCCCCATTAATCCAACTAACGACAATATTTCCAGGAGACTCGTAACTGGTCAATTCTCTACACTGAAGTCCCAGTACCATGTCATGCACGGGCCAATCAGCATCGCGGACCACTCGGCATGTCTATGGTTACATCGCGTTATATTTTGTATCTGAACAGATTTATTGTGTGCTATGGTGTCCTCCATAAATGTCTTGAAATTCAATTATTGCACCAAGAATAAAAGTTTACATAAAATTATACACATATGCGGGAAGCTCCCCTAAACCATAACAACCATCGGTTCCTTGCTTCAATGTGTCGTCTATTGATCCTCGTGATATAAATCCACATTGACTTACGTAACACCCCATCATAGTTCCCGTAAGTTGACTCCAAGGCCACGGGGCCCGTGATAGCATGTTGTTCAGCGATTAACTACTGATTCTCTGGCTCACCGCATTGCGTGACATCCCTAATCGATGGTACCCTTACAATCAATTTAGGATGCTCAATATGCTACTGCAGGTGTTTTTAATATTTAAAGGATGCAAAGGTTTCCTTGTCTTTGAACTTCTATATGAAATACATTTGAAAAGTTTGTTTGACCACCTTTGGTGAAATTATTTATAGTATTATTGCCATTTTGATTTTGTAAAGGGCTTGTTACCTACCTACATAAAGATCGGAATAGTTCAGTTTTAAATTAAATAGCGACTTCTAACTTTAAATTCATTTAAGTAATCTGCTCGACGAGAAATATTAGATTCAAATTGGAATCTGGGTCCATTCTGGCTGCATCATATTTCAAGTATTGAGTTTCAAACCATTTTGGAATAGTCAAAGCAATTTAATACAGCCAAATATTTTTGGAATGATATATTTTTGGTTCCTCTACGTAATGTAACCTCCTAGACAGTTTCAACACGTTTTGTATATTATATAATATTTTAGCGTATTTTGGCATCTATTCAGATACCTGTAGATAAACATAACCAAATAAGTTATTTTAGTAGCTACTAAGTACATAGGACATCAGTATTTTTAAATACTGCGAGGCATTTCATTTGGAAAGGAAATGTTTTATTTATTCAGCCGTTAATGTCACCATAGCAAAATTTTTAATTCGATTCGGGCATTTAAGATATGTACGTTTGATTAAAATAAAATTAGTTTTGGTACGATTACCTACCATTAATATACTTACTTATTAGATTAATTTATATGAATAATAAAATGTTTGTACAGAAATATAAACGTAAGTATAGCAAAACATAAAAAACCACACCATAAAATTTTTATTGAAAATAAGACAAATTAAGCTCATTAGTATGCGCCACACCATGTCACAGAATTCTGTTGGCAATTTGAAACCGAACTTTGAAATGTTTCCTGAACTCTCTATTTTTAAACAAACTTATTTCATCCTGCTTGTTTTTCAGATCAGGAACCAACACTTTGGGCCTGGTGTTCTTCTGCCTGGTCTTCGGCAGCCTACTTGGCACGCTCGGTGAGAAGGGCCAGGTGGTGATCGACTTCTTCCAAGCAATCTTCGAGGTCATCATGAAGATGGTGACAGGAGTCATGTGGTTTACTCCCGTCGGAGTCAGCAGTGTTATAGCTGGGAAGATACTTGGCGTGGAGAATGTGGGTAAGTGGCTTAAGAATAAGAATAAAATAGGTACATTTATTGAGACACGATAAACAGAACACAATAAAATAGAAATAAAGAAATACTTAGGTACACGCCTCGTGTCACAAAACTAGTGTTGGGCTTAGATAAAATAGATAAAATTTATTTCAAAAAAATCAAAAATCGACTTCAAGTCTACTGTCACTAAAAAGTTAATGAATAAATTATTTCCATTTTTGCCACTTCAAAATTCAGAGTTGGGAGTAAAGAATTTATAAAATTATTGAAACATACAATCCTATACGTAGTCTTATTGAAATCCGTGATATTTGGAGCCGAGTTTGGTATAGAACATACGGTCGTGAATGTAATAAAGGCTTATTTTCGTCGAATTTAGAAGAGATCTATAGTCAGTATAGTCACAGGCATCCTCGATAATATTCTAATTGGTAAAAAAAAAAACAAAATTCCAGCTCAAGTGATGTCCCAACTGGCGTGGTTCATCGCCACGGTGACCATCGGCGTCTTCTTCTACCAGCTGGTCGTGATGCAGCTCATATACTTCCTCTTCCTCAAGAAGAACCCATACAAGTTCTACTGGGGCCTGTCTCACGCCATGCTCACTGCTTCTGCCACTGCTTCTACGTGAGTTTGTATATTTATTTTGTTTCTAGTGAATTTGAAATTTGAAAACTATTTTTATGACTTACATACGAATATTGGTAATCCGACATTAAATGACTTCTATTCCAATTTAGTGACTCAACGACCCGTATTGAATCTGACGCAAGAAGTAAAAAAAAGCTTGCTATAACAGCACGGCACGTTGCTCATGATATTTGTGACATAGTTATCTGTATTCTGTGGACATAGGTTACTTACTATCGGTGTGTTAAATTGAAATTCCGCTGCTTGCTTTTAATAATATTTTTAATTACTTTTAACAATTTATGAAACATAGCTATTTAAGCATATTTTAAAACAAAATAAACCGAAGCAACATGTTTGGTACAATGCCCAGTGATTTAAACCAATTGTACAAACATTTAGTTTTCATTGGTACCTATGTATTTATATTGTGAGATAATTTCGATACTCTAAATTCTTAATTCTGGCACTAGTAATAAAAAATACATTATGTCAAATCGTTTAATTAGTACAACGATAATCTGTCTATTCTCTCGGATATGTTTTACAGTACTAATGTCTAATACTGGTACGTAGTAGTTTTTCGATCTGCGGACATATCTGTCCAGTGGAAGGACCTGGGCGCTACCACGAATTGTCTTAACGTGCCACGTTAAAATTTTGCGGCGGAGTCACAACCCTCAGCCATGAAGAATGACTCTGAGAGAGATAGGTAGATAGATAGATAGAGAGAGAGAGAGAGATAGAGAGAATACGTTTTTTTAAGATATAAACAAACCAACAAACAAATACACTTTCCTTTAAAAATTATAAACCTTTATCAAGTATTATAATTCACATTTCCAGTGCAGCAGCTCTGCCAGTGACATTCCGAGCCATGGAGGGTCCTCTCCGCATCGACCCTCGGATCACTCGCTTCGTGCTCCCCATCGGGTGTAACATCAACATGGACGGGACTGCGCTCTTCATCGCTGTATCCAGTGTGTTTATCTGCCAGATGAATAATATGCATCTGGGATTCGCTCAGCTGACCACGATATTGTGAGTCTCTTTGACCACGATATTGTGAGTCTCTTTGACCACGATATTGTGAGTCTCTTTGACCACGATACTGTGAGTCTCTTTGACCACGATATTGTGAGTCTCTTTGACCTATTAGATAGTAAATATTTTTCATCGATAAAGAATCTTCTTTACTCGCTTTGAGCTATTTTTGGATGCAAAAGTGTTTAATAATTACCTCGAGATACCAGTGACTGTTAAGCAACGTGATTACTTTAAGTGTGTTTATTGCCGTACTATATAACCATACCAAAAACCACGAAGACCCATTTCTTTGTTGCGACGTAAAAGATGAACAATCAGGCTAACAAACACACACGGGAATTAAAAAAAAAGTTAATGGAGCCGTCTAATGTCTTTTACTTCTCTTGTATTCCAGCCTAACATCCACAGCAGCGTCAGTATCGTCAGCCTCAGTGCCGTCAGCTGCCCTAGTGTTGCTGCTTGTAGTGTTGGCGGCGGTGGACGCGCCGGCGCACGATGTGTCGCTGCTGTTCGCCGTGGACTGGCTCGTGTGAGTATGCTGTTGTACAATGTGTTTCGGGCATTCGACAAACAGGTTAAGAAAAGCAAGTCAGGAAATCACACTCACACATGTGACGCTATGACTTAAGTTAGATGTATATTGTATAAAACAACAATTTTATATAACTCACTAACAGGATACGATGAGAAGCGTTTTTAACGTGATCGTAGGCGAGATACTATTTGCCTTTGGATTATATATTTGCATTTTAGGGACATAATATCTGATCGCCTGTAGTAACTCAATGAAAATCTTCCTACTTACTTCTATTTTGAACTTTAGTGATAAGGTCGCCCAATGTCCCGGATTACCTTCCACCTTTGTATGTTAATTGTGTTCTTTACTTTGTTGTACAATAAAGTAAATTGATTGTTTGATTGAAAACCAATCTTATCTGTTCCAGTGACCGCATCCGTACGACCAACAACATGCTGGGGGATTGCTACGCGGCCGCCGTCGTCGAGCTTCTATCCAAGAACGAGCTCATGGCTTGCGATGCTCTCATTACTGTAAGATTCAGCTATTTTTTCTTTTTCCCTATAGCATCTTTCGTGTCGCTATAGCATTCTGTCTCGACAGGCATAGCGGAGGTTGACCCGCCACCAGGTTAACAAGCTTAACTTAACTTGTATAGTGTCTATGACAACCTTTGAATTATTGAGTACATACCTAGTTAGCTCCCAAAATAACAACTCCTATAGATATCGATCTTACTAAATCTTGCTCTGAAATTAGCCACTCTGAGTAGAAATAAGTATTGCCAAATCAGGCAGTTCGAGCGAGAGCCAACCCCATGAAGTGGATTGGAAACATTTGTATGTTTTTTGTCATGTAATGTTTTCATAAAAACAGCAACAGTATTTAACTCTTATGAATAAAAAAAACACTTACTTTTCTGTTGCAGGAGTCAGCCAACGGCATCACTCCTATCTCGGAAGCACCCGCGATCCCCTCCCCGGGGAACAAGTCCCTCCCCTCGGATAACGTCACCATCGACATGCATTTACACAAACAGAACCACAACAACATCAAGCGAATCTAGTATTTATTCCTCGGTGTTAGAGGTTAGAGTCCTGTGTTTCTTTTTATTAGTGGCTGGGGTCTGATTTCATGACAGTTTTAAACAATAGATGGCAGTAATAGTTAATTTGATAGTATGAGGTTATCGGCGTAAATAATAAACATAATTTAGTGATTTGCGTCGTATCTCTGCTATGTTATATACTCACTTATTATGATGTGGCTTAATTATTTCGGTAAAATATATTTGCGACCTGGATTTAATATCAGGTTAATAATAATAACCATATACATTTGTTACGCCACAGTAGATAATAAAAACAAAACACATTTATTTTACAAAATACAGCTCCACGTGTTTTTGAAGGAATTTTATTTACTTATAAGCAATATGATTTTTTACACTACCTGGCCACCATAGGCTAAATAAAAACTAAGAATTGCACGATGAATTGTAGCTTTAAATTAAGATAGCAACCATTAAGGTAAATGTCGTCAACTCTATTATTCGTGGCTGTGGTTTTGTAGGTTTTCATGTAAGTCAACTTTCATAATAGGTAGGTACTTTAAAATCTGACCCTAGAAGCCTAAGTCAATTCAGAATTCACTAGTGTCAAGATTTTTGTAACTTTAGTTCTAGTAACAAGGGTATTTTGGCCAGTTTCTTCTGTACAAAATTATGGAGTTGGCTGACAACTTACCTTGTCAAATAGTAGTGTTTATGTTATAGGCATTTGTAGTTTTTAAGACTTTTTTTGTTCACAATAAACCATTTTGCCAGAAAGAAAACGTAGAAACATCATTGTTATAACACTGTTTTTGTTGTTATTTTTTCGTACTTAGACGTAGTTTTGCTACTAGACTGATACACTATACGTGATCATGCGTTTACAACCTGTTCTGAACTTAGGAAAAAAAATGAATATTATAATAATCAAAGTATTCAGGTGTAATAATAGTTAAAATAAAAAGCCCAAGGGAGGTAAATTAACTAATGCAGTGAGTTCTTTGGATTTTAAACAAAAAGGATTCATGAAATTTAATGTTATCGGTTTGGTTTTAATACAATACTCAAAACAGAGTTTTAAACGCAATTACTAACTTGTCATTCACCCATGTATCTTAATTTAATTCGGAGATAGTAATGATAAAGTATGTTTTATAAAGTTTTCCTTTGTATGGTGCTTATTAATTCAAATAAACATTATAATATTTAATATATTAACTAAACGGATGGGCGCTTCCACCGGCGTGGGTCCCAGCTCTTAATACGATGACAAAGAGAAGGATCATTGAAACTTTGGATCAAGATACGGTCAGTTTTGTATGCGCTGGTACATCGGTCGATGTTGCTGTCCCTGATGAAGCAGTGGAGCGACCCGAGGACGAAGCAGCCGGGAGTAGTAACATCGCCTCGCCTCCACCCCCACCACCCCAGGCCCCCGCGCCCGTGTCCCGGCGGGCCGCTCGCGCGGCGGCGCGCAGTCTGCGTGCTGCCGCGGTCCCAGAACATACGTTCTGAAGATGGATGTCATAACATCCGAAACGCGTAAACAACTTACGCGATTTACACGTGAGTGAAAACCGTTTAGTTAAAATATTGATAAAATGTCTCACGAAAGTTTTAATATTAAAATTATAATATTTTAATAATATTGGAAAAATATTTGTCATCTAAACATAAAGTTGTGAAATCGCTGTGTGACTACTCACTACTAATATATGTAGGATTGTGAGTGAAACGCCTATTTTGAACCACTTTTAATATAAATAAATATATAAACGTCCTATCAACCAGTGTTCACATTTTGTAAAAAAAACTTTGAAACTTTTATAAATGAATAAGGTTTCTATATCAGTTTTATACTGTTCATAAATATTATATTATTAACATACTCAATACCAATTTGATGTAACTCAGTACTTAAAATGCTGTAGTATTTATTATCTGTATAACTTTATTTAGTAAAACTCCTTTCTGATTTAACACTAATCAAACTAGTGAATGAGGCGAACCTGGTAAAATTACCTAATTTTACAATTTGTAAAGAATTTATAAGCATGTAGCAATTAAATCAATTAAACTGACTTTCTTGCATATACATATTACATCTACTAGTTCTCTTTAGAAATGTATGGGTAACTACATAAAATTATTTCTCAAACACTCCGATGTTTTATGAAAGTTACATGAACAAAGTGGGATATTAATTTTTAAAGTCGCCCCTAAATGGTTAGCTTATAACACCAGTAATCCTAATTAAATTCATGTTTATCTAATTAATAATAAATTAATTAATATAGACTGTGAAAGCTATTCATAGCATGTATCAGGCTCATCTGTGATATTCAATTTTGTGATTTTCTGTTTAAATTTTGCCATCATATTTGGAGAATTTATCTTCATCAAAATAAAAATGTAGATTGTATTTAAAATAGAATAAATTACCATCCAACCTTACTTAAATACGTTAAAACAATAAGCTTAAATGTTACAACACTGGATAATAACACACCTATAGCGTAAATGTGCTAAGAAACATATGTATTATTTTACTTTCCATATGAAATACGGATTATGTTTGATCTAAAGCAGGGGTAGGTAATTGATTCGTAGTATATTATGTAGATTGTAGGTATATATGTAATCTTTTGCATAGTCCAAGTATGACTGTATAGTTGCCTTATATCAGATAATAAGTATTGTAATAAAACATTTCCATTATCTACGTGTTTTAATTTATTGTATTAGTCGACAGGTAGTATTTTATTTAGGCAAATAACTGTCCCTGATAATTATTAATTTTGTATAGATAGCCACTGAAATTTATTACCAACTTTGCCACTTTGAAAGACTTCTGGTATTCTAATAATGGTTATCAGAACCTACGTTATAATGTAAATAGGAATGGTTTACCAAATATCATTCCACGTTAAAGTCGGTTGTGATACTAGAATTATCGACAAGTAAGAGTAACAAGTCAAAAATTATCAACGAGAAGAAAATAGCTTGATCTGTAAATAGTTTATATCCGGCAAATTATAATAAGCAATATTATTATTGGATTGGATATATTAAAAGCAAAAGTATAGAAATTTTCAATTTTTATTTTCGTGTAATTTTTAAGACAGTCTCGCTGATCTTATACAATACATTTTACAAGTCTTAGTAAGAATACTTATATTTACAGTTGTTCGTATTAAGAAAATATCACTTTTTAATACGTAATGATACTTATATAATAATTCATGGACGAATAAGTACATAATTTTGAAAGAAACCATAAATTTTTAATGGATACATTGTTAACGTTTCATTACACACATGTGATTCTTTCTTACTAAATTATACATTACGAAAAAATCACAGTAAAAGTCGTTGATTTCAATTATTACAATTTAAAGGCACATTTAGTTGGCATGTAATTTACATACTAAAAAACTGCAATTGAATTTCTTCAATATCGGATAGCTAAATAAATATAATGCTAAAATACTTATAGCTTAAAGTAAAGCTGATTTGTTCTATAAAAATACAACATGGCAGTCTTGATTTAATATTTTACAAGAACCTAGAAATATACAAAGTATGCTATTATGTACACATTAAAGTTAAACCCGAGGTAAGTTATGTACAGTTACCGCAAAACCGGTAATAAACTTAGCATCACTTTGAGCACGTTAGAGGCAGTCGAATACAATGACATGCACAAAATGATTATAAACAAATACGTAAGTTTAGTGTTGTGGCCGATTTCATCGGTCTCAATAAATACAATAGTCAATACTCATAGGCAAATTGTCTTTTTTCATTTTTACATAAGTACAAGTCTAGAATTTTAAATTAAACTAAGTATACAGTTCATATTCTCATAGTGGAATGTGGAGGTTTCCTGCCGGCGGCAGTGGGTGGTAACCCAGGTCCCACCAGTGGGGACATCGAGGGGGATCTAGTGGCTAGGGGGGATAACGATGGCGAGAACGATGGCGACATAGCCGCGGCGGCTGAGAAACCTCCAGGAACATCGTGGCTTATAGGAGACCTAGGTAACAGCAACTGAGGTTGCCTACACGACAACGACGGAGCCGGGCAGCTCCGGGGCGCAACAGTAGTCAATAAAGGAGGCGGAACACTCTTCCCGCCCGATATAGAAGTCCCTTTACTCTTAGCACTAGAAGCACCACTGTTACCACTTTGCAATGACACCGCGTCATCTTTTAATCTAGCGATTTCTGAAAAAACGTGAGCTAAGGGCTGGTATTGAGGACCCCAGTCTAATAAATAGTCCCAATTGTAGCTGCCAGTTAGTTCTTCTTCTGAATGCACTATTGAACTTAGGCTTCCTGTCATGGAAGGTCCCGCGGTAGGTACAGCCGTGTTTTCTCCAGGGGCGCTCGGGAAAGCTCCCAACGCCATCGCTCGATCCACTGCCGCACTAGCCTCATCAGCGCTACTTGCTCTTTCACTGCCAGTCACTTCATTCAACTTTGCGTAAATCAAATTTGTGATATCATTTTCATGAGGACCGTCTTCATCAAACATATCGATAGGAGCGTGGTGTAACATGGTGTCCTTTGCGCCCACATTTTCTGAACATCGTCTAGATGAAGTAGAAGCACCGCCTCCTGTACCAGTGTCTACGATACCAAGTCTCGCTAAATATTCTTGAGTATTATGCACGGACACGTCAGATAGGTTGTCATCGTCTGGTCGATGCAAACCTTCTCTTTGTAATGGTCCTTCGTTTATCATTCTTATTTCTTCATCCTCTCCATCTTCTCCATCTTCGGCAGATCCTCGGCCACTTGATCCTGATTGGTCTGATCCAGATAGCTCGGAAGTGGTGGCCGCTCCAGAGTTAGAGCTGGCTGTATGCGGGCCATACGGCGGAATCTCATCATATTTCGGAGGAGCAAACTGATTAGGCGGAACATTTCCAGTATTTCTTATAGGTATCGTGTCAAACGCGCTAGGGTCTACATAACTATTTGTGGCTCCTACTCCTTCCGAACTCAGACCCGGTTTGTTTTCTTTCTTATGCCTTTTGTTTTTAAGTTTAATAAATACGAATGCCGCTGCGAAGATTATTATGACTATGATAAATGCTATGAGTAATCCTAATGCCCAGTCTGACAGGCCACCACTGGGTGCTGTGGCTGTGTCTGTGATTTGTTCAGTAACAGCGGCGGTGGCTAAATCATTGAGGCCTATTTCTACAGCAGTCTTATTTGTCAAAGATCCTTGTCTGCCTGAGCTTGCAGTTACAACCAAACTGATTGACTTGTCTCCTCCAAATAGATTGGGAACAGAATCCACTTTTTTCTTTACAATGATAACGCCAGTTGTTCGATTTATTTTAAAGAATGGATGTGATGTAGATAGTTGATATACAATTCTTCCATCGATACCCTTATCACGATCAGTCGCTGTTGCTTGACCGATGATGTACCCAGCTGGTAAGGATCCAGCCTTTGGTATTCTGAACTTGTAAGTTTTTAGAGTGAACTGAGGGTAAAATTCATCCCGGCTCTCAATGTCAATTCTCACTTTTACAGTTGAACTTTTTCCGCCAACATCTGAAGCTTTAATGGAGAATTCGTATTTATTTTTCTGCTCATAATCAAACACAGCGTTTGTATTTACTAAACCTGAAGATGAATCAATGAGGAACATCTTCCAGGAGTCATCATTTCTATTGTAATTAGTTGACGATTGAACTAAAGAATAGTTGAGCATACCATATTTGCCTTTGTCTAAGTCCGTGGCGCGAGCAGTAAATATCGAAGTACCAACTCTTTCATTCTCCGAAATAGTTTCAAAATATTCATTGACTGGGAACGTCGGAGCATTGTCATTCTCATCCAAGATGCCAACTTTGATATATGCTGGATTACATAAAGATGGTATTCCTTGGTCACAGGCAACTATAACCAACTTGTATTCAGTATTGCCGACATCATAGTCTAAAACTTTGTTGACAGTTAGGATTCCTGTAGTCGGATCTATCAGGAACAGATTTTCGTCGTCTCCTGAAGTAATATTGTAGATGATAGCAGCGTTAGGTGTTCCGTACAAATCAGCATCAGTAGCTGACAACTGGGTCAAAGTGTACCCGAGCTTTACATCTTCGCTGACAGTTAGTTCGAAGTCACTTGTAGCAAATATGGGAGCATTGTCGTTTGCGTCTGCTACTGTGACATACACTGTTATGGATGTTTTGTTTTGGCTGTAACTAAGCATTTTGCCTTGTTCGAAGGCAGCAAGTCCAAGCATGTACGAATCTTGCGTTTCTCTGTCCAAGTTGCCAATTAGAATGAGAGCTCCTTCAGCAGTCACATCGAACATGTCTACGTCGTTGCCAGACGTGATGTGGAAGTTCAGGTTGTACCTCTTGAGAACATCGTTGATGCCACCGATTTGGAGAAGCGATGAACCCTTCTTTATGTCTTCGTTGACTGTTATCCTGGAATTGAGAACACATATATTTAATTACTTGAGTAAATATCAGATATCAACGTTGGTCTGTGTAGAAAAAACTCGTAAAAGTGATCGGATTTGGATTGGAATTTGATATAGAGATATTTTTGTTTATATTACTCACAATTATATTCATACTTATTTTAATCCAACATAAAATAGCCTGGATTAATGCAAGTAACAATTTTTAATTGCAGTGCATAAGTAAAATATTACCTGTAAGTATCCTGTCCAATGAACGGCTTGATCTCAGACGAAGCTCCAGTACTGATCCTAACAGCAGCCACAGCACTCTTATTTGGTTTCCCATGATCCGTCGCCACAATAGCAAGCTGGGTATCTCTTTGACTGGGTAGAGCACTGTAATTGACGAATATAGCTCCGGAGGTAGTATCGATGTAGTATCCATTCACTGGGCGAAGTAAAGAGTATGAGATCCTGCCGTTGTCACCACTGTCGATGTCTTGAGCCGTCACAGAGCCAATTTCTTGGGTGTCGGTACCTTCTGGAATTCGAAAAATGATTTTTGTAAGATATATTGTTTAGTTACTAAGGGAAAATTATTTGATAAAAAAATGATAGTATTATAAAACCCAAAGTATAAACTTTGGGTTTTATAATACTATCATTTTAGACACATAAGTGTCTGTCAGTATGTGTGTGTGTTTGTGACTTGTTCACGCTCAAACGACTGAACTGATTTGGAATGCATGTCAGATCAGGCCCTGGACTTTACAAGCTACAGCGAGGCGCAGTCAATATTTGTAAAAAAATAGAATCTAGATCAAAAGTCACAGTTATTCAATTTTTAAATCTCAGGTGAAACTGCAACAGGATATTTTATATAGGTAGGTACTTTCTGCTACAAAAAAAACTAGTTTGTATAAAAATTTCAAAAATACAGTGATATTACCTGGTAAAATTCTGTTGTAAGAAATGTCATCGAACATAGGCGAGTTATCATTGATATCAGTAACTAGTATTGTCAGAGTGGTTTTAGCCACATGTTCATTATCCGAGGCAGTTATGTTCACTTCGTATTGTTTCTTGGTTTCGTAGTCCAAAGGTCTGTTCAGAACTACTTTCCCACTATATCTGTCTATAGAGAACCTATTGTCTCCTTGCAGTAGAGAATATTTGAGCGCCGGATATGTATCAACATCATTCGCAGTAACAGATGTCAGCACCGTCCCAACTTCCGCTCCTGTAAAAATAAAACGCCTAACGTTACTTTCTCGTTTGACTGCCGTTTTAACGATCCGCAAAAACAAAACGAAATCAAATAAAGAACTTCGCCAACATACAATCAAAAACAAAGAAATAAAAAAAATGTAAACGAAACGCGAACCGTCGGGGAGGCAAGTAAAACATGCACTCGGAAAAAATGTAATACCATCCAATAAATATCGATACCGTAGTCGCTTTATTTAATCTCGGCGCTGGTATCGAAAAGTCGGAACGTAACCTGACCAAGAATACAAATTATGTAAAATGCCTCCCTCGCGGAACGCTTTTTGTTCTACCAATTTATTTCGAGGAGTCGATAGGCCGGCCGAATACAATTTGGGACCGAATGTAAGGAAGTAAAAAGTATGAGAAAACGTACCTTCTGAAACGGAGATCGTGTTCGGTGGCGGGAAGGTCGGCTGGTTGTCGTTGACATCTACCACGTTGATGCGGAGTGTCGCTGTCCCGGTGAGCTGCGGCGCGCCCTCGTCCGTCGCAATCACTGTCAACTTGTAGGTTTCCCTGATCTCACGATCCAACACGATGTTCGTCTTCACCGAGCCTGAGAACGCTGGCTCTATAATGAAGGCGTTATCGTGGTTTCCGTCTACAATATGGTACAAGATCCGAGCGTTTGCGCCGCGGTCTCCATCTTTGGCAGCTAGCTGTACCACGAACTCGCCCTTCGCGTTGCCTTCCAGAACGTTCGCGATATATTGCTGCTGCGTAAATCTGGGAGCGTGGTCGTTTCTGTCGAGCAGATTGATGGTGACATCACAGTAGCCGTACAGGGCCGGCGCGCCTTCCGTGCGTGCGACCACAGTGAGCCGCCGCCGCGGGCCTGGGTACGACTCGTAGTCCAAGTTAGCAGAGTTGTTCACTCTTATGGCCCCCGACATAGAGTCGATTTCAAACGCGTACTGGTCGTTCCCGTTTCCAATTTCATAAATGATCCGCTGCCGTCGTCCGTCGCTCCTGACGGCCGTCACCCGCAACACGTCACGTCCGTACTCCATATTTTCTTCTATCGTGACGTCGTATGTTGCATTTTGAAAATTCAACGTCAGCGTCTGGTCCGAAGAGTCCCCGACGCGAATTTCAATGAGGCCGACCGAACTCTGCGGCGGGTTGCCTTTATCTTTAGCCATTACTTTGAGATGTATGAGTTTTCCGTTTTCGCTGGCGAGGCTCTGTGTAGCCGTTAGTACGCCGGTTGTCGGGTTAATGCGAAACTTGTGGTAGGACGTATCGAGGAGCTCGTAGATGACTTCCGCGTTGATCCCGACATCATTATCCGTGGCTGACACCCGCAGCAAACTCTGCCCGGGCGGAGTAAGCGTGGCAACTTGCTCCCTGAATGGGTACTTTGTAAATATCGGTTTGTTATCATTCACGTCGTTTATGGTCACTTCAACAGACACTCGCTGCGATCGGGTCACATATCGCCCTTCGTCGGTAGCCACCGCCTCGAAATGATAAACATTTGTCTTTTCCCGGTCGAAAGTCCTGGAATAAATCAAAATATTCAATTAAAACACTGAAAAAAATAAACACCAAATATTTTCGCAAGGATGAAATCCAATTAAACTCACCCAGTTGTAAAAATAATTCCAGTTTTATTATCAATCCTGAACAGTCCCTGACTTTCGTTCGCCAATGAATATACAATGCGCTTATTGAATCCCAAATCAGCGTCTGTTGCTCTCACTTTTATAACTGAAGTATCAATCATGGCGTCCTCTGGGATCGCGGCTGAGTAATGGCCGGTATCGAATACTGGGTCGTTGTCGTTTTGATCTTCGACTATGACGGTTACATTGCAGGCTCCTTGCAACGCCACGGGCGAGCCGTGATCGAAAGCGGTAATGGTGAGGTGATACTTCGATTGCGTCTCTCGATCTAGCATTCTCGCCGTCAACTTTCCCGTCGTGGAATCGATGGAGAATTTATTCCCATTATTCCCAGATGTAATGCTATAAGTTATGACCCCATTGGCTCCGATGTCTTTATCTGTGGCTGCAACAGTATGTATAACTTCGGGGTCGTTATTTTCAGGCACGGCGAGGGGATAGCAAGAGCCCGCTTTAAAAGTAGGCGCATTATCATTGACGTCCATGATACTTATCGTCACAGTCGCCACGTCGAAGTTGGACGTTGATTGATAAGTGCTTGAATCTGTTACGTATACAGGGAACACATAGTTGTCAGTTTGTTCACGATCTATGCGCGTTTTCACTGTGATTGTGCCAAGACGCTCGTCTATGGCAAATTTATCGTCAGCTACTCCAGCTGGGATTGAGTATGTCAGATTACCTGCGAAAAAAAAACTTACATTAATAAAACTGTTATAAGTATATACTTAGTGCAGTAAGCAATAAGTTGTTTGAAAAGCTATGTGTAGATTATGCCATTTCTAGGGAAAAAAACTTACTCGCACTTCCTCGTGAAGATTTTGCAGAAAGCCTTGTAACAAAACTTCCCGGTCGAATATCTTCACTAATATTAGCTCTGTAGTAAGAATCAGTGAATCTAGGCGGGACGTTAGTAGATTCTTGTAGATTTAGTAATAATGTCATATGACTTTGCCTCGGAAAAGGAGTGCCATGATCTGAAGCTGTCAAATTTAGTCTGTACTGACCAGGTCGTATTTTCGAAACATCAGACGAGTATTTATTGGAAAAAGTTAATTTTCCATTATCGTATTCCATCGAAAAGTACGCGTGGTCGTTTCCACTAGATATGTAGTACGATATTCTTCCATTATTGCCAGAATCTGCGTCAACCGCCAATGCTTGGTACAACGTACCCGAGAGAGTATTTAGTGATACTGTAACTTTATTTGCAGAAACAAAAGTGGGAGCGTTATCGTTGGCGTCGATGACTGAAATGTGAACTGTGGCTGATGTTGCCATTCTCTCTGAAATATTTGTAGCTAAATCTGTAGCTTCTATTACAAGCCAGTATTCTTTCAAAGTTTCGTAATCTAACGCCGAAGTTAGAGTTAGTGACCCAGTTAGTGGATCGAGATTGAAAATATTTTTTGTTGGTGGCAAAGACGACACTATCCGGAAGTTTAGCTCTCCGTTTACTCCAGAGTCTGCATCTTTAGCTGTGAAATTGTATACAGTTGACCCTATTGGAGCTATTTCCGATATTTCTATATTGATTGGATCCTGAGGCCACTGCGGAGGGTTGTCATTTACATCAACAATATCTATTTTAACAGTGACAGCACTGCTTTGAGGATTATTAGTGGCTGAAGTGTCTAGAGCTCTGACTTCTAATCTGTATTCATCTTGGACTTCTCTGTCTAATTGTCTTGCAACTACCAACGAGCCTGTTCTTCGATCAATTTCAAATGTTCCGGGCAAGTGATCTGAGGTCAATGACATGAGTAGGTATGAGATTTGCTTCTCTTCATCATTGTTTATTGAGTTATCATCGATCTCGCTATCACAGCAAGCCACAGTTCCAACCACGTGACCGATTTTGGCATTTTCCTTTACCTGAAACACAAGTGTTTGTTTAGGAACATACCCAAAAATGACAATGAATTTGATGGATTTCTCGTGTTTATTTTCTTAAGTGGTAGCTTGAAATACTACTCTGCTTACAAATACAAGGTGGCTTACCTTGAAGGACAAACTTGAGCTCGTGTATGTAGGTCTGTTGTCATTTAAATCTAAAACCTCAACTTTCAACTGTCGGACTGTCTGTTTGGGAGGAGAGCCACCATCTGTAGCAGCTACTGTTAGACGATAAATTGATCTTTCTTCATGATCGAGCACTGAAAAAATAGATAAATTATTATTAAACCGTGAGTAACAACTAAAATGCTCAGATTATCGTTGCTTTATCATCCGAAACTCGTAAAACAAGGACATAATATATTAAATGAACTAGTTTAAAGTATCAGCAAGTTCGAACTATATTTCATACAGATATGTATATTAAAATTTACTTTTAAACTAATACAGTTTAAAAATAATACAAGGCAAATCTTACCAGTGCTAGTTTTAATAACTCCAGTATGAGAATCAATTACGAATACTCCGAACCCGTCCATATCTCTCTCATTCAGAATGGCATAGGTAATAGAAGAGTTGACTCCATTATCTCTATCTATAGCCTTGACTCTCGCCACCTCGGCTCCTGGTTGCTGTTCTTCCCTGACGCTGACCACGTCTTCTCTAGGATCTATGATCTCTGGAGGATTGTCATTCACATCAGTAATTTTAATAGAAACAGGAACACGGGTAGATCTTGGAAGAGACCCTTGGTCTTTTGCTTCAGCGAATAAAGAATAAGATGACTTGAACTCCCGGTCTAAAACTTCTTTAGTTGTTATCACACCTGAAAATAATAAAACAAAACGTTTATGTGTGTCTGTGTGTGGTAAGAGTTTTAAATAGTTAATTAACTTGCCAAAGTTGTGGGAAACTTAATTATCTTAATGTTCCCAAATATCTGCATTCAGTTTCTGAGCATATAATAAGTAAAATGCATTCGCGTCCTAAGCAAATTAACTTCTGATAAACACTCTTACTGCATTTAAGAATTTTGTCAATTTTAAAACGATTATCATGAACCTCGAGCCCCAAAATTAAGCATTCATAAAAGAGATCGCTCGAGGCAAAATAGCTATGATTATCCGAAAAAGATTCCTTATTGGGAGCCCTAAACTTATGATGACAGAAACTGCGGAGGAAAAGCGTGATTTTATGATATAACTGTAATCAATAAACGTCATAAAGTCTTCTCGATTAAAGTTGAAATTACAGTAGAATATCAACCCATCTCGAAGTAATAAGATGTGAAAGAGACTCGCCGTAATGAGGAGCCACAAACTTTACAACAAGAAATGTTTTAGCATCGGAGACTGTGAGTTATTTTTCCGACGACGCACAAAATATCGTGACACATTTTGGTGAAATATAATACGAATCATTTGTAAGGAGACAAATGTTATTCCACAACCACTGATTGCAAGAACGACGAAAGTTCGAGTATTTCGTATCTGCAAATTCATTTACAATGGCGTCACCTCGCCCCTTGATCGCAATTACCTTTTTTGTTTCAACGGCTGGTATTATTGCAATTTATAGTCGCACAGTCCAGAGTCAGATTCCAACTACATTTTACACCTATAATTCATTTGCGAACATATGAAAATAAAAGGTATCCGTCAACTAAAACGAGTTGTAGGCCCATGGAACATCCTACACGTACATTTGTAACGTATGAGCTTTAAATACCCGACGACAGTATCTGGCCGGGCTAAGGTCCGTAATAAAACATGGGAGAGAATAGTGAAGGCTCCTACATAGCAATATTTTAATAATAGTTAATGGCGGGTCACGACGCATGCGCGCGCGACGAAGTTTATAACTCGCAATTGACGCGCATAAATTCATTGTGCGCGGCCTGCCGGCGCAGGCGCAGCGACCGCGCGGCGCGACCTTTCCTATAAAAATTGCCATAAACGATTAACCGCGAAGTGTTTAGAGACAGGAGATACGATCGATCGGCGTGTAGAACCGCATCCGTCCAATCTTTGATTCACCGACGAATAAAATGGACGAAGCGATTATGCTCATAAAAGGTTGCAAGTTTTTGCCACCGAAAACATTGTATAAGCACCTGTTCAAATCTGAATGCGCGATCGCAGCCGATCGGGACCACATACAGACGTCGATGCGAATGATTTACGTATTTAAGTGCGCCGCGCTAAAGGGTGAGCTCCCGGTAAAGATTCGCTAACTAGCTCGTGGGGTGTTGATCGTCGATAACCGAATTGAGACGAAAAGATCCACCATTCATCAGTCAGTTACCGGGCGATAACGAACTGCCAACCCCCCTTTTTGTGAGCCCATATTGAGTAGCGAAAAACTCACACGATTCCGGCGATAAGCATCGGTGCGATTAAGAATCGGTGAATCATCTGAAGCCAGATTATGCCCATTTATGAATAATAATCCAATCGCATCGAACGACAGCGCAACCTTAAAAATACCCAAACTGTTTTATTATAATTCCGTTTTCGTTCCTGCCGAATACGTTTAAGCGATACCGAAAAATGATACGCACAATATTTGAGCATTCAAATGTGATCTTATTACAGGAATGCGACAGATGTCGGTAGAGAGCGTTCATGGGAAGGCCTCAAAGTAAATATATGCGCCATCGGATCTGCTCCCTATCCATTTAAATTGTGCAGGTATTAAAGGCCTTGTTTGACCAAACTGTTTGCTCAGTCGATGAGTCTTAAGGCACGACACACTTTGGGTTTTAGCTTTCAAAAGAGCCGCCGGTCTAAACAAAGCTTCGAGTGGCCTGTTGGTCAGTGGAATACTGCTCCGCTGGGTTCCCCGCTCGGGCAAACAGGCTGGAGTCGGCATTACGGTAAAATTGCATTGTTCTAAGTAAGTACGTGTTGTAATGACGCGTGTAGCGCCGCCCTTATTTGGATTTTTAAGAAGTAACGTAAACAAAAATTTTGCTGCCATAAGTGAAAATAAATATCTACCGCAGTATCGATAAATAAGCTGCCTTTTAAAGAAGCGCTATGGATTGGAAACTTTATTTGTCGATCCAAACGAAGCTTGAGACTCGTCATTGCGTTATGACTGCCAAAGTAAATGACTTAAAAAATCTTACCTGTAACGGGGTTGACGTTGAAGCTCGTGTTAGAAGGAAACAGGCTGTATCTCAGAACAGCGTTATCTCCCAAATCCGTGTCAATGGCTGCTATTTTTCCAACTAACGCGCCAATCTTCTGATTCTCCTCCACTTGAAAGTCATACGCTGTTGTTGAGAACACCGGGTCATTGTCGTTTGCATCTATGACGTTGACGATGAGACTCGCGCTTGCCGACAAAGGTGGGATTCCATTGTCCGTGGCAGTGATGACCATTCTGTATTTAGCGACAGTCTCTCTGTCCAGTGGTTTGGCGAGGTACACCCATCCAGTACTCGGTTGCACTTTGAAAACCTCTTCCGTCCCGTTATTCAGAATCCGGTACGTGATCCGCGCATTGTTGCCGGTATCCTTATCTATGGCTTGTATTTCTAATATCTGCAAAGAGAATTTTCATTACATGGATGTCTTGCAAGGAGAATGCGACTTATGCCATATTGGGAAACTGGACGCCGATCTAAACCGACGCTTGTACTAATAGATTGTTATCGACATTAGTAATACCATCTAAGCAATAAATTCTGCGACGCATTCTCTGTAAGCTGTCAGATAAGTACAAATTAAGTGTCGCATTATTCATCAGAGGAAAAACTTGACCTGGAATAATGAATGTTAGAGATTATGCAGAAGCAAGTTGTGGTCTTTAAACGGCGGATTACACAAATTGTAGTCTTAGAATTACATATTATGTGGTATTTATATAAATTACGTCTTCATAACTTTAACTGCATGTCTTACATAAACTAATTAAAATAAATGTAGGTACAGTTTGTAACAGATGTAAAATCTATTAAGTTAATATTCGTTGTTGACATTTTCAAACAATTTTATTGGTCTGTCACAGGTCAACAAAAATGACTTATTTATAACAAAAAATAAATAAGTTACAATAAATAAATCGTACAATACATATTGCCACAGAAACTATCTGTCGTCTATACCAGTTTGGTAACCCATCATACCTTAGCATTAACAGCTTCCGACTCCAGCACATTGGCCGTGTAAGCGTCATGTTCGAAGACCGGAGGGTTGTCGTTGAAGTCCTGGACGTCCACCACCAGGGTCAGGTTGGAGCTGAGAGGAGTTGTTCCGTGGTCCCGCGCTGTGATCACCAAGTTGTGGCGGACTAGGTTCTCGTAGTCCAGGGGCCTGGAGGAGAAATAATAAGTAGCTTAAAATCGACGACTTTATGTTCCTTTAACGTTAAACTGTGATTTAGATAAGAAAATACGCATATGGTTAATTTGTGTTCGATTTAGTTTTAAAGACTTTTATAAACAAACATGTACATTTTTCACCACAGAGTTATAACACAACGAAATTAAATGATAAAAAAAATATAAAAAATACGGCCATTTAGATTTACAATTATTTTAGTACATTTGAAGCTGGTCACGCCCGACTGATTTAGAATTCTATTGATATCCGTAACTGTCTCATTTTATATATTTACCATTCACTTTCTTACCTCAACAGCGTAATCAAGCCATGCTGGGCATTCACTGCAAACGTATTCGAAGGTCCGCTGGCCGACACCAGTTGGTAGGAGATCTGTCCATTCTTGCCTTCATCTTCGTCAGTGGCCTTGGCAGCGTACACCACGGAGCCAATAGTAGCCGACTCAGCCACGGACACTCGCACGGAAGATGTGCCGAACTCTGGGGCGTTGTCGTTGACATCGGTTAGGGTGATTTGGACCTGGAAGAGGAAAGTAAAGGTTTAGATGTTTGTGGTAGCTAAACGTGACTTATTAGTAGTGTAGTTTCAGTTGTAAGCACTGTACAGTACAGTAATGTAAGGCTCATGATCAGAAGTGGACACATTTCGGTTGATAATGATACTGAATATAGAAGGAAAGTTTGTGCTAGAATAGCATAAGTAACGGTTTGCTTCTGTGTTAAGTGATTTTTAAACTAACTAATTCCTTTGTCATGTCAAAGCACGTCTGATGTGCAATAGTTACTGTTATCATTACTATCCTAGAGTAATTTCAACCAACAATGTAACCTTTTAGTAAGTATGTATTACTTATTCATGGCCAATGTTTTTGTACTTATTGCATTCTATATATTCTGTAAATAATAACATTTCAGCACTAACCTGCGTCTGATCATAATTCTGCGGGTTCCCGTTGACAGCGCGCACATTGAGTAGATAGGTCGGCGTGGTCTCCCGGTCCAGCTGGGCTGCTGTGAGGAGAGTGCCAGACGCCGGGTCCAGGGTGAAGTGGTGGCCAGGGTCCCCGGACACGATGCTGTAGCGGATTGGGGGCTTACCTGCAAAATTATAGGGGGAATAGGTATCTATATATGTAACACTCAAAGGTGACTGACTGATGACTGATATAGTGATCTATCAACGCACAGCCCAAACCACTGGACGGATTGGGCTGAAATTTGAAATGAAGGTAGCTGTGTTTCCTGCGAACTACAATCCAGGGGTTTTCAAATCTAGAGTTAATAGGTATCTTCTAGGTAAACGTGTTACACCCTAGGCTGCAGCAATGCTTAACATCAGGCAGGCTGTAGTCAAACGTAAACCTATCCCACGTAAAAAAAAAATGTTATGGCGTAAGCATCCGCTAAGAAAGAATTTTTGGAAATACCTTTTTTAAAGGGGTGAAATGGAGGATGCAAGTTTTACTTCTTAATAAGAGCGAAGCCGCGAGCACCTATTAGTTTGTATATATACTTTTTCATTTTTTGGGGGCTATAGTCAGGCATTTGATTTTTATGTCGCCTAAAACTATGTTGAATAAGCACTAGTCGAAGGTGCAGCATATTACATCTCTACTGGGATGGAACTGGCTCTTAACTGAGACTCTGATCTTGATATCATCTTGAGTACCTACATATATACGACTATCTACCAAGCACATCATTTTGCGATGACAACACAATCAATGGGAATAATGAGTGAGAACAGACAACATATTTTTTGGTCTGTTCTCTGTCAGTACTAAAATATAATACTGCAAACATTGAAATGAAAGCACACTGCCGACTATTATTTCTATATAACCAAAATAATATTAGAAAGCCAGACATGACAGTAAATATCAGGTACTAAAACACGATCCTAGCTAATACCCACCTAAAACCATCAAGACCACTCATCTCAATTTACGTATTATTGTGTCCACATTCTAGATCGAATGGCGGCAGTATTTCATGCTCGCCATAAATATCACAATATCAGTTTACTTTCCGCATTATCAAGCTGGGGGTTTTGAGGAAGACTCTATTGTGTTGGATGATGCAAATAAATGTAGTAATTTATAACCCGTTTTAAAAACGCTAAATGCTTTTGTAATAATTAATATTACTGTAAAAAATACTCACATTTATAATTATAAATGTTAGTATATTATTTGTATTATGTAGTGCTAGACTAAAACTAAATAAATAATATTATAAAAATTTAAAAAACCTTTTTAATTTGTTATGTGGTAAACTGGCGAATCCGGAAGAGATGCGTGGCGCATCATTGTGGCTTATTGTCAGAAAGTTTAAAAAATAGTTTCAGAGGAAAACTTACACCATAAATAACGTGAGTAAAGTCACGAATAAAATGATAGTAAGTGCATATTGTTAGTGATCCATCTTTCTCCTAGTTACTGCATTTACAACATGTTTGTCTACATATTATTTTTACAGCAAAAATACTGAAGAATTCACGCAAGATAACCATATTATAAACGGAAGCAGCACTTCGGCTATCTAATTACTTTCAAGATCATAATATTTACTAAGTTTTTAGTTTCATTTTCATTCACGTACAGCATTATCTTAAGCTATTAATTGCTAGGCAGATATTAGATACTATAATAACTGGCTGTCTGATACAACTTAGCTTGGTTCATTATTCCCAAGCCTATTAATGTAAGACTGTTACTTTATGTTACTTCTTATGTTATTACCTAGTAGATGGTATCTGTTTACGAGGATTGGTATGGGATTTGTGAAAAATTATAGGTCCCGGCTGTTTGTCTTAGTACAGCAGTTGTTAAGCCATGTCGGAGGCCCTTAGGGCGGTTTGATAAACTCTCGGCTTTAGAGTAGGCCACTCTCGTTTGATAAGAAGAAGATGGTATAACATTAAGTAAAGAGTGTGTAGCTTATATTGTAGGTTGTAAGAGAATAGAGGAATCATGTCAGAATGAGATATGAATTTCTCACGTAAAATACAACTACCTAGTCATATTAGGGGTACGTACATACGTACAGGTAGGTATATAAGAATGAGTAAATATTTATTTTAAATTAAAAGCTCACTAGCTTTATATAATTACACCTCTTTATATGAATACTAGCACGTCGACCGTGCTCCGCCCGCGCTATTGTCCCGTCTCTCAATACACTACTACTGTTTGTCTGTTTGTGAACTTGTTCTTGTTGCTAATTGTATCTACATCCTAACTCGGTGAAGAATTAGCATTTAGTACATTGAGAATATTGGTTCTAGTTTACATTGTTTGTGGTCGGTCTGGTGCGCTGTCATTACTTTATTAGATTTTCTATTTAGTTGTCATAATATGTTTAGGCTTGTATTTTTAGTTTTGAAATTAATTCTCTTCAGTTCTACTTTCATCCCAATGTAACAGTGTTCGCTTTATGAAAAAATAAAGAAAATAATAGTTTGACAGTAATATGCGCATGTGTGACTGCTGCTTTATTTTTAACCGACTTCAAAAAAAGGAGGTTATCAAGTCTTTTTAAAGTGTATTTTGTACAAACAGCTCAATTGATTTATTATAAAATCGTGTTTGGTTTTAATATTTGGCCTATTTTCAGCAAGTTTTTTACTTATTATCCTACCTATCAAACACACTGTGCATAGGCAGAGCTAACGTGAATTGTGGGTACCTATAGCATTTATTTATTTTGGAAACGTGAAAACTGCGTGTGGCAGCTGGCAACGGTTTTGAATCTATCAATTTTTAATTGGCAGTTCTCACAACGATTTAAATCGCTCATTGTCGAAATATTTTTTTGCGGAGCGCTGTGCAGTTTTTGCGCTCGTTTTTTCGCCGGTCGTTTTGGGCAGATCTGCTGACGTGAGATTGATGTACAGTCTTATTCGTGGACATGCCCGGCAGTCTTTGTTTGTGTAACAGGTCCCGGCTCCCCTGCCCCCCTCGCTCCCCCGCTCCTCCCTTTGTCCCTCCTCTTTATACAGTCGGCGATGCGCTCCCTCTTCTTATTTCGGCGAGATTCGGCATCCTTGTTCTCTCCGTTTTTGTCCACTACGTCGCTATTTTCATGGCTTTTTTCATTTTCAACTCCATCTTCAAATATTTCGCATTATTAACCGCTCGCCGTAAAACGCGATAAATTCCGTGATGATCTCTTAATCCCGCGGTCACAGTAAATTGTATCTTTATTTGATTTAGAGTTACTTAAAGGTGGAATCTCAAATTCATGAGCATTAAATAACGTGGAGGGTGCCTTCGGGAGGATTACTGCGAAACATTGGGCCGCGTTCATATTTCTTTAATTCGTCGATATCGATAAAGTAGAGATGTCATCGCGGGCTCGTCCCGGGCCGAGCGCGGCGGGCCGAGCTGGTGTCGGTTCATTAGGGCCATCACGCGGCGCGCGCTGCCAGGGCCTGCCACTGACTGCCACACACACTCCTCACCAAATAAATTTGCATCTCGCTCTAAACTGAAATCATTAATGGCGCTCCGATTATCTCACTCACGAATACACAGCTGTGCTTCAATTAAGTGTTGTAAAGATTTCCCTATGTGAATTGTAGGCGATTCCCGATTTAATTTAATGAATTAATTTATCTAATGCAACGAAGTTAGATTACCTGGGGGCATTCTGAACTACACGGTCGACACCAGACCGCTTTTAGAAATCCTATTGTTTATCGGATTGGGACCTCGGCTCGACTTTAATGCGATGTGAAAATATTTAATGTTTATCACCTCTCGGTTTAAAATAAATAATTGCTTACTTTTAACGTATCGCAGATTTGCATCGACAAATGGAGCCGAGAATTTTAGATTGCTTATGTAGGAATTCAGAAATGCATTTGAACGAGTGGAATGGTTTTGCATTGCAAATGATTGACAATATAGGTCTAGTAAGGCGAGCACTATCAGTCTGAGGTATTTGATAGAAATGCTCAAACCACAACGTTTTGTTTTTAATCCTTGTAAAATCACGTATGTTAATACTGTTGCTCATTTGATAGTTTATTACACCCTCATTATGAACATTTTCCAAACCTGCGATTTTCAGGCTGACAGTCGTCAGCGTCACAGCAGGAATTACGCTTATTACACGTAACAACACTAAAAGTTTTAACACATAAATCGTGTTAACTCACAGTTGAAAAAGTTGAAAATAATTGTGGTAGGTACCGACTGAGAAGACTTTTAAAAAAGAACCTCTAAAAGTATTGGGGCAAAAAGTGTCGCAGGACGAGGTCGACGAACTAGAGGATTTATTCGAGTCGGGATGTGTCCGCGCCGAAATTTACCCTTGGACTCGGATTCGAATTTCAAATTTTTCAGTTACTATACAATTCTGCGAGCGTGAAATAAAAATTGATTTTTTATGCTGATTTGGGACGAAAAACGGACGCTGGGCCCTCTTATCGGCACATCTAGGCGAGTGAATCTTGTCGCGTGACAGTTTTTTGCAATCTCATAATATTGTATACAGCGACCTTAAATTAATTCAGTTTTCTACGGTCACACGGGTGCCATCTTTCCATCAGTTCCGCGAATAACATACTCTCATACATTGACAATTACACAAGTTATTTATCAATATGTTAACTAAACGGTTTTCACTCACGTGTAATCGCGTATGTTATTTACGCTTTTCGGATGTAACGCTAATGACACCCATGAAGTCATGTACCGTGGTTTTGCCTATGAAACATTTTCATAATCAATGAATTCAATCTTTAGTCACAGAATACATAATACAACTTTAGTACAGGAAACTATAGTTACATTTTATCAACAATTTTACCTTGAAAGTCATTTTAAATTGAATAAAAATGTTTATTATTACTGAATATATCACATTTAACGCAACCAATCATTGACTTTCCCATATGGACCAGAACGCACTCTATAACTTTAAATAAACGAAGTGTAATTTAATTATGTGTCTATAATTTACCCATTTCCCAATCAAGTTATAATTTAATTATGTATAATTAATAAAAACAGTTCCCTCAGAATTCTAACGGCAATCCGTAGGTAGTATTTCTCGACGCATATTCCGTCATAGATGATAAATAGCATGTGTGTGTGGTCCAATGTAACTTCACATTAATATCATATATTATATGACGGGAGTACATAATATTGGATATTAGCGTTATTTGATTAGACTTCAATGGATTGGTAATTACGGCAGGAGACTGTAATGGAGGCCTTTATAAATAAAAGACTACAAATATGCAATCTCATTATGTGTCATACTCATAAGTCATAACCGACATGATTAGCTAATATATACGCGCCATTCATTGCACAAGTAAATAGAAAAATAATATGTAGATCAAACTATGAACGTTTTAACCAATTCCCAATAAGGCGCATACATACAAGTTGAAATAATAAGTGAATTCTTCAATTTGAAGTCAATTACAAGAGCTTAGAGAATACCAAAAAACAGAAGCGTCCAAAATTAATCTACGCCTGAGTTTCTACATCTGGTTTCTCGCCCAACTTGCCGTAACACGACAAGGCGATTCAAAACAGGTACCCATTTAATATTCCCCTTCCAAATATCGAATATAATATGTATTTTTTAATTAATGGATGTTTATCTCGGGCCCGCTGCAATAAATCTGGTGGGGGCGTGCGTTGGTTCACCGCACATGAGCGCTGCGGACCTCTTTCTAATTAAACTTGAGAATGCCTGCAATATGCCTGAGTACAGGAATCTAGCGAGTCATGTTAAAGACGCTGGATTTTCAAGAACAGAAGCTTACTTGGCTCATTGGATTGCGGAATTCGTTCAAAATTACCCAAGTTAGGTAATTGCCAATGGAAAATTTTGAACTCTCGATCTAATACTACAATTCAGAGATTTTCAAATCATACAGGAAAAGGTTTCGTCTAAGTAATAAGTTATGACTTTAAACGCAATTAATCCTATTAACATTGCAAAATCAAAAGTTTGGAGTGTTGTCAGCATATAGGTATTGTGTGGGTCACTTTTTACTCCAGAATAACTTAAGTACTATCATTAAAACGATCCTGTATGCAACTCAATACCTGTTCATTCAAAACATATATTCTCATAACTTGGACCAACCACCGCAACCACAATGTGATTTTTAAGCGCGATATCTTATGAATCTAAAGATCGATTCGCAATTCCGATCCCAGCAATATTGCTATTGTTGGCTGGCTAATTACTTTATAATTTATTTGCAGTAAGGTCGACTACCAAGCAGCGTTATAATTGAGTTATACAAGTCGTGGTCATGAGGTGGCTGACTTTATCGTAATATATCACTTTACAGTAACATGTACACTACTTATATGTATATAAAAATGCCATACATATTGCCTAATAATATAAATATAAACTCAAGTAAGAATTTAAGACCCTTAAGGTCTTTGCAAAATAAAACCAAAAACCTAAACAAAGGCCTCCGCCACGCGGAGGGAACTAGATTTTTGTACAATTAATTAAAAAAACATATCTATTGGTAAAGTCTGACTGTGAAACAGGAAAAATGTGAGCGTAACCGCATGTAATTAGTGCGGGAGAAAAATAAATAAAATAAATTATTTGTGACACAAAAAAGTTGTTCTGAAACTGTTGTAGTTGCACATCGTATCCAACCGTTGTACATAAAGTTACGCGTGGAGCTAGTAGACATAATATGTAGTAAAATATAAGATACCCGCGTACTCTTTGCGTTACCAATTGCTCACTACACTACTGCAGTATTTGTTTGCAATCACTAAAGTTAAGCAATTATTGTTAGCATTTACGTTCGGACGCTTGCAAGCTTCAGCGCTTTGGTGCCATAATATCGGATGACATTCGGTTTCGGTACCAAACATCGACATTAGAACTCGCTTAACCATGTAAAATATATACGAACTTACTTAATCTAAGCTGCCACTTTCATTACATCCTATTCACTACCATAATTAGAATTAGAAACCCCCATAGATCTTGGACACGTCCAGATGCTTCGGTAAACATCTAACTCTTGTATCTGAGGTAAGATTCTGATGCAAAGTCAATAAACACGTTCGTTATCTCCGCAGAGCGGTGCGTTCGCCAATATTTATACAGGCTTGCTTTCTATTTGGATGCCTGTTACACCGTCATGTAATAAGGACATTCATAGTGATGAAGTAGCATATTTGTGATTTCGATTCAATTAATATTAGCTATGACAGAATAAAGTTATCTTTTAAACACATTTTTTTTTTGTAAAAAATCCCCAAAAACTAGAGCTACAAATTGCGGTTAAAACATATCTTTTCCGGGCAGCAATAAATCTCTTTGTTTTCCTTTCTATAAGCAATCCAGCAACGAACCTACATGATTTTAATGGCTCTAAAAGTATCATCAAGTAAAATGACGTGAATGTAACCGAGCAGCCACTATTACTATGGTAAAAAAAGGTTTGTTATTCATTTTGTATAATGGTATCCGTATCGGTGTAAGTGCCACCCTGTGTCCCGCACAGCTCAGTAAATCACCGGCTAGCAGCGTACCGTTGCACACTTGTCCATGGGAACAGGACCCCATGGCATTGCCATTGTTACACACTACACATAGCCCTTGAGCAGGATTACACTTTCGAGAGTTTCAACCCATACCGTAGAGTTTGGAGTGGTAGTAAAATTTAACCATATGTAATGGTTAATGAATAATATGCATGAGTAATTTAACATGTATTATATTAAACAATTAATTTGTAATTCCTTGGATGTAAGTTATGTTGATAAATCAAGTACCTAAATGCGATCGATATTATAATATAGGTATATTCAATAAATTTGATTGTTATACTTAAACATTTTAATAAAATTTGGTCCAAAGAATGTAAAAAGACATTAAACCGGACACTTTCTTTGTCCATTGCTTCAATATAGGTACAAAAAAACCTGAAAAGAATATTGACCTTACTCACAAATTTTGAGGCCACCACATACTCGACATAGGTACCTAAATAAAATAATTAACTAAACAATTTATTTACATATGTTCCCAACAAAACCGCGTTATGACGGTAGTGAAGTGAGCGAATAAATTCAAACTAGGAATGCGCATGAGCATAGTCCCAGCGGTTTTCCGCGTCCATATTTTAACTGTCAGTTGCGTTACGCAACGGTGTGATAGAGGTTACCTGCACTATACACTGTACTCTGTACACGCACTGAAGATTTAGGTCGAGGAAATAAATCGGTATTGAACAGTATTAGTAGCAACTAACGCGTAACTTTATATGGGTGGCTTTAGAGTATGAAAATCAAAAAGAGTTAAATAGTATTTTTAGTACACTACACACTTAACCTTAAAAATCAGTAACTTTTTCTGCAAAATGTATTCACCATGTATTATGGGCTGAAATAGATGTTATTGTTTTGTTCACAAATTATGTCTAACACACTATTTCCAATCATTTAATTGACTTGGTTTTGGACGGAAAAGTTCTAGGTACTAAGCTTTTCATTTATGTCTTCAATAACACAGTTCTATGAATCAGTTTGAAAACTATCAACACCAGAGTTAACTACTCTCACACAAACTTACTATACCCACTATCGTAACCAAACGGCCACTAAAATTCCACCATTCCCATTCAATATGAAAATCTAGCGTTCGAGACAACAGAGGCAAGCGGGAGTTGTAAAGACGCGCACACACTGTAGGTAAGGTAAGGTAAGGTAAGGCCACACATCAGCTGGTCGTGATCTCTACGCGAGACAATAGCCGATTACTATTGTGCAAGTATGCGCCATCTTTATGTCTGGCGCAAATTATAAGATGAAGGTGCTCAGTGACAAAAGACGGGGGCCATTTTAGTGCTGTCTTGTCTTTGAAGGTTGCTGTTAAACATAGAGTAAGGGATAGTGAAGATGCCCTTAACAAAAGTTAAGCTGTGTACCCTTAAGGTGCATTGGCGTTGGTGATTTTTCATACAAAGTGCTGGGTAGGAAAACAATTATTTATTTAACTGCTTTGTAAGGACTTTTTAATAAGTTCTTTATACACTTTAATGCAAGTTTTTGTTCTTTAAAAATCAATTGTTGGGTTTACATATCACAATAGAGCGTAAAGCGAATAGATCGTAGAGTTCCAACATGCCATTTTAACATACATAAGTGTACCAGTGGCATAATAACTTAGTCACTTTGTTGTAAAAAAAAGGTGAAAATATAATATAGGTTATACAAAAGTATTTTTCATTAACATTAACATCCGTGCAGGTGAGTCATAAGAGCAAAACGTTTTATCTATTATTACTTACTTTTTTTTGAGCCATGATAAACAATACCTATTTTGTATGAAAATGTGTTTAGGACACTGGACCTTAAAGTGCGTAGCTGTGTCGTCCATCACCTGACTCCCTTCCTCTCGCAGATTTATGTATACCTGTCTCATTCCTTACACTGTTTCGAGATTTTGCTGTAAGTGATAGTAGGAAATATTGCAAAGTAATGTGGCTGTAATAACAATGTTCTAAGGACTGGCTTTTTATGACAGTAATGAAAAATAAGTGTTAGTTGCTTGTGAGGAACGTTTGGAAGTTATGAAGATTTTAAGTGATAGAGCTTGAAATGTTTTGTAAATAGTAAACATTAAATTCGAAAAGAGAATGAGTTTTAAAAGAAGCTTTAAAACTAGATTTCAGACTAGATACTAAAATAAATTATCGACTATTTTTTATTAGCGCTGCACAAATATACCTATCTATTTTCCTTGCTATCTCAAAAACGATTTAAGCATGTTTTTTATTTATGAATTTGCAATGATTGAATTTGTCCGCTTATCTCTTTTAATTCAAATACAAAACAGCGTCGCCACGTTTTCAATAAATTTGTTCAAGCAAAACGAAGCTATAACGTAATTTCAACTATAGCCTAACTTTCATTTGCTCTTTTCTTAAGTATATTTTGGTGTACGTAATTCTAACCGTTTGCATTGTATTTCCTGGAAACTATATAAGTACATGTTTTGAAATAATTATGAAATAATTTGCTAACCGCATTTTTTTAGATAACAATGAGATGTAAAACATGATGATTTTGAAAGTACTCGAATCTCTATGTTTGAAATGATTAATTAATTTAATACCATAAAAGTTTTATATCTCAATGTAGAAATTATTATAAATTAGGACATGCATACTATTATTAAAAAATGAGCTTACCTCTTTCTCCAACAGAAGCATTCAGCGTCCCCACGACTGTTCTGATTGTCACATCTTCCTTCACACGAAAGTTGTATCTTGGTTTGTCAAACAACGCTGTTCCGACTCCAGCTGGCATGACAGTGACATGCACCATGGCTGCTTGCGGAGCTGGCAGGCCTCCGCCATCCGTCGCAGAAACTTCCAGATCAAACTTGGCATTATTCTGTACCAGAGCCGGCTTCGTCACCAATATCTCGCCCGAGCTCCTATCTATACGGAATATGTCATTGTCATTCCCATTTACGATCCTGTAAGTAACTGTCCCGAATCTCCCTCCGTCTGCATCTGTGGCCGAGACTGCAATAATGGGCTCCGTTGATATCCTCCCTTCTTTCAAGGACACGTTGTAGTCTTTAACAGTAAAAGCTGGTACGTTGTCGTTTATATCAAGCAGTTGGATCTTCACCATTGCCGTTGTCGAGAGGCCCCCTGTGAATAAATAAATAATTGGTCGCTTGATTGTTTGTATTGTTGTAATGCTATGTTTAATTGACAGACGGTTGATTTATGCGGATGTCAATGGTTATGCCGACAACGTTGGCCCGATAATAATTGTTTAAGCTTGGTTGCTTTGCATGTATTCTGCTGCTCTTCCTGGCCGAGTAAAGGTCAAGCTAATTGTTATAATAATATTATACTGCAGTTGTGAAACAAAGATTAGCGGGAATTCGTAACAGTATCTCAATAAAGTGAGCATGAAGATTTATAAAGACATTGTTGCTTATAGATTTCTGTGAATGGTCAAATACGAAGTAGTAAGTAATGTTTTATGTGCAATGAAACCTGATGCTACAGAATAGAGCTTTCGCAAAACTTTGTTGGCAATGACTTAAGAATGTCTATGAAATTTACTTCTAATCGATTGTGTCTAAAATCTAGACGTGCCGTATTAGCATTACTGAAATAGTAATTTCCTTATTCATAAATTTAAGTCTCCACAATTGGTATAATAGTGTTAAGAGAAAGAAACAAAATTCCATAAAGGGTATTAAATATTATCAAATTGCAATTTAAGTCTGAAAACGGACATTCAAGCCCGACAGTATGTTAAGCATAATGTCTTCGGTTGACAGTCGATGCAATCCTCAAGCGTTATATTACTTAATCGTTTAATAACTTGATACGGCGATTTTTGGCGTCAATCGAAACGATCAGAATCACTGAAATAAAATGCTTAAAATCGCCAAAAGTTCCCAGCGCGGCGACACAAAGTTACCTTCAGGACTCGGCAAATAAAAACGCGAAGTAATAGTTGGAGTCTTCTCGCCACATAAATCAGGTAGGGTTGCCGACAGACACTTTCGGAATTTATTTCGGCTTGGCCAATGGTTGGACTTACTACCCGACATTGAGAAAAGTTTTTAGTTATAACATTAATACTACATATAAGAAAATGTGATCATCTGATGTGTTTAAAAAGGTAAGATCTACAGTTTAAAAATATAGCTTGCTGAATTACATGAACATCTATTGTGGGACATGAGTCCCGGCATTGTCCAATATGTACCTTGTTTGTACACATCGAACCCAATAAAATACTAACAGGCACTTCTAACAGTTCCAAAACCTATAAACCCAAACCAAAGTACTCGAATGGCCAAAGTACTGGTTTGTGCATTTGACGCATCACTTCTTTGCCAATTAAGGATGGCAAAGGGAGCGAGCGCAAAAACTTGCAGACTCGAAATTGACTGATGTGACTCAAATTGCAGCTTTACATGCACCCACATATTCGACTTCCTTTATTATTACACCTACTCTTATTGTTTATGTTTCGAAGTGAGTTATTGAATAAAGTGATAATTGTCAAAATAATCAATTGGTTATTAATCATTTTCTGTATCTATAATCGAATTCTTGGGAACACTCATAGTAATGAAGATGAAATCATATATGTATATTGTGTGTCCATACATTTATTTTCAGACATTTGTCAAAATTAGCTGCTATAAGCGTAGAGTTCAACGCATTTGATCAAAAAGGTCATTTGATTAATTTACACTAATAGTAATTGTCGATTGGCGCATACAGGAATATAAATCTACCATTACGCATGAATACCAAGAAAATCGTGCCACCGTTAATTCTAAATACAGTAATTAATTTAAATGTTAATAAATCTTAAGAATTTACCCAGAAATCTGGTTTGAAGCGATCTAATTCTTTAGGAAATTAATAAAGGTCTCTCAAATATTACCTCCTAGGTAGAAGAATGCTGTTTACCTACTTCAACAACAACATTATGTACAAAATGTTTGTAGATATATTCGTATTTGACCATTTCGAAATCAATTTTAATTTAATTTCCGTTAATTTGATATCATAAAAATGATAGATGATACGTATCTAGTTTTTTTTAAATTGAAAAACAAACTATCATTTTGTGAAATTATTTGGCAAAACAATGATGTTGAGAAACATGATTTAATTAAAATTATCGTGTTTTTTTCAGGTATATAGCAATTAGTCATCCACGCCTTTTTCCAGGAACGTAGATAGCATAGCGCACAAGAGTGACATACGCTACTTTTTATTCCGAAAGAAAAAAAAGAGAGAATACGGTTGACGTCACGAAGATTAACAATAAAATTATACTTATCTTTACACATACATACCTCTATCAGTAGCAATAACCGGGAACTCAAACTCGCTATTCTCTTCATAGTCCAAAGGTCCAGCGACGCACAGCTCTCCCGAATCTGATTTCACGATGAACTGGCTTCTGGGACTGTCTCCGAGGGTGTAGTTCACGATGGCGTTGACTCCGCAGTCGGGGTCTATGGCTGACATCTGGGGAAGGAAGAAATGGTATACGTTAGAAAAGCATGTGTAAGGTAACAATGGAAGCATAATGGATTTATTAATTGAAACTATAAACTAGAGCACAAAAGCAAATGAGACAATTAGAATAAAAGTGTTCAATGTTTTGACTGGCACTGGCCATAACATTGGTCCAAACTAATTAATAAATAGCATACATTTAATTTCCACTAAGTAAGTAACAATTCCCAGGCAATTTGTTAAATTCGAACGCTCTCCTACTAGTTAACCTTTAAATCTGGCGTTATCTGGCAAACTGTGTTTGAATGATTTATTCCTGCAAATCAAAATTCCAATCTCGAATGCTAGAAATAAGCACGAGACAAGAAACTCCGTCCATAACATTCTAACGCAACAAAAGGCTACTTAACAGCAATAGTAAAGGGACTCGGCAAAACTAATTGTTTGCGCCCACAGTCGCAGAGATTGGCATCGTAATTAATTAGAGGCATTTAATCCAATGCGCATTGATCAGCACATGTGAGGTCCTCGACGTATGAACACGAAACTAAATACCAACAAATTAGTAATGGAGAAACTCACAACACTTTAAATAAACGAATAAATACCCAACAGCTGAAGCATACAATCGATACGATTCTCGCAAAAATGATTAATCACTTAATTGAGAAAAGATTTCGAACCGATTCTCAATATCTCGAAACAGTTATCTCGGACGAAGGATCCGTGTAAAGAGAGACCAAAAGAAACAAAATCGACGCTGACCTTTGCACGAGCTCATTATAAAATAAACAATCTAAATGCATCCGATATACGATGATAAATGAGAGTGAAAACGCCGACCTGAAAATAAATCAACAGCGTATAAAGTATTCTCGCGGGTGTCGGAGTGTTATGCACAGATAAAGCGGTTCTCAGCCAAATAATACCGAGCAAGGATTGAAAAGGAGCCGAAACTTTGAATGCCAAAAGAGAACAACCGACAAATCAGCCCGGTAGGTGTTAAGTGGCCACTAACAAGAGTCATACAACATCGTCGATAATTAGCTCGAAATCATCTTTTTCTCTTTATCTTCTGTATATTACGTACGTGACAACGGCACTTGATTAATTGCGGCCACGTCCAATGCCAAGATAAATGGCAACCGCGGCGTTGTGCGTATACAAACCTCGCCTGGAATTTGTATCTTAGACGCGCTCATTCTATGGTACAAATTGGGCCGAGGCCCGAGCCGACACCGACAGTGTTAGTTTTAGTGATTCCGCTAATGGCTTCATTCTTGTATCTTGCCTTATTAACATTGTTGATCAGTCATTGATATAAATTGCCTCAGTATCAACTTAAGGGGTTAGTTAGAGATCATCGCCAAATCTGTATTTCAATGGCGATTGCCATAAAATCAATGGCTCATTGTTAAACGTTTTGTATTGTCCAATAACACTTGCGACTTCATTATATTGAGTTTGAATGCTAACTTTTATGGTAATTATGGGGTTTTATCGAGGATCCGGACCCTTTTCGAAAATGTACGATGGGAAATCATTATTCCGTTTGAGTTTAACATTCATTAAAACAACTTCACTCCACTATATCATTCATCTACCGCGTCGCAACTGCGTTTTTGTTTTGTCAATCATTAAATACGTACACGCAACGGAATTGGATACCGAGAAACACATTTGTAGGTTCGATTCCCGAATCAGATTGCTTACTTTATTATTATTGGGAGTTTGGAGTCTGATTGATGTCAGAGGGAGGCTACATGCAAACCCGGCCGCTATCTCTGTCGCTCGCCTACTCAACAGTACATCTCCACGACCCTGTATTTTAGTTTTTAATGAAGAGATCTTCGATAAATGTAACCTTTCGTTTTGGAGCCACACACGATGCTCCGACGTTTAGCGCGTTTAATGACTTTAGAAATTCTAATTCGTCTTTATCTGTATCCATGGTCGGGTTTTCTTTATAGGTTTTGAACATTCGTGCATAAATATCATAATTTCGTCATTTCACTTGGGAAGTAGGAATGTCTGATCACGACACAGTTTGAGAATTATGTTTAAAGTTGCGTTCCACTAACAAGAAAAACGACAAGCATTCCAAACAATGCTCCATTTCTTAAAAAAAAATAAAAAAATACATTTTATATGAACAACTATTAAATTGTTGCCAATGAATTATCACATCGTCACTATAAAAGAAGAACGACGCAAATAAAAGCGAAACTAAATGCACTTTGAAAATAAGAGTGTTCTAGAGATAGGTGTTATCTCAGCCGTCAGTGTTGGTACTTAAGTTGTTTTGTATTTAAATTTCTCAATCAAGTTGACACTGGTTATATCGGCTACCTCGCCGAGCCAGATATAACAGCGGTCAAAGAAAGATTTATTGCAAATACTCGAACATGGTACTTTAACGCGTCTCGTAACAAACTGCAACACTGTTGGAATCCTTAATTTTACGGCGAGAGGAGTCAGGGCGGAGGTTGCACTTATTCTGAGCGATTTTCAGAAAATTATGTACATCTTTTTTGGGATAAAATGCTGTTATTTTTGGTTGTATGGGGTATTCTTTGTATAAATAATTTAAATTTTTAGTAATACCTACTATTTGTATTACTTATGAATAGTATTTCTATTCAATCAATTTATTATTCTCATTGTCATACTAGAAAGCAAAAATCTAAAATTTCAACATAAAATAAAAAGAAAAGATTCAAATAAAACGTCCAACCAACCGTAAAGGGCCATTTTCAAAGTCACAAAGTACCTACTTATGCTTAACAAATGTCAAACAAAACTTATTTAAATTCAAGTCTGGCTCATCTAAATAAACCGAGCAGCTGCCTTGTTTACTCGGATGAAAAAATAAGGGCAAAATAAAATGATTTGTTACAAAAAAATAGAAAAGATTCTTAGTGAGTTCGGCCGTTCGTAAAGGACATTGTAATTCAACCTGATTGGCACACAATAATGGTATCAAACGTAAACCATTTAAAAATTGTCCGCGTTAAAAGGAAAAAGGTAACCGGAGCTGCGACAGTAGTGGCAAGAGCAAATAAACTGTGCCCAGGACAATACCAGGCCTCGACTGCGAAGGATTTGTAGAGCCATTAGTTCAACAGCTCCACTCTCCGACCAAACTAAAACACACCCTAATACCACACCATAAAGCAGGAAATAAAACAGCAAATCCCCGAGCTGATAATTAAAAAATAAATCGAATTTGTGACCTGCATACCGATGCGACTATCACTTTCTTTGTAATTGGTTTTAATTGAAGATATTTAGAACAAGCATTTTGTCAGATTACTTTTATACGCACCCGCTTTGATATTATATTGACCATAAAAACGGAAAACAATTAAAATTATTGATGTGGATTCAATTAAATTGAAGCTAACTAATTTATTTTGAAGAAAGAAAGTTGTTATAAAGCCATTCGATTATTGATATCTATTTCGAGCATAGCGCAGCATTGCCGACGCGGAAAGGGGCAATAAATATTAATTCAAGGAAGCTATTCTTGTTTTCACTTCAGTTATAAATCCAATAAATTTGATTAAAGCAGTAAATAAACCGCTGATTCTTTAAATAAAGTACAATCAGGCGAAACTTCATCGAGAATTTCTTTAATTGAACTCGAAACCACATCTGTGACCTTTCCATTCCCTTCCTTTTATTCATTATAGCCTTTATTGTAGTTTATTTTTGCTCTTCGCTTTTAAAGAATTAAAAAGATAATTTGATTTCAGCCACAGTTAATAGCGAGCTTTAATCAGATTACGTATGGGATTTTATTACTCCTTTTAATTTAACACTTGCATTATCTTGCGATTGAAATTCATTCTATTTAAAGTTTGCTTTTAATAAATTCTACTCTTTTAAGCTACTGTTGCTAGGATACGTTTCGTATAAATTAACCACATTTTACCTAGTTTGGGAAAATTCACTCAAACACAAATCGATCAGAATGATAATTTAGTAAAGGCACTTGGAATCACAATCACAAATTAATAAAAAAATATTATTAATAAAGGCTCTCGTAGATAAAAATTTATTAGTTCCTTAGTTACCGCATTAGGTACGCTTTTTTACTCCAGTTTAACGCAACGCAAATATAGTTCAATATAATTTCCGAGAACTATTTCGCGTAATATATAAACATAATGACTTAGATTATTGACTAAGCAATGTTACTATAATATCCATCTAATCATATCATATAACAGGTAGGTTGCATTCAAGTACTTGAAACGAGCTTTCTTGTCCTTACATACTTTGCAATCTAAGCTTCTACATTTTATAAGGAGTCTATAAGCTTAAATACTTCCAGCCATTTTAGTAGCACGTCGGTTTATTTTTATAAATCAATATACAAAAATAAGTCATGTACAATATGTACGTATATGTGTCTGTGTAAGTACCTTAGTAAGTTTTAAATAAAATGAATTGTGACATACCCCATTTTAGACTGCTTTCAATTGCTAATCTAGTGTAGACAAATAAACTTATTTAAAAAAAAAACATTTTTGGATGAGTATTTAATTCATCCAGGCATTATACGGTAATCGAGTAGTGTTCAATGTAAAATGATACTGCCTGAATAGACTCACCAACAGCCAGTGACTCGTCTTATTTACATCAAGAATTTTATACTAAAGAGAGAAGAGGATGTATTCGCCAGAATGCTGGCGGAAGGAACATATTTGGATAACGTCTTGTATCGACTTTGAAAAACAGTAAGGTTTTCAACTCGACTGTTTTGTTATTTTAGAATTCCGTTAGTACCCGAAGAGTAAAAACCGCTGACTGTTTTTTCGTCTGTTAATCATTATTAATATGAGTAAGACTATTAATTGGCAATGAACATTCGCGCTTTTTTATGTAATTGGATTTTTAAAATATTCTTCCTACGTTCTACATTCATGTTCTATCATCCGTCTATTAAAATTAATAAATGGGCAAGTACTAAAATGAACAAACATGAAGATAGAAAAATAGATAAAACAGTAAGGCATTTGATCAGGATATTTCACAAAATAGGAAAATATAGTTTTGACACGGAAACTGTCGAAATGAAACGACGTTGGAGCTTTTGATTCGCGTTTTGTATTGGAGTAAAAACGTTACTAATATCTGAAACATCCTGCTAGAGAAAATTGCAATACAATTCCTGATTGATAAGTTAAAAAAAACACAAATCAATGAGATAGATGGCACCAAAAATCATTTCACCTGATAACGCTGTTCACATAAATGCAAAAGCAAAAACATATCACATGTTCTTAGTAATACATATTTAATAGAAAATGATGAATTTCCTTTAAAATGTTATCTTATACAGGGTAACAGTTACTTTTGCAAAACCTTTTAATGGCAACACATAGTATCAACATAACAAATTTGGTTCTATGATTTAAAGAGATTTGTGTAATAATACACAGTTCGAAATAAATTTTATAGTGTCCGTCATACTTTTTTTTTATGCAACGGCTAAAATTACCTGACATACTCGTATTATAAAGATGGTTAATTTTTTAATGTGCTAAAACTGCACTAAAATTTAAGCTATAACAACGAATAACTTTGTATTAGCAAGAAACTTGTGAGGAAGAATATTCTATTAAAGTTCTTAACACGCACCAGACTCGGTGGAAGCTCGCACTTGGAACCACTCGCGTCCAGTTTGGGGGCTACTACTTGTTTCACATATAAACACTTTAGTATTTTAAAGTAGGTATAGTATTATTACTTGAACCTTGCATTGTATTTTGAAAATATAATAAAGTAATTTATGTATGTTATTAGCGCAATACTAAGTTTATGGCACTTTATGAATTGTTTAATTTATTATCTATGCACTGAATAATTAGGTATTTAAATAGTAAAAAATAAATGGCTCTCATGGTAAGGGTTTGGTTTAATTTAGTTATTTATATGGGATTAATTCTATAATCATATAAAATACATTAGCAGATGCGTTAAAAATATGCTTAACAGTAACGCCATGTCAATAGCAAAGTCTCGCATTAATCTTACCAAAATAATCAATGACTTTTAGTACATTTTAAGAGTAACCCCTGGAACACCACTTTTAGCAGTGCTGAATAAAATGATTTGACATGTACCGATTTAAATTCGCTGTAAGCCCTCGGGAGGCGCATAAAAAGCCATATATTTTACAAAACGACCCGAGTGGGAGTAGAGAGGGATAAACACACGAATTTTATAGATGTATCTATAGAAGTGTCAACGCATGTCAGTGGTCACTGCGCCGGCGCAGGCAGGCGTGATACCAGTAGGATTCATTACGACTTCTTAGTAAAAAGTTTGTAGTAATTATTGTGTAGAAGAGGTGAACAGCAAAGACTTCATAGCTGCATTTAAGATTAAACAAAAAACTTGTTTTACGTACTTACATAGGTGTTTTTCTCAACTAGCAATAGTTCGCAACTTTTTTAAATTGGTTTGTTTGTTTGTCTGTACTACGAGTATTTTATATTTATTTACTTACGAGAATATAACAATTAGTTGGAGGCCAAAAGTGATGAGTGATGAACGTCAATTTTCGTACCTAAAATTTACCCTAGTTATTTATTCAATGAAGTAGACTACTTTACTCCGAATTACTTTTTTTACTATAAATACATTAGTCTAATCAAAGAATCAAATTATGTAGTATAGTAAAAAGCAAAATGTTTTACTGTCTGTACATTTCCTATGATGTGAACGCATTTGCGGAAGCGACACCGATACCGACTCGTTGTGGTCACGCTGCGATCCGCTGCGGTCGCGCGCCGGTGTGATAATCTCTGCGTGAGCTTTCGATGCCTTTTTGTACAGATTTTGTAAGGATTTAAAGTACTACGCACTTGCTCATGCGCAATGATTCTAAAACGCATAGAGCGACAAAATGCTAAAGTTAATTGACGTTGGTTTATTTGGGCATACTGCATAGTTTATCTATGTATACATATAATAAATCTGAAGACGGTCGAAAGTCTGAACTCTGAAAATATTAACTGAAACTCTGGAGAAATATGAAGTGTTTTTCCGCTGCTACTGCTCCTTGACCGACATCAAACAACAAACTTAGGTGTGAGGTGTGGCGGTGGTATATGGAGGAACACACCTAAAAACCATCAAGTTTGTTGTTTGATGTCGGTTAAGGAGCAGTCGCAGCGGAAAAACACTACATATTTCTCCAGAGTTTCAGTTACAATGGATTTCCGCAAAGTAACGCCTGATTCAATGTCTTACTGAAAATATTAATGAAATGTTAGGACATCATAAGAAATGATAACAGAACACGTTATAACAGTTCATAGAAGTTTAATCTGTTTCTCTGTGTCTCTGTTTGTCTGTTTATTTAAACGCTCATCACGCAAAAACGACTGGACGATTATCATGATTTTGGTATGTAGGTAGTAGGTATGTGGTCCCGGAAGTGTCATAGGCTACTTTTTATCCCGATACAATGCGTGCGAAGCCGTGGGCGTCCTCTAGTATCAAAAAAGTAAAATAATAATGTTGAAACCATTTAGAGTTAGACCTTTAATTTTGAAATCTTCAAAGTTAATAGTTTTCATAAAGATAAACTCTAGGTCTTAGACCATCATCTATTGGTCAAGGAAACACTAAAATTATGGGTATAAGTAACATTCACCACATATGTAATCAAGCTTCAATCGATATTTTACGAGGCCCCAAAAATGTCGATTTAGAAAATAAAATATCAAATTACTTACAACAGGCGTTGAAGTGTGACTAAGGCTTTTGGGTCAGTTTAAAATAATATGAAATAACAAATAAGTGGATGGATACTGAGATTCTTTTAATTTTATAGTGGAGGACTCTGGGCTTAGTATTTTTCAGTCCACATGGCACTTTTTTTTTCCTGAGTAACGTCTATCGAATAGTAAAATTTTATATGAATAAAAATGGACCTTTGTATCTCTGTAGTCTGTATAAAATGAAACTACCTACATACTCGTAGCTAAAAAATAAGCACAATCTTGAAATCAATTTTCAACAGCTTTTAAAAATATAGGTAACTTAAAAAATTTGCAGAAGTATCCCGTTGTGAGAACTCGCAAAAAACATGAAAATGGCGTTTAAAAGTGGTCACAGCACACTTCTATGTGTGTTATTATGACATTAACTAGCTATATATTTATGTAAGCGAATGCATAACCTGTTTGAAAGAAGTAAGGTTTGCTAGATATTTAAATTTATAGCATTCAATGTTGGAATCTGTTTGTGTGAATAGGTTGTCTGCTTTTATATACTCTAAATATAATATTGTTGACTGCACGTGGAGTATTTGTGTTATTAAAACATATAGGTAATTATTATTTTACACTTAGGTACATATTCTTAGAACCCGATTTGTCTCTTCCGACGAGATCACAATAAAAAATATAATCATTATTATGTGTACCTTAACATTACCGGTATATGATTTATTTTTTATACATTCTCTAAATCTTCAAAGTTGGAATAGTTTTTCACACAAGCTAATTCTAAGAATATTCACACGTAGGTGTTGCTGTCACTAAAACCATCAGACCCCGAAAATGCGATTAAAATTCAAATTAGTTTGTTCTCGGAGGAAACAAAAACCAGACACAACTAGATTTTAAAGCAAATACAGCTTATTAGCTGTATTGACCATACTCAATTAAAAATAACGAATACATTTTGAATTTATATACTATTAACCATATTATTAATATTTTAATTCATTATACTATCAATTATTTTTAACTATTTTGTACTTACAACTTTTGTTTCTTCATATCAAGTTTAGTGTAAACCATAGTCACCAAATAAAAACGTGACTACAGTTCACATGTCATTTTATGTAGGTAATGTTTAGACCCAGATTCCTCAACACTCAATTTATAGACAGCAAATTTAACAATTACGATTTTCACTCACGTGTAATTTCACGTATGTTGTTTACGCTTTTACCGTAATTGGTAATATTGATAAGAATATTTAAGAAGAAAATAGCTAATTTAAGTTAAAACACAATTTTCTATCTAATATTTCTCTTTAAAAAAATAATCTATTTCTAGTATTATCACATCCACTCGCTACTAATACCTCTTTGACGTCCAGTACAGAATCTAGTTTGATTAGAACGAGACAATCAGGCGGGATTACTGTCGAGCTTATCAATCGAGATTATTGTGGGCAAGTTCGCGCTTGCGTAATGTCACAATAAGCGCGCTTGCGAGTGTGGACACAATTTAATATAATATAGGAAAAAAACCTATAAATACTCATGGCAAAAATGTTAACAGTGGGATGAATTTTATTACGTTTAATTTTTCTAAGTAAAATTTTAGCCTAGCAATGGTTGTTTGTCATAGTACGACAGCCGTTAAGACAGGCCCTTGGAGCGACTTGATTAACCTCTCGACGCCAGAATTGGTCAGTCTCCTTCAATAATAAGATGCCTAAAGGAGTATTTGTGACATTTTAAATTCGGGTGTTGCTTGTACGTGTACTCTTACTAGCAAAGAACTCTATTAATTTATAACAAAAATCTATGAAAAAAATATTATTATTTATCTGTAATCTTTTGTGTGCAATTCACATGTCCGTTCTAAGCCTGCTTGCGCAAGAGTCGGTGTCGGTGCACGGCGCGAGAGAAATAGATTATTTTGACGGAGGTAGGTAGTACGAGCTATGTGGAACTTTTTGTCTGCTCTGTTTGAGGTTTAAACTGATTATTTTTTAATGAAAACCGTTGTGATGCTTTTGTGGTAGAATATTTTCGTTTGATGTAGTTTTTACAGCATAAATTGTTTCGAAAATTTCAACTACAGTTTAATTAAACTAAAGTACATAGACAACATTGTACTATGATTCCCTATACGGATTAACTTTTTATACTTAATTAGTCAAATAACCTTTTGGTATCGTTTTGGTATTTTAAGAAAATATTTTATATTATTTTAGTAACCAGCATGTTACATAATCAATACATACATCTTCACCAGAAGCTACAATACCCTGCATTAAAAACAAAAAAAATAAAAACAGCAAACTTACAAAATGTTGACTGACAAGCTAACACAATCATTCAAATTCAATTTTCTACAACACATCACAGCATCACGTCATCGCCATCAAATTAGAGGTGTAGATGCTAAGAAGAGGTTCAAAAACTATAATTCTGGTCGAGGTCAGACGAAATATGAGTTTAATAGTTACTTATCTACGGAGGCATTCTGGACCGTTACGCTCCCACAGAACTGGTATGTGGGGATTTAGTCAGGGACAAGGTATGGGAATGGAGCGGGTAAATATTTCAAGCTGTAAGCTAAGTGTGCTAATTTAATAAGGCTTATAACAAAACACTGGAATAAATCTGCTGTAATGCCATGCCATGTATAGTACTAAACACATAAATAATGTACTAACGTTAAATACTCGCTGCGTTTTCTCGTTCATAAAACACAATCAAAACGCATACACAATCATTATTTTACGGGAGTAGTATCGGTCTATCAGTTGATTAAAATGTTTAGCGCTTACAAACGTTTTAATGATAAGATAAAACCACTTTATTTTGTGTTAGGATACGAGAGAAAAACATAATTACGACGAAAAACAGATTTGATTTTTATACATGTTTTTCATGGTACGTATAACACGCGTACCCAGAAGATATCTGTTCACTCAAGATTTTAGTCAAAGCTATTTTCTAAAACAAATATTTTACATATTTCTTTGCAGTTTGTTATAAACAAACCAGTAAGAGTCATCATTACTTCGTCAAAAATATTATGACGTCAGAAACCTTGCTCGCTTCAGCTTATACCTTGCTCCATTACAACCGTAATTTAGAAATGAACCTCTGTGTCAATTAGCAGAATAATGAGCTAGCATCATTATCATCGGTTTTCAGCCTTATTGCTTCTAGCGGTAGACAATTTTCTCTGTGCCAGTTGTGGTGAAATTAGGATTACTACTGTATTACACTATTAGTCCGCTAGTACTAAAAACTAACCGTCGCAGTTAGTCGTGTTAACCTGAATTTGTAAGTTAGGAGTAGGTTAGGTAACTTGTTCATACTTCTTATCGAATGAGAGTGGCCAACTCTGGTGTCGAGAGTTTATCAAGCCGTCCTAAGGGCGTTCTGACATGGCTTGAGAACAAGAACTTTTTAATACTGATATTTAAAAAAGTGATATAGACAAAATGCTAATAATCTTTTAATAAATTTAAAACATAATATAAAGTAGTTAATAGTTTACTTTGCATGAAATGAATTTATGATAAGAGTTAGCGGGTTCCGGTGTCAAGAGATTTCAAAACCGCCTCTAAACATCTGAATATAAAGTACACTGTCTATACTAGCTTGGATTGCAGTAACAGATTCGATTCCTGCCGCTTGTTACTATTTTTACTCTTTTTCACACAATATAAATCTAAATAATTAACAAGTATTAACATTCATATCAAACGATATAATATAGATCAAGATTCTAAATGTAAGTTCTACTTTCTGTTCTCATACTTTATACATGTTTAGACAATTAAAATAAATGAATCCAATGAAAAGTCCGTTATTTGAGTCATTAGTGTTAATCGGTTTGATAGAAGTTCAGTACAGCAATCTGTAATTTAGCTGTTAAGGTGTAATGTTCGATGAACAACTTCATTGATATTTGGTAGCCCAATCAATATTCAATATAATATTGTATATATTCATAATATACTATTTTAATACAAAGTATAACAATGCCCAACAACACCATCAGTTCAATCATTTAATTAGGGTAACAAAATATCTATCAAGTTAGGTATAAATTTAAAAATCGAGAAAATGCGTAAAACTTTAAAAAAAGACACTAAGTAAAAACCTATGCAAGCGACTAGACCTTAAATGAGAAATAAAACTGGGTTTATATTATCTCAGTTATAAACAGTTAAATACTCATAGTACCTAAGCACAGATCAGCTGACTTAATACGGATATTTGCATCAAGAGGTCAAGTCAAGGCAATATGTATTCAATGAATATATAGTGAAGAATAATAATTATACACATCTACCTACTTATTATTAACTACTTAACCCTTAAACAAACAAGAGCCCCAGTGGCTGTTTAAGAAAAAGCGAGGGTGTTTTCTGGTTAATTAGGGGCCGCTGATTTCATTTTTGATGAAAAAAATATAAAAAAGGGGGAGGGAAGGGGTGTTTTTTGTGTGGTAAATAACCTACCATTATCCATTACCGACATGTAAAATTTTACGATTGTGGTAAAATAGTTACCATTATCCAATCCGGATTGAAAAAAAATCTATACTAGTTGTTTTCTCTGGGTTTGCTTGTCTAATTTAGGTAATTTAAAAAACATATACATATTCACATTTCTTTTGTTCAATAGGTACATTATATTTCTTCTAAAGCATTCGACATAGAAGGAGTCTAATGGTTTTATGGTCTATCTTAGTAGGTAAATAAAAATAGTCGTTTTCTATGTAAGACTTTTATTAATTATAAGTACTTACTTATATAAAAGTGGACGTTTATTTTTAGACTTACCTAGTGGATAAAGTGCGATCACGAGTCATGTTTTAAACTGTTTCACCCTTCGATTTCTATATTAGTAAATCCAATAACAGTTAGGCACGAATGAACAATGGTAGATAATTTACCACAATCACCCATAACTTCACATGATCGAAAACCATGCATAGATTACCAGAATTTTCAACCAAATGGATGCAAAACAACAACAATATAGCCTAGTTTATAAATCTGGACGCAAAAACCACTTACCAGATTTTTCGTAGAACAAAACTCAAATTTTCGTGGGAGCGACGCACAAATTTAAAATTTTTTTCGCCAAACTGCCGACTTGCATTCTTCTCTTTGACATTGACTTATAAGGACGGGTGACGTTTATTAGTGAAATGTTGCCAGTAGTTGGATAAAAAAAAACAACGTTTTACTTGCTATTCAATTCGATTAAATTGGGTGAAAAATAAGTCCTTTTTTTTAAAAAAAAATCAAGTGGTATGCATTCTACCTTTATTTTAATAAGGGTTAAAAATACAATCCTATATCAACATTTTATTATTGTTTATTTTTCAATTAACTAAGAACTTTATTTGTATTAATTTCCAAATAAATGAATAATACTGAAGTAACTTAGCATACAGATAGAGAGAAGATGAAATATGTTTTCTTAGATACTGAAGCAATCATCATCGTTTCGTTTCGTCATCAATATTGAAAGTAAAAGAAAAAAACGTCTGTATGCCTACTAACAATCTTACAATACGTAAATTCATATTCACACAAAGACTCACCTCTAAAGCCACCGTAATCATTCAAAGCCAAGTCCTGTTAGTATAAAATAAATCCATTAATATCAAATTATACTCAATTTCCATAGCGAAATAGAGAAATATAGCATTTAGCGCCAGGAATCCTGGGACACGTTGAGTCATTAGACTTATCTCATTATTCAGTACTTGGTATAAATCTCACTAATGCTTCCATATCTTATAAATCACAGCCCGCCTGCTGCTTAATTAGAAATGGCTGGGGACGACATGTATGTGAGAAAACGCATGTGTTTGAATATGGCGCCATCTAGTTTGTAAATCGGGAACTGTTTGTTATGGATAGAATGTGGTGCCATCTGTTTTTTTAATCGAAAACTATTTGTTGTGTTAGAATGGGGGACCATCTGTTTTTGGTGTAGGAAGTTACTGGATTTTATATCTAATGATAAGCTACTGTGTCTTCTATGTCTGGAGATAAAAGTTAGTTTGCATTATTACATTATAATGCTTGGGATTTTGAATGAATGGATACGAATAAGTATATTTTTTTTGCAGTTAAGGGCTTAAATATTGTAAGAAAATCTTTTTAAGAGCTTTAGTCAAATAGTTTTATCTGGCGTAGTAAATAGCACATCCAAACCCATACATTTCCTGATGAAAGTCCGAGAAACATCACAAGCACAGATGTATGAGAGATGGCGCGCCCACCAACGTACGTGGAATACCTACCTATTACATTGTCTATTACTTACTTGGATCTTTGTCTGAACTTCTGAAGCTAAGACATTTATTGGGATAAGTAGATATTTCTATGAACTTGCTAAAAGTTTGTGATTTGTTTCAAAACAAAATTATGTGTGTAAAAATATTTTTGCATAATGATAGTTAAAATATCATTGTAAGTGGCGACCTCTAGTGCCACAGGGGTCCTTCCACTGTGGCTGCGTGACGAGCGCCGGGTCGGGGGCGTCCGCCTGGCACGTCAGCACCACAGACTTGCCCACCGCCACCGTCTGCTGCTTCTGGTTGGGGAATATGCGCAGGTTCTGGCAGGAACATATTGTGTTGATATGGTAATCAATATAGTAAAACATTTTTACTCTAAAATCTATCATTTTCTGCTCAAAAGTTTCTTAGAAAGTCCAAGGAAATCAATTTCATATGCGACGGTTATATATTGCAGTACCTATTTGTATATCAATATACAAATATGCATGTATGTTATTATGCATTATGTGCAAAAATGAAAGTACAGTGTCACCCAACATTTACGCAATTTGATTAATATCTCAGTCAACTTAATCGATTAGCTAAAATCAAGTAGGTAGCGAAGTTAAAATATATTTGCAATTAGAACTACCCACGCGAATAGGTGCAGCTGTTAAAAAAACAGAGGTGAAATCACTTTGTGGGTGAGATTTGTTATGATGCATGTCCTTGAGTTTTATGTAAGTATTGTTACTAAGTAAAGAACTTTTTGGGTAAGAAATCAGTTGATATTCGGAAAACTATCAGATTTTTCTTACGGTTAATAGACTTTTCTCTGAGCACAGTCCACCTAAAGAGCACCAGATTTTAAAAGTTTAGTATTACACTTTACAATAAAAAGTACAGTAACTTTACAATCTAACAAGCTACCAAAGACATTGACTAGAAGTTCTATTGAAGTCATGTTGACTAAAGGTAATGGAATACACACACATACACACACACACACACATAATGTTGACGCTTGAAAAAGTATAGAATATTTGCAACATTTTTTTCATTTTTATAAACATTTCATATCTTGTAGGTACATACACCTTAAGTGTGATTTCACCCTAAGCTACAAAATAAATGTTGCAACAACTAAATAAATAATTCAATGACAATAGAACTTGTCCAGCACAATGTTTAATATTAGTTCATTAGTACAGTAATTATAATAAATGGGAATAATATTTACTGTCAAAAACATTAGTTTGTACATGCGAAGCAAAAAGTCGTGAAATTTACCTTTAATACAATAAGTTGGTTTACTTTTCTTATTTATTTCACAGATTCACAGAGGAAGCCAAGATACAGAAAAACTAAATAAAATACATATTATTATGGCTCGTAGGCCAGTGTCAACAAGCGAGTGTGATTTAGCATCTATCAGTGTCTGTTTTTCACCCAGACGCACCCTGGTTCAAATCTGGTCCTGCACCAATTTCTTGTATTTTCAAGTTGTGTGTGGATTTTCTTTCGCTTAGACATCGTGAGTAAACCAACATGTTTGAGGACCACAATATCCGAGGACATGATGTGTCTTCCGTGGAAGGACTTGAGCGCCCACCACGATACATCTTCCCAAGAGAACTCCCCTAACGAATTAATTTTGCGGGGGAGTTGCGACCCTCAGTCATGAGGAATAAACGACTCACAGAGAGAGGCCAGTGTCAGAGGTGACACCAGTTATGCTGGTGGATCCTGTGATTGACGAAGGGGATAGTGCAAGTATGACCACTGTATCAGACCAGGTGAGCGAGCAATTGAGGGGGCTTTGGAGGCCGCTATTACGGCAATATCGGTTTATGCCCGAATCGTTTTGTTAAGTGTCTTTATATCACATCAAAAGGCAGACTATTGCAAAATATTTGTAAAATCATGATGAAATTTAAAGTTTATATCATAATTTTATATTTTTAGTGCTTTTATTTGCATAAATAATGCTTAGAAGGCTGTCGTTAGGTGTTTAAAATTGATCTAGGACTAATAAAATCAGGCAATAAAATTTTAATTGAATTTCCTATTTTAAACAACTAATTTAGGTTGTATTTTATTATTTTGAATTTATACATAAATGCATAAAACTAGGTTATAAAAATAAATAAATTATTGACTCCGTTGAATATATAAGTATGAATAAACGTCTCGAGCCTTTTTTTAACAATAATTTATAATTTTGTCGATAAATTATAAAAAAGTTCGTGAGTAAAATATTTCATCAATTTGATCGTAAATTCAATTTAAATATTACAGCTGTCACATTAAAGACAAAATCAATCTTTGCACTTCACGCTTTAAAATGTGGCACATATACCTAAATAAAAACTTTGAAATAACTAATGTCACCATTCAAACAGTTTTCTTTATGTTGTTTAAAAACAACATATCATGCATTGTTTACTTTTAATTTTAGGTACTTTGTAGTAAATAAATAATTTTCTTTCAAAATAAATACACATACATATTCTTAGAGACTAACCAAAAAATTGCAATTTTGCACAACGCCATCTAGCCCCAAACTAAATAACTAACACCAATGTTTCTAATATAAGTAGCTTCTATGTAGATACTAAGTTTTGTACAAATAGTATCTACCTGACACTTTCATTCAATGAATGTATTATGCAACTGCGTCTTGTATCGTCGGTATCCCACGAACGTCATTGAGTGCTCAGTAAATGGCTACTTTAATACTTGGGCCATTAATTACTATTTTGCAACTGAATTCTAATAGAACTTGAATTTAGAATTACTGTTTGAAGAGTTGAAGATTGTGATGATGCTTATATTACATAGGTAAGGTACATACATAAAGTAAGTGAAGTAGGCAGTAGTCAAAAGAAGTTTCTTTTTGATTGCTTTATACCCCACTTTAATACAATAACAAATCAAATACGAGTACATAACTGTTTTCAATTTCTTACAGCGCGAAAACAATGGTCCAAAAGGTTATTAAACAAGGTCTCTAAAAGCTATTACTACATTTTAAAAACAATAATTACAATAATTGCAGGTGATTATTTAAAAATTAAGATGTACGTGTTTTCACAGCGCCTGTACGTGAATAGCTCACCCCGCGGCGACACAAACATTAGCCGAGCTACCGTTTACATATCTAGGCCACTGTACAACGTGGCATCAAATTGTAGCTAAATGAATGACTAAACTTGCAGCTACATCTTTCCTAGCTTCTGTGACATTGCTAGTATCAGTCGCATATACGAGTACTACGAATACGCTAAGGATCAAAACAAAGATTGGATAATGAGGAAAACCCAATATACCTATATATAATATTGTTTTTTTTTGTAAAAAGCTGTTTCAGAAAAAAAATGAATAAACAAAGCATACCGAAATACCTGATCTTAGTTTAAATAACAAATACTAACAGTACGTTTCGCAAAAAATAATTATTCAAGTATGTACGCAAAAACTGTAAAAATACGAGTAGTATCTTTCAAATTTAAAGTGTTACTCGTACCTAAAACCTACAACCATTTTCCTTGTCAACAAATGTATCATGTTTTTTCAACCCACCTTGTACTTGCTGTATAGATGTACAGATACCTAGTGCATAGTGAATAAGTCTAGACTCAGATCAATGGCAGTGCTAAGACGTGATTTATAATAGCAAGTCGTTTTGACTTCCCGTGTCAAGTAGTAAGATGAACTGATAACTTGACGATATTAACCTACTTGAGTAGATGGGTGATAGAAATGTGGTATGAGGAATTGCTTTGATTTTATTTGATTGGTCCAGTGAGTATTATTAAAATAAACAAAAAGTTATAACCTACATTATAATTTAGTAAATAATAGTGTAGTCATAATTAAGCTTAGGTTTTTTTTACTTTTACTCCAATTTATCTCCACACGAAATTATCAGTTCAACAGTTTGAGTTTAAAGAAGTAACGCACAAACTTTTGACTTTATAATATTAGTGGGATTTCATTGAAAACAATATTTAGACCAAAATAAAATTATTATTTAAAATCATCGCATTCATTCCTAGAGAAGGAAACTATGCCTTAACTTATTTATTAATACCATCAGTTCTGAAACTAAAGAGGTTTCTCAAGAAAATGACATAATAAATAGGTTCATATCATTTTATGAGGCACATTAACCTACTTGCAAGGGAAATGCGGGGCATTATGTTTAATGTGAGGAATGGTAGACTAGAAAATGTTGTTTGTTGGGATGAAAGGTATTAGAGGCAGGAGACACCTATGAGAAATATATTTCTACATCAATTTTATCTATTAAATTATGTGTCTCAATGTGATAGGTTAATAATTTAAGATATCATGAGATAAATCTGCGTGCTTATATGTCAGTCACTGGAAAAGCTTTTTAAAACTTATTATATTAAGTACTAAGAATACCTACACTCAATATTTAATTTATAATGATTTAATATTGAATGCTTACATCCTTCTGTTCAAAACATTGTATGCCTTAGATCGAAATTTATATATCAATGAAAATGGAAAAAAAGGGTATCAAGATATTTCTAGCTCTTTAAGAGCTTTCAAAATTACTAATCGACTGCCTGTAACGAATAAATGTTTCATTTATCGAGTCATCTGACCTTTGACAGTGTAAGGCAAAATTTAATTGTGAATAACAACGATCAATTGTAATTGTAAAAACCTATGACTACTTTTAACAAATACAATTTTTAATTGCAATTAAATTTGCCTAACACTGACTTGTAAAATCATCCTAAGAGCCTACCATTATACCTATTCCCAACTGATACTTCTATTAGTTAACCCAAAGACTGTAGGCATACCTAGCACACCTAGTTATCTAATAAATCACACTTAATTTGGCGCAAGCTCTTCAAGCTAGCCTCTGAGAGGCTCTGAGTGGCATTTGACTGAATTTAAAACGGCTGTTTAGCATTTTGATTAATTGAGACAAAAACTTGTGCTATTCGTACCTAGTGGCGCAACTTTAATGCATTCACGGTAATGTTTGTGATTGGTAATGAATGTTAATTAGAGTTACAGAGCAATTATATTGAAAAATAAATGTATGAGAAAATGAAAACCTACTATGAGAATATATTAGCAGATAATTTACTTCATTAAAAAAAAAAAGAAACTTACATCAATAAATGAATACAATAGTATATACTAGTTTTTGGATAAAAAAAGCGTTGTAATAATCTATTTATCGCCATAACGGAAAATGTATTTTTATCAGCAAATAATGCGAACAAAATTAGTTAAAGGTATTATTAAAAATACTATACTTGGTACCTATTTTGATAAACATCATAGTGGTTGAATACATGAAATAAAGGTGGTTGCAATTAATTGTTAAAATAACTACCAACACTAAAAACGGCAAACCAACAATTGCCTTGCAGACACAATGTTAAATAAAACAAGAATAATATAAACACCCTTCTATAGCATAATAAAACGGGATAAAAATGGCTTCACGATCAATTTGATACATTCCGATTTACATACTATAACACTTAGCATAAAAATAAGTAAAAAGTATTTCCATCTTACATTAATGCAGGGATAATTTCACAATATACTTATTTGAATGGCCATTCGCTTTAAGCTTCAGCAGTTTGAATACTATCTTGGTAGAATGCAGATAAAATGTCAGTAAATACCGAGGCAGTTCTTAAAACTTACGTGAGTACTAGTTAAGTTACGTATATTTTTCACAGCATGATGATAGGGTACTTTTTGTGCTCGACAAGCGAGAAGCCAAGCGAATTCAAACGCTTAGCGGTGTGATTTGGCAGCCTTATTTAAGAACTAGTTTCATTCTGGAACTAATTTTCTAGATTTTATTTCACAAAGTATCTAATGCAGGTGTCTGTGTAAGCTACTTGTTGGTCAAATGTTTAGAAATTACAAGACATGGTACTCGTATTTAGTAAATATTATATTGTGTGTGTGTATGTGTGAGTTTGTTCTTACTTGTTCACGCTCAAATAGATGGACTGGTTTGGATGATATTTGGTAAGAAGATAGATTAGACCTTGGATTAACATATTAGCTACTTTTTGTTGGCAAATAAATAAATCAAAGGCAGTACTTCAAACTATTAAAAATCCTTTCTACACACGCATACCTTCACATACCATTTAAATACCTCCTTGTAATACGTAATACATTCAAACTTTCCAAAGGGAACTAATCCGAATGGTCTCCACGTACTTACTCCTTCTAGTTGGTTGACAGTCCTCTAACTGAAAGGCGGGCGCTCCATATATTTATGTTAATATTCGACATTTTTGCGGGAGCCCTTTGCATCTAATATTTCACTAGTCCGACGCATCTTATTTATACGGCTGGTTAAGTGAGGGGAAAATATCGATACGAGTTCTCGATAAATGGAGAAATAATTGCTGAAAACTTTTATAGTTGATTCGTAAGTAAGATTTCGCTGTCAATAAATAACTTTGACACCAGAGTTAGTTATTCTCATTCAAACTAACCTATTTAATTACAAAGTTCTAATTATTTAACAAAATATTTGTTTCATATTTCGTTTGAGATTGCTAAAACTACGACTTTTTTTCGTAGAATTGTGTTTCAAACTCTCATACATTAACAGATGTTTCAAAATTACAGGACATGGTATTTAGTATATATTATACTAGTGCGTGCTCGCGGCTTCGCTCGCATTAAGAAGTAAAACTTCCATCCCTAGTTTCACCAACAAAATTAGCCAGTTATTTTTGTTTCTAAAAAATAATTTTCTTCAGTTTTATAGGCTTTTCGAGTTTTTCGTTATTTTCGCAGTGCCAGTGAAGTAACATCTATAACTCACAACAAAACGATACGGTAACTCCAGCACTATCGAAACATCGATACTACATCGTATCCCATCCCTACCCTCCTCCACTGAATAAGACGTATCTCAGTACCCAGGCCTCGATCACTAATGATGTGACATGCGCCTTTTTTGCTCTGTCTAACTAAATAATGCCGACGTGCACGGCATGCTTAATTTTGCACGTTAGTGTAACAAGCGCTTTATTATAACTTGTGCTTGGTATGGTACTAGTTAAAACAACAACATATGGGACAATGTAATATAATTTTTTTTTAATTTTTTTATAGTTTTTTGAGACGAAGAGTTTATGTACGTAAAAGAAGATACATTTTATCCGTGTATTTTGTAGCGTATTTACAAAAAACGAATTAATGTATTCGGAAAAAAATACTGTTGGTAATCAAGAACTACGAGCTGACTCAAATATTATCTGAACAAACAAATTTAACAAAAGATTTTTATCAATTTCTAGATCACTTCCTCATCTCTACCATCTATTGGCCAATTCGCTTTGCTTCTGCCGCAACTCACGATGAGTCGTAGTTTCTTCCTCCACATCACAACAACGCAAAATAAATTAATTCCGTGGACAAACGCTACAACACCGTTAAATCCAAATTGATATTTCAAACTTATTTAAATCTCAATATTTCCAATTATCGTTCAATTTCTAGCAAATAATTCCAATTAAGGGCACGGGCGGTAAATCAGAATTGGCCATTTGTATTTCAATTAAAACATCAGAATAGTTTGTGAGCATTAATCATGGAATGTAATAGAATGACCCACAGAAGGTACCTACCTGCCACCTACGAACTGGGGCTCGAGCTTGCACGTGATGAGAGAAAAACAATATAAATGAAAGAGAAAGAGTGCAGTATCATGATAATTTTATGTTTCATGCAGTTTTAAATAACTTAATATTTATAATTTAAACATTGGAATAAGCCATTGTTAACACATACTCATCACTTTGGAAACACTTTTCAAATAGAAAGAATGAACCTCACGTTCCACTACAGCGTAACTGGTGCGAAGCTTCACTTTAGTTTAAGATGTAGACAAAATCTATACAGCAACTGACGTGACGTTTATATATATTATAGTAATTTTTTCGAATTGTACTTTTATTTTCTAACTTATATTAGAAAATTATTTACATAAAACCAGACAAGTAACCAGACGGGCTAAAACACCACTAACTAAAGAAATTCCACAATTTACACGTAAAACAGCTAGCACAGTAATTTCTCCGCAAACCAGAGCTCACTACTAAAATTCAATATTTTTCTTACTAACCGATTAATATACAGCTAGAAGACGATAAAGCTACCATTAACCTGACGGCCAATTTATCGCTTGATCTATTGACATCCAACGTTCTTCTTCCTGCACAGATACCTACTACGAGTTTATCTTCTCGATGACAGTTAATTTACACAACACTTATAGTTATTTGCCTATCATAACTGACTGCATGTCTCTCTATACAGGGTTATCTATATATATTAAGTGATTTATGAAGTTAAAGAATCAAGGAACAATTCTTCTTCTTATTGAATGAGAATGGCCAACTCTGGTGTCGAGAGTTTTCAAACCGCCCTAAGGACCTCTGACATGGCTTAACGACTGCCGTACTAGACAAACAACCGGGCCCTACAATTTAACCTGTCATCTGACCCACGGAAGCGCCCAAAATGGAATGCCACTTTTCGGTCACCCATCCAAGAACTGACCGCGTCGACCTTTGCTTAACATTGGTAATAGCATGCGATTGCCTCCGTTAACTGAGCTACGGGCGCTTCTTAGATAAATTAATTAATTTTTCTTCTTTTTAGGAACAATAAAGTTCTTTGATGAATACATTGTTTGCCTTATTCAACGAAAATTTACGACACGCATTAGAAATCTTATATTGAGCCGGTGCGATATCAATAAATAAAGTCATGTTACACTTGTCCCTATAAAATCACATCACTTACGACTCTTAAACACATTTAGCTATTTATTAGTAGGTTATTTAGTTGCTAAATGCGTTTAAGGATTTAAGTGTAATAAAAACATAGTAATAAAAGTTATAACAATAAATTAATGCCTCAACATTACGATTTGGTATGCTCCTATACATCTTCCAAAGAGTCTTAAGATATAACTATTTACAAAAGTACGAGTTGTATTACTTCTTCATCTTCTTATCGAATGAGAGTGGCCAACTCTGGTGTCTAGAGTTTATCACGCCGCACCAAGGGCCTCTGACATGGCTTTACGACTGCCGAACTAGACAAACAGCCGGGACTTACAATTTATGTAGTTTTATCGCTAAGAATATTTCTCACTTTCAATATATTCCAGGTACCTCAGAATAATTGCACCTTTAATATTCAATCTATCTTGCATCCTACATCTATTTGGCCTAGATGTCGTGAGTATCGCAGCCCTAGGCTGTCGGAGGCTGTGTTCAATCAATACCTATCGATAAACGTTACGTACAGGTTTCTAAAGCCTAGATAAAGACAAAGTTATTATTGAAATGTTTAAAATTAATTTCATTTACTCTGTAAATAATAGGTATGGTAGTGCAACCTACTGTTTTAATAACACGGTTTATGCTTTGATCGAAATCGGTGGGTCGCCTGGAAGACAATGGTGGCGATTCGACCACCATTCTCTTCCAGAAGACCTGCTCGCTCGCTCTGAACTAAACTAAGCCACACTGTCTAAGTGAAAACTTACTTTATAACTTAGCAGCTACTATTCAACGTTTCCTTTGAAATAAATTAAAATAGATTCCAGAAAGACTTAGAACTCAGCTCACTAGAGTTATTCTAGGTCACCTACGAGTACAAAAATATATCTACGTATGTAACTTATTTCTCTAATCTATGGTGCCCAGTCTCCCATCACGATGCAATTACTCAGAAACCTCCCAAAACACCAGTTCTTAAAAAAAACTACGTACATTATGTCAAACTTAGCTTTAATATTAACTCAAACACTACCATTCTTAGTACCTGTATCTGCGTGTCGACCTCCTTACAATCCAGCATGACCGCTACATCTTACATTATTTATCATCTGTACCTCTCCTTATTCTATTAAACTCAATTCTGTACCTGTTTCACAATGCGATTTCTCTATGAATTAGAATATGAATTCGATCCGTTAACATTGAATATCATCGCGGGGCGGAATGGTCCCAGTTATAGGTACTGTGGTTATAATAAGCCTACAGAGGGAGCCTCGAGCTAGACTTGGCACACTTTCCACTTAGGATTTAGGAATAGATATTTAGTACTTGTGTAAGGTGCTTATGGAAATGTTCGTATTTCATGTGCGATAGAAAGTATGGTTCAGTTTTGTTGTAAGTTTTGCTAAAGAGGGCGCTGGATTAGGTTTTAGGTAGGTTTCTTCGAATATGCCCTTTGTTTAATATTATTTAAAAAAACACGCTTCTTCACCACCTGCGTTGTTTGATTTCATTACAAAAAGTAAGCCGGTTTCTTCTAAGTAAGCGCGCAAGATCGTAGATTACAGCGTTGCTTAACATCAGGCAAGTTGTAGTAAAGCGTGAACCTATCTCATATAAAAAATAATAATAAAAAATTTCAAAGAGCTGATTTGACATAAACATAACTTGGCCTGCATCGTTAACATCAACTGAAACATTCGAGTTCCACCATTAATCTTGCATTCCATCCAGCATCAAATAAACAAATACCTTTTTAATTCCCGCAACCAAAGGTCACAGTCTAAATTAAACTATACATTCAGTACCGCAATCACGGTATAGGTAATTACAGCATTTCTTTCATCTCAATAAGTAAGGAACAAAATAGCACATAATGACTGCGCTCAGTCGAAGAGAAAGTAAATGAATGATACCTATTAAACACAACAATTATATCTTAGAGTTACAGGACAAAAGCGTTAACGGGTTGCGTCTACTTTACTATGGGAAGAGGGTGTCTAAACTTTATGGAAATGGAGAGACTTTGATGAGTCAAACGTTGTTGCGTAAGCACGTGGGTTCGAATCCCAGTGACTGCAATTATTTTTGCGGATTTTACAAATTTTTGCTTAGACAATTACTTATGTTATGTATTTTATAATAGTTGTCATACACAACACGTTTGAGTTTTATAAATAACTGTCATATTAGGAAATAGATATAATATTTTGAATGCAAGTTAATGTCTAAATGAACTGTTAAAATACAAAATTTGATGCATGTACATATTGATCGAGTTTGTTGAATAATTTATGTCCATAGCCAGAATATTATGGTCATAAATAAATGAGCAATACATAAATCTAGATCCAGTTTTCTGACAAGTTGAAATGTACAAACACTATGTAAATTCCTTTTCAAATTTTCAATTCTTACTCATAAATCTAGTATTTTACCTATTATGACGACAGTTTAAGCTAAACATTGTAGATTTTAAGATTGAAATCAAATAAATGATTTAATCAAGCTCCAGAGTCACCATTATTATTTTTTATTTTAGCTGTAGACCAAGATAAATTTTTGACCAGACTTAAAAACATGCCCCAACTTTTCATAATTTAAGTTCACCTTTGGTCACATTACTATCAAATGCGAAGATGATTGACTAAAACACATCTCCAAAAAAAACTATCCCCAATTTAACCAACCCATGGTCCCAGTACCCAGTAATGCGAGGGCGGGCTACTGCCGTGGTCTCCGACCCGCTTTCTACACCATGAAATAATGGGGTCCAATTAATATTATTGTCCGTGCAATGGCACGGAGGACCAGTGGAACCTGACCCTTGCTGAGCTTGGGAAAATAAGGAGGGAAATTCTTTTGTCAAAACGGAAAACGGAGTAGATGGAAATTGCTTGTTGTATGACAAATTTTTGTATAGTCATAGGTTCGATGAGACTAAAACCCTTTATAGGCCTGTCCCTTCATACGCCGACCTGACAATATCTGTTGGCGCTCTTCGCTAAAGTAATTTAGAGTACTTTTATCATAATAAGCTGAACTACAATGCAAAGTATGTACTAGGAAATGAATCTCTTTATTATTTGTATTAGGTAAGCGTGCCATTTATAAAAGTACGGTATCCTTAACATGAAACAGGGTCTATTCTAGCTTGGGATTATTTTTCTTTTAAAATATTTTTAGCTATGAAAACTGCAAGCGGCAATAAATGCAGAGTCCCAAGTTACAAACGTTTCTTTAATATTACCGAACATTTCAAGACGCTCAATATTTCTCATTGACACCTATAATGTATTAAAATGACATAATGTAAGTATCATGGAAATTTATTGGTCTCATGTATGGATATTATGCATTTTGACGGGCAAAGCCGGGCGCTAATTGCCTGTCTAACCGGCTTCGGTGGCTATTTTAGATGTGGTATTTAAATACGGTTATTTTGTACTTAGGTGTGTTTGTAACTTGGTTTAATAGTGTTAATCTAGATTAAAAATGTGTTACAGGTAATTAATATGTTAAATTAATCTAAATATAGGCTATGATAGTGTTCATCTGGGAAAGACTAAGATAAACTTGAATACAATTTATGTTATTTTTAAGTTTATAAAATTGTTATAACGATTTAGTCCATAGGGTTAAAAAACTTCTAAAAAGGGTTACTTATATGCTTATTGACATGGCAACTAAGTTTATGTAAAATACTCACCCTTGTAAGAATCATATCAAACTTATTCCTAAGATATATATTTACTCATAATCAGACCGCAAACGAAAAATAAATTGCCAACAAATTGAATTAAAATTACCTAATATCCCCATCAATTACGTCACATATTAGTTGTTAATATCGTCTCATTCCCTTGATTACACAACGGTGTTTTAAAGCCAATATTAGTATCAAAACCCACTATACACTATAAGAATAGACGTGTTTTTTTGTAATCTTAGATCTGGTTTTTTTTTATTTCTTATTATATTGCCCCAAATCTGTTTGTATCTCAAAAACCACTAAATCATTTTCAATTATGAACACAAGATCAAAAGCTCTATTGCATAGCGATAATCCAATCTGTCTAAAGTGATCATTTTTTAACTCGATGGGTTTATATCCTCAAGTTGGACCACACATACAACCTTACAGTACGTACATAATAACATTGTATTAGTATAAAATTACAGTACTGATGTTAGTAAAGTATATTAAATACATGTGTTTACGATTAGAAATGAGAACGAGGCGATGAGAGAAATGTTATGTAATTTCAATGTAAGCTTGTTGGTATGTAAGAAATTAAACATAGTGGCTACGAAGAGTACATTGTATAGATCAACTGACAAATATTACATTACTAGACATAGAAATTCTTTTATTTGTATTTATCCCACTTACAAATCGCCTATTGTTTCTATGTGTAAATATAGGTTTTTACATTGTATAAACAACACTTTTCCACACCAAATTTTACCTAAATCGGTTCAGACAACATTCACATAACCTAAGCGATTGGATGTCATAATACAAATACCTACACGTAGACTACTTCACATGAATCCAATAAGTGTTGACTGAATCTAGTGCTCTTCATTTGAAGTGCTTACTAATAGCACCTGTTGAGTGTATGTTCAATTGTGAACAAAAACTAAACATTCTTTACGCAAACAAAGCCGAAATTAGCAGCCGCAAAAAACTTAGACAAAAAATTCGCAGTAATAAAATTGTTAACAACATATAAGAGCCTTTTTATTGTGCTGCAGCTACCTTCTTTAAATTGTGTAAAGCTATTTTATCAGCTCTTACATATGCCATTAACGATCGTTTTACCTACGTATACCTATTTATTTACTGATAGGACATGAATGATCAATGCTTTTTGGCATCTAAATTTAATATAATAGTTTGAAAGAAAATAATGGGTAGCATGTTTTCTTAACATTACAAACTTTTCCGATAGCTTTTACGAAACGTTAAATATCTCCTACAAAAGACATCAACGCGTTATGTCACGACGTCTTCTTGAGGGAAGCTGAACAAAATAGTCCTAACATATTAAAATTTAATAATGCTATACCAAAATCAAAACTGTAATTTAAGTTCCTCCAATATAAGATGCAAAATAGCAAGACAATAAAATTAGAACATTGTAAATATTAAGATAAATAAGAGAGCTGCACAACGTAAACAATCCTTTAATACCCAGATGTAATCAGATTCATTTCAGATCGTGAACTCAACACCTATGATTTGCTCCGCCATGTTGCACCGTGTTCCACTATGTGAAGCTTTTTGAACGAGTTATGAATGTAATTACTTGTTTTATGGCATTGTTGGATAAATTAGAGCCAAGTGTTTTTGACGGAACCCGTGAGAGAATTTAAAAGATCGTCTAAAGATAAAAAATGGATGGGCGAGTTGAAAAGTTTGTTGTACCTATATTGTTACTGTCTTAGTATAGTTTGTGTATATTTTTATTTAATTGGTCAAAATGGGCCGATTTATGAAAATTTTACTGTAAGTACATGAATTAATGAAATCTGAAAATATTATTATTTTAATCAAAACTATTAAATTTATTTAAGAGTCTATGAGTTATTAAGAATGTAACAGCTGGAATAGCATTAAACTGTAAGCTACACATTATAATAAATTCTGCTGAATCTATTATCGACACTCACCAATAGGAAGTTCCCAATATTAATAAATATTTTACTGATTAAAACATACGCACGAAAATATAACCATAACAATCAAATTTTATTACTCTATCACATTATCTTAGGCCATTCATAATCTTACCAAAAGTCAAAGATCGTGTCATTCATGTCACCGTTACATAAAATTAATAAAAATATTTGCTTCACAAACTTGGCTATGCAAATGCTACTAAAACCATCATCATCATCAAGCCGGTTTCGTCCCACTGCTGAGTATAGGCCTCTCTCTCAATATGCCATTGGATCTTGCATCTAGGAGAATCTTAGCTAAAGTTTACGCTTGACTACAACTTGAATGATAAAAATTTTACTCTGAGATCAAGTCACCTTTCGTCGAAGACTAACAAACGTCTTTCTCAAGACGGGTAACCGAACAAACGCCCGCCATTCCCGACCTTCCCGTACAATCTGAAACTCGCAATTACAAACAACGGTACCAGCGGAAGTCTTAAAGAATATTTAATCTGAGATGCAGACACCATCCAACGTAGCGTATAATTTACTACCTAACCACCCCTCTCTTCTGTGAGGCTTAATTGAAACTGCGCTGCCGTAACATACCTCCGTTATGACTTGTCGACGGCTACACTCGACATAAAATAGGCAAGATGCATAAGATAAGTCGGGTTTGTCTTCTGTACGAGTTAGTCTGCGGATTTGTATTATAGGAAAGTTAGTAACGTATAAAACGTTTAACAGTTATTGTTTGTCTATGTGTTTTAACATTTTGGATGTGGACGATATTTTTAGGTGTTATATGTAACATGAGACTTACTAAAATTTTGATCGACAAAACTGAGTACGCCCTAATAACATTGTAAATGAAATGATGTCTATGATATCAGTGACAACTAATAATCTCAAAGGTGGCACAGCTATTTCCCTATACAAGATCTCCCAGTTGCTATGATGTATTCGCTCAGGATCCGATGATCGATCGGAACTCCAGTAGGTCTTCCTGAGTAATTTTTCTCAGCTCTCTTTAGCCGTGGTATAGCTCCGTCAACTGAGTTTGATAAATAATAATAACTGGTTAGATTCAGCTGGAAATTTACTCGATTTGTTACGCAGGGTTGTACCCGTAGGCTGTAGTAAAAGTAGGCTATTTTCTCTTTAACGACAACTATTAGAATGTTTCAATGGTTTATTAATATTGGTCAGGGTTAACTTGGAAACTTCTTGGTAATTTATTGATAAGTTCTAGCCTTATAACACTATAATACATCAGATACATCTTAAAATCACCGTAATTCATTAATAGGCTTTTTATTACATACTTTATATTACCAACTACAAAAACAAACTAATTGAGTTGTGAAATTACTAGACTTTAGATTTTATACGATATAGACAGGAACTCCGCTAGGATATTGTTAGGAATTTAGTTGTTTTGACTACAGTAGTACCCGTAACATGCAAGTGTTAGAAGCAGCAACCCTACACCTCAGTTGATGGACCGGACCGTGCCATGCTGTAATCAATATCCATTAGGTATTATTAGATATATTAATATTTTCGAAACATGCGTGAAAAGAGCGTTTTAGAGATTTAGAAAAACCGTGGAGTAGGTAGTAGGTACCTATCATCCAGAACGCTCAAGCTAAGTGTTTACTGTACATTTGAAACTCAAGCATAAATAACATAGGTGTATTTTTTTCAGTTCTTAATAAATGTACCTTATAGAAATAATTCTTGACTACTTTAGTATTTGTCATGTAAGTGACGATGGCTTATCAAAAAAATCTAAAATGCTTGTATTTTTAAAATAAATTAAAAACATTATGTGTGGTGTAGTGTCACCGCGACCATGTCGCCTTATCTTGCGTTTGAACGCTGATCAATCAAATTAAGGTCGAAAACATTCCAAAAACGAACGTCTTCAAAAATTAAACATAAAAATGCTTTGAATATTTCATGCTCACGATTTTATTTACGTAAGTACAACACTCCAGAACGTTACTTTAAAATTATATTAAACGAGCAATATTTTTATAATGACAGGCAATAAAATGTACAAAAGAATGGTGCCTCTGCACTAATTAATTATATAGCCTAATTAACAAAACGAAAGCGCCGCTGTTTTTACGCAGCATTCTTGGAGTCCGTCACGGTTTTTGGGCGAGTCAAAGACACGTCAAAATTATAATTCTATCGCCCGGACAGTAAAAACAATGACAAAAACATTCCCATCATTACGGTGTAAATAGTTTTCATAATAAAGCGCAAAATTTTAATTAAAAACGCGCGGCGCTGGCTCGGGCGCAGTTAAGATGGCGGCAAAAAAGCGCACGAGTAGTTCCGAAGATGGGCGAGAGATGGCGGGAACAGACGAACACGCCGGGTCGCGCGTAATCACTCAATTGGTGGAAAGTGGAATGCTTTCGGTAGATTTCGGTAGCAGGAAAAAGTTTGTGATACTTTACCTTTTTCTTTTGCGCCTTTTTTCTCGCACCTGCACATTTTGTTAACGATACATGTATGTTATAGTGTATATATTTTAGGTATATATGCATCAATCTTTTTTTACTTGGCTACATCCTTATCTAAATGATCTGCCTCCGTGTTAACAAGATAATTTAGCCAGTAGCAATACTAATTCTAATTCAAATGCTAACATTTTTGTTGAGTGAAATATCCGGCTTGAAAATCAAGAAAACGTCAAACACAATCAGGTTAGGTTCTTATTTGACACAATAAACACTTTACTTTGTTAATGCTGATACGTTGACAAGTGTACGTTCGTTAAACCCCAGATACGATCAAATGCATGCAAATTAATGCGAATTCTTAATTATTCGCCGTTCGCCGACCGAGCTAGAGATCTTGCATGATTATTTGCAGTTGATTGGTGGTAGCACTATAAATACAAATTCACCTCCAATGTAGTTTTGTAGTTCAATCATTTTAGTTCCAATTTTTCCCGCTCGTAGATTTGTACTGAGCTAGTTTGCGCACTAAAATAGTGGTTAGTATAAAATCATCGAGTATTTTGTCATAATTAAAATACCTGGAGTCATTTTTTGTTGGCGAGATTGTAATGATGACTGTTTATTTGGTAGATTGGGTTTCAAGAAATGCTAATTAAGTGCTTGATTTGTTTAAGATACTGATTGATAAGATGAGCAACACTTTGTCTAATGTAAAGCGACAATGTAGACAAAACATTTTTTTAAAATTGATTTCAAGTAAAATCATAAGAAAAGGTCTCGGTTTTAGTTTCTAAGTTTCACATTTCCTGTGCTAAATACTTAGTAAGTACACCAATATAATATTGTATGAAAGCTAACACCTATCAGAATAATATCTGGGCTAAAACACAGATCGTAGACCCACATTGAGAATACCAGACAACGACCACAGAACTTTGAGATAACTCGTTATTGTATAGACTTTCAGAAACGCATGTGCCAAAGGAAGCAACCTTATTATGTATCTTTAGAACTTCATGCTTAGAACAAAATAACATCGATTTATGCATTTTTTTATTATTTTCCTGTGGATGTCTTAAAGATCTGGAACTATCTACATAATGGTTAATACATGCGGCATAATCGCTGGTGAAAAGGTTTGTATCGGGATACGATAAAAGAGTAGTCTAGTCTTAGTAATCTTTTAATCCGATCAATTATCTTTTCTATTGTATAAGCAAGTTCTATCTTACACCGTAATAATAGCTTACCATCAAGATAATTATGATCTAATGCAAGGTCATACGTCTTAAAAAAACAGGGTAGGTACGTAAGTAATTTTTTTCGTATAATTCCAATACGTTCCGTATCTATAACAATTTGCGACTATTAAGTACTATTTTTTGCTATTTATAAAAAACAATAATTATCAAAGTCTCTGGTTTATGCTAGCATTAAAATAACAGAACCTATAGGAAGAAGTCTCTAGTTATTAAGTCTATGGTAGCAGACGATAGAACCAGTACCCGGGCCCGCTAGCCGAGATAGGACATCGTAAATAGCTGTTTAGTACGGAAGGGGAATGTCTGTTTGTGTATTACTCTATTGTACGCCGAGTTATGAGTGGAATTGAGGCGGTTGCGCACGGGGATTCGAAATGTTAAAAGTGGTTTGTGATTTCAAAAGATAATTAAATCCAGGCTAACAGTAGAATAAAGGTTAACTCAAGGGTTGCTAGTTAGCAAACCTAGAGGTCTCTAACTTGGCTTAACGATACCCGTACTACGACAAACAGGTGGGACCTACGATTACAAAATACAAGTCATTTGTGTAGAACTGGAATTGAACCCATACACAGAATACACAATATAGATCGCACCTTCCTTATACTGAACTAATGCCTGGAAATACACGAGGATAGGTTTTCAAGATTAGGTTGTAAGCTACTTTTAACTTTTTATTGGATAAACAAATTCATCATGCATATAATGACACTGTTGTCATTGTATGCATGATTTGTATATTGTGATGTAAGTTCTGGTGAGTTTAAACTCTAATCTGATAAATAACTATTTTGCTGTGTTTGTGTGAAATGAGGAGGTTACGAAACCAGAAAAGTTATAAATGTTGGTGAAGATCTATGCAATACGCGGAAGGCGCCTATTCAGACTATTTCGCATCCATTTTGTACTGAGAAATGTTGAATCAGATCAATATTATTTACATAATAAACTTCTAATACAACTTAACAATAAAACAATAAAAGAAACTGTACAATTTAAAGTAGTAAAGCTTTGTGTGTTGCGTTGAGGTTTTGGACTTGCTTGCGTGACGATTTTATGAATAAAAGTCCGGCTATTGTTTGGAAATAAGTTAAATATTAACTAAAATACGTGAGTTTGCGCCAAGGAGTAGAGCAACCAATAAAATCAAGACAACTAATAAATTATAAGTAGAAGCGGTGGTACTTTGAACTAGTATTTTGCAAAAACTAACATCTACAAAACAGTTTATGTCCAAGGCATTTAGCGAGAATATCCTCATGCTACCCGACAGTTCACACGAGGAATACTCAATCATTTCCCCGAACATCAAAATAAGTACACAGTCAAAAACAAAAACCGATACACCTAAACTAAATTCAGAGACATAAAATACTCGCCCACACCTTATTCACCTTCCATTTATCTCCCTTTGAGGTAAAAAACAAACATACAACGGCTCAAACACGCAAAAAGGCATAATAGAAAGACAGTACATACCTCCTTATCCTAATACAACCATAAATCAGGTGCGACAAACAGGCCGACGCATTAAAATAGTACAATCGCATATAAACATTCAGTTAGGATAGCATTAGATCAGACGCCGTGGGATATTTGCTAAAAAACAGTTGCGGGCGTGTGTGCAATAATTTAGCCCTCGCGAGTATGGTCGAGCTAAAAAAGAAGATGGCGGACGAATTTCTATATTTACGTTGTAAATGTGCGTTTTTACGAGCACTTACGCTTCGCTACTGCTTGGAGAGTGGTCTAGGTTATGGGAGGTAGCGATACAGTTTTATGATATTGACAACAATAAAATGCACTCTATAAAATAGTATCACATGCGAGGTGAAATTATCTACAAGTAAGTATTATTAGTGCTTTACAATGTTTCATTACCTCGATATATATATATATATATACTCTTATGAATTTAAGTAAGAAAATTTGGTTTTTATATCCCATTGGACAGTTTGGCATTTGAATACCAGGACAAGAACAGGCTATTTCTCTAGTTCGGCAGTCGTTAAGCCATGTTAGAGGCCCTTAGGGCGGTTTGAAAACTCTCGACACCAGAGTTGGCCACTCTCATTCGATAAGGAGAAGACTACCAGGACACCGGAAGCGACAAGTTTGTAATTACAATCCATCTAAGAGATAAATGATAACCCAACTACGTGTTTCTTGTTTATTTGCCAAAATCTAGGCAGTACTTAAGTGTTTTCTTTTATTTGCAATTACTTGTTAACACCACAACACTTCGAATTGAAAAATAATTAAATCGCGTCGTCTTGTACCTCGCGCCTCACCATAAATGTGCACGGCATTGACATTGCAAAATGGCTCTGTGAAAGGCTTATTCAAGCACGTATACTTGAACTAAACTATTTCTAATAATACACAATACTTGAGTAGCTGCCGCCTCGCCACTCTCACATTACATTTTAACTTTGATTTAGTTTACCGACTTTATGTTTTTATTTAAAGTTTTGCTTTAAGAAATTTGTAACGAAAATGTTATAAAAGAAATCCGATTGGTTTTCAAACCGTTTTTTATTGAAATTTGTTTGCTCTTGACTAATATTCACCTGCTGACAAAGAAGATACTGAAGCTTCCGTAGCTTGGATGGTTCAAATAGTACTGTGCAATTTCCAATATTAATTCAGCTGTCATTAAACGAGTTAATTAGTTCACGAGTAATAACTAGCATTTTGTTACTGCACAAGTCTTCATTGAAGTTTAAAATTTTACGATACGGCGACATTTGGTCTTCCAACTCAGGTAAATAAGCCATGTCAGATGCCCCTCGGTTTGTTTTGAAACTCTCGTCATCAGAGTGAACCATTCTCGTACACTTACAAAATTTGGTAATACGTAATTTAGATAACTAGGTTTGTCCTATACGAATATGCACCTACATTTAACTAGGTAAGTCACAGTAACTCCCGAATCTAATAAATCCCTGTCCAAGTATGTACGACATCAAAGCCCTTGCCATACCATCACAGGTATGTGAAAATTTGCATAAGTGAAGTTTGCTCAAGCAGCGGAACTCACAAAGTGATCAATTAGCATTTTCTAAGTCGAAGCCAAGTTGTAGACTGAGCGACTGAAGTGAACGTTTCGTTTCTGCAGCCGATAAATCTTTTCACATTTTGCTTAAACTAAACTGTTTTCAGGCTCATTAAATACCAATAAATCTATAAAATACTTTCGAAAGACTTGATAACCTCCTTTTTTGAATTCGGTTTAAAAGGAAATGTCTTAAGTTCTTAACTACATTATTGAAACTACAACACTAGAATTATTGATTTGTTGAGCAGTATTCTGTGTTATAGTTAGTTGCAAATTTGAGAAAAAGATAAGGATACATAATTAAGGTAATTAAACGCTAGTCAGTTTATCTATAAGACGGTGTAATATTATCGAAACAAGTAAGATCGCATATCTTTTTTGCAGCTAGTTGATGATATATTAAAATACCATTTTCTGCCTATCCAAGGTCTACAGTTCGCAGTATTCCTAGTATGAAGGATGCGGATGTCAGTGTATGAGACGTAAGTAATTGGTTGTACATCGAGCTTTAATGGGAGAAAAAGGCAAACAACGGTATAAAAAGACAAGCAGCATGGAGGTTTGTAAGCTATATTTCAAGTTATTCGACGTAAAATCGTAAAATAAGTCGTTTTTAATCCGTTTTATTCCACTTTCAGCCAGACAAATGTGCGTATAAATGATGTAATAATGATGTTTATTTTGTTTTGTTATAATAATGTAAAATGCAGTTTTTTACATGAGATCTTTATTTTCTTACAAGACAGTATAGAAACAAGGTTATCTAAAACAACATCTGCAAAAGCGACACTGTAGTCGAATAGGCACATGTTCTACAATAAAAACATGTAACTGCTTAGTAATAATGTTTTATATAGATTATGTGACATAAGTATTTAAATTTATTATATTTAATACCAACAGAAAAAAAACTAACAATATAATATTAACCAGTTTGAAATCAATCATTCGACGCCTGAATAATGTCGCTTCCTTTTTCGTCCGAATCTACATAAAAAGCTACATAATAAATTAGCATAATTACCCAATATTTTTTACTAACACTCGTATTGGTACCAGCAGAGTGAATTTTACAATATCTATCAACATCAGTTTTCTTTCATTTTTATAGAGATTCTCAAAAGAATAATGTAACTTTAATTTGAATCAGGCTCATTTTTGTAGTTTGTCACTGGCATAATTTTCTCCATTTGTTTAACTCAACAACTACAAAATAGCAATAAGACCAATAATAATAATTTGTTATTTTCAGTGATTGTTGATTTAACATACCTATAGACGCACGTAAAAGCCCTACGTTCCTTAGCAAGATTTCAAAACATCACTTTGCCCGATCAATAAATACCAAAAATAAATATTATTAACCTCAACTCAAGTACTATCCGATACGTCTTACTTTAGCTAATTAAGACATTATTTTTATAAATCGTTGATTCATTTTTTTAGCGTTAAAAAGAGATAAGACGCCAACGATGTAGTCAAAGGTGCCGGTCCCTCAATATATCTTTTGGAGACATATTTATCTTACTTGTCAAATTTGAAATAGGTCGATAAGAGTAGGTTCGAGTATTATAATTAACTACATGGCTAATGAGTAGGTATCGGAGTTGTTTACAGTTTGTTTTAGAACTAATTTGCAAGACATACGTTAGAGAACTTGATACTTCAATTGAGTTCTTTTTCTAGTAACTTTTTATTTGATTGAGAAAAACCAATCGGGGTTATACTGATAGTAGCAATAACAGTTATTTTTAAAGCTGCTTTTACCTCTATTTTGGTTTTTACTTCGCCAATAGAATACTAACCGGTCGAACTGCTAACATCTTAAATATGTACTTATCTTATATAATGGATTATTTTTGTCACTGTTGAAGACATACCTGAAAGAACAAGAATTCATTTGTTAATAAATTAAAATTACATAACTGTTCATGAATACTTTAGTTCAAAAATTACTACAGATTTAAAAGACAAAGCAGGATAAGAACAACGATTAATTTTACACAAAAGGTTCAAAACCGCGTAGGAAATAATATTTAAAACATACCATTTATTTACAGCATAAATATTCCATTGTATAAATTGAATCCGAACATTCTATTAACCTTTTATAGCTTCCTAGCTCCAGGAACGCGTAAAGTATTATAAACAAATAATATCAAACGCGAGAGCCATTTTAATACGAGCATTGCTGTTTAGGGTTACAGTTGAAACGCATACGAGTAAATACTAGGGTTACAGTTGAAACGCATACGAGTAAATACTGGCATAGACAATATTGGCAAAGACACCTAACTACCAGTACATAGCCGTTTTTACAACCCTAATGATATTATGCTTGGACCAATGAGCATACAGATCAATCAAAAAGCATAGCTGATAAATTTCGTGATATTTTTCTTTTTTTGAACCTAGTGGCGCATGTCGTTGTTATAACATATAAAAGGATAACAGCATGAATGTGAAATCTTAGGTGTCTAATCCTTATTCTAACCATTTGAGCGTTAACAAAAAAGTAACATACAATCTATCGTCTTATAATATTCGTGTGAAATTATAGTTATAATTGCACACCACTTGAGGAAACATACAAACTATGTTAACGCATAAAATGAAACTGGAAAATATATAAATATATATAACGTTTTTCCAGAGTTTCATTTACAATGGATTTCCGCAAAGTAACGCCTGATTCAATAATATCTAACCTTAACGCACATCAAGCAATGATATATTATTCTATCGACTATCAACGGTCTATTAGATATAACGTCACTGTCCAGCCCCTCCCAGCCAGTCCCAGCCGCTGGCCAGCCGCAGCCAGCCACGCAGCCCGACTGGCCAGATTTCACGGTAATATACTCTCAATGGTAAACAGCTCAGTGCTTTACTTGCTAGTACTGGGCTATATGGCAGTAGTGAGTAAGTAGAAAACTTATTCGCAACGTACCAGACTAAAAATACACACTTCTTCAACCAACTGTTTCAACTTGAAAGTATAATTTTACTATTAAAACTTTCGTGAGACATTTTTATAAATATATCACTAAAACGGTTTTCACTCATGTGTAATTCGCGTATGTTGTTTACAGTATAAGTGGTTTAAACAAAGAGTCTGGAAAAACTACTTAACCAAACTTTACTTATTTAATAATTTAGTTACTGAGTCTAAGAGTATCTTTGCTTGTTATTCAATTTGTTTTGTTAGTAAGCAAAAATAAAAATGATTTTGCTTGTCTGAAAGCTGTCAAGGACTGAGAAGAAACACTACCAGTAGTGATAATAATTATTCATTGACGAAATACTTTCCCACAAGTTTCCAGTTACCTGTTAATATCTACTTTCGAACACAGCATCGCTTGAGAGTATGTTGTTTTGTAGTCAAATGTCTGACTGTCCGTGTAAAAAAACATATCTTTCTCACATAGCCCAGTATTTTCAAGAACCGATAAAATAGGAGCAGTGATGGAAACTCCAATTTGGACGATCGAATCCACAGAACTTGTATATGGTGGGGGTTTATGGGGTTTTTATAGCTCTCACTGGAAGATCTGTGCTGTCTAGGACTGGGATTTATATGGGAATACAGTTATCGAGGGTTTGGGCTTGTTGACTATTTGTCGTTAACCTTGTTGTGATGTGTATGTGTATTGTTGTGATGTGTATGTGTATTGTAGGGTAGTATTTATATGTGGTTAATTATATAGTAGTATACATAATTTATTAAAAAAAATATGAAGTGAAATATTTAAAACGCAAAAGAACATTATTAAATGTTCGCGTTTGGCCATTAATGGTATCAAAATCCGTTTTAATTTTATTTTCTATAAATGATTTGATAATTCATGTTGCAAAAGGTAAAACGAAGGTAGGGAAAATACTCTAAACTCAAATATTGATTGTTATTCACATAAAAACTGCAATAAAGTGTCTACTTTGTCCATTGTAAAGCATAAACAACACATCAACATAGAAATTACTATAACATTAACTTCGTTTTATACTTTTCCTTATTACTCTATAGACAGAATCCTTTATACCTACCTGTACCTGAAATACCTAGACTTTACTCGAACCCTAAATTTCCCCGCACCGGGATCCGAACCCGCACTAAATCAAGTCGAGCGAAACAAGGGTCGATTGATAATAAAAGTAAAGAAGTATACACACTAGAATGCCAATTATTAGGATACATCTAGCCTTGCTTACACGCCTTTACAATTCAATAAGAATTGCTTTGATCTGGTGCAAGGGAAGAGAGTTCAAAAAGAAAAAAATAAGCATTTTTTCAAAAGAAAGTAAAGAAGACTTAAAAGGTTTATTTATTGTAAGCATATGAATTAACGTAAGATATATTACATAATAGTAGCATTATTTGCTAAGATATAAAATGAACTTTGTTACGTACAGGCTGCGCTAGATTCTCATAAAACACACAGATACCTGTGATACCTGTCCGAGTCTACATTAATTGGATCCCTAGCTTTGCATACAATTCTAAATAATTTGACAAATTGATAGTTTCTTTGTGAAACGAACTGTTAGTTCCTCTGTAAATAAGAACCCAATAGGATGCCTTTTTCAAACGAGACTTTTATATTTTGTTCTATCTGTGAATGTGTGTTCTTGTGTTCTTTATCGCGTAATCTACTACTGTCTACATAGTCGCTTGTAACTTAGACCGCATCTTAAAGGTGTTGTAGAAACGGAATGTGTTTTAATATTTATGTCTTTAGACAGCTTAAATTATTTCCCTTGCGGTTTGAAACTTGACGTTTATATATCTTGAAATAATCTAGCTAAATGTAGTTAAGGGTTTAGTTAGGAAGTATTTGGTGTTTCTCTGCTCATAGATACATATATAGATAGATAAACGCGTTATTGGGCACAAAAACACAATACAAAACAAAGAAACACATTCAAAATCTATTGCCATAAATGGGGGCTTCATAGCTGAAAGAGATTAGTTGATGATATTTTATGTTGACTTAACTGTTTCTTGTTTTTTTTATTCCTGACATGACTTAGTTATTGCGTTACCACTACGACTTTTAATTTATCTTTACATATGAAAATGTATCAATTAGATTTAAATTGGAAAGCTTCACAGTTACAAAATTGCCTACAACTTCGTAACAAAACAAATAAAGCCTGTTTCACAACTTTACAGGTGATACTTACTCTTACTCGAAAGTTTAGTAGGTACGTTACTTAGAGTTAGTACGGTTTTCTATTTTAGCAATAGGTATGTTTTCACGTTAATACCGCCATTTACTAATTCGAACATTGTTTGTGGCAAAGGCAAATACAAATATGATTAAAGCTAACATTTAACAAGCTTAATGTCTTTAGGTTAACATTTATTGTTAACATTTCAGTATCTCACATCATCTGTGAAGACAATGTTATGAATGTATGACTAATGTTGTTAGTATTGCAATATTCTATTTGATTCTCTTCGCTAATATTATACATAAATAGGAGAACACGTAAATTCTTCTTCTTCTTATCCAATGAGAGTGGCCAACACTGGTGTCGGGAGTTTATCAAGCCGCCCTAAGGACCTCTGACATGGCTGTTGACAACAGCCGGGACCTACAATTTATAGTGTCGTTCGATCTACGGAAGCGCCCAAATGGAATGCCACTTTTCGGTCACCCATCCAAGGACTAACCGCGTCAGCTTTTGCTTAACATTGGTAATCGCATGCGATTACCTCCGGTCCTAACTGAGATACGGGCGCTTCTTTCATAAATTAGTAGATACGTACTTGGCCACGTGACTCTTTTTGTATTGTGCACTTGTGTGGAGAGAAACAGATTCAATATATTTATAATTAGTTTATGTGCTAAGTTGCGGGATCATACAGTAATTAGATAACAATTGACTGCTCCGTTAGCTTAGTTGGTAGTGGCTCTGCCTTCTAATCTAGGGGTGCGGGTTCGATTCCCGCATGGCACAAGTAATTATGAATATTTGTAATTACTTGTGTTAAGTCTGGTCGTTTCTATGTATAATAAGTATGTATTTACAAAATAAAAAGTATATATGTATTATATCCGTTATCTAGTACCCATGATACAAGCGTAAGCTTAGTATGGGGCTAGATGGCGCTGTGTGATATGTCCTGAAATATTTATTTATTTATTTAATATTTGAATACGAGAAGTGAGTGAGAGTTAAATATACGACATTATGTGTGTGTGTGTGACACCTTTGTAAGAAACATTGTTTACAATTTGCTCCTACAAATATATTGAAAATATACGGAAATCCAAGTCTATACCTTTAAAAGCAGTGCAAAACTTCAAGATCATAAGAAGCCTCACTCAACACAAGATCTGTATCCACCGGCAAGTACTAGACTAGTCCGAAATTCTTCATATTAAAATTGGATACCACATTCTTGCTATATCATTTTGCACACATACACAATTTATAAGAACACACATTAGAAGAGTGGACCAATTGGAGATTAGAAAATAATTTATTGACCCTCATTCTGAATAGAAATCTTTAAAAAACCACAACAACAAATATTCGACTTGCAAATTGACTTTGACAGTGACAGTTTGAAGCAGACATCAGTCAAGACTTGTTGTACTACTGAGTTGCCATTATAAAAAATATTGCCTGCTTTTGAGGTAAATCTAAATAGAGATATCATGAACACACCAGCAAGGCCTTTGAGCGGTGCCATGTCCAATCCTGACGTTTTCTTATCACCTGATATGGAGTTCGAAGAGTCGCCAAGAAAAAAGAAGGCTCGCTACTTACTCAAACGAGCAGGGACCAACTCAAGTTCGTAGTCGATATTAATATCTAAAACTATCAACTGCATGTTATTTTAATTAGGATCAAAAATTAAAAGTGTCTTATCAAGGTTACTTAACAATATGATGATAATAGAATTCATAATTTACCTAAAAATGCATAATTTCCGCCATATTCCAGGAAAAGACCAACTTTCAAAGCCATGTCGTTACTCATGGCTTGTCGCCACGACTATGTGCTGGCCTTTTCATTTGTAATCATACAGTAATGCTGTTACTCTGTGGTACAAGTGGTGGCGCCAAGGAGTTGAATATTTCAAGTAATTTTATTAATTCGCTTGCTCTGGAGATAGATGGCGCTGTACATGAAATTTCCTTATATATTTACTATTTCATAATTCTGAGAGTTATGACTATAGTATTGCAAAATATATGGAACCTACTCCTAATACACATGCAATTAAATATTATGTTTTTCAATCTGGTTTAACTTATTAAGACTGGGCCAATTGCACATATTTTAATCACCATTAAGTTCTAGTGCAAACTTGTTTTTAATAAAATGAAAACATAATACCTATCACTCAAAACGAACAAATGCAAAATTTATCACAAATATCAAAACGAGAGTTGCAAAATGTCTTTTCAAATAAGTTCGAGGAAATCTGTCGGCGTCATCTTTGAGTATATTTCCAGTAAGCCTTCATTTTTGCATTTGCTTAGCAAAATAAGAGAAACAAACACTCAGTAGCGTTACTTTGAAGAGCGCAGGTAGCTGCTTAGTCATATAATTACTAAGACAAATATTGGTCGTGAGCTCTTTAGTGTTGACGACTTACGACACGATATTATAGGATGTTGTGTTACATTTTGCATACATTTATCTTTTGCCAATGTATAAAAATTCAAAAGTCTTACACAGTCTTTTAGACTAACAGTAATGTTACTGTATTTTTTTGCAAGAAAAAATAAACATCCCTAAAAATTGGGCAAAAATGTCTTTTTATTTTACCGATTAAGTAATATTTCTTGACTACCTTCTATTTTGCTCGTATAAAACATCAAAAGCAATAAACAGTGATACTAATCGTAAAGCCTAAATAAAAAGCTCATTGCTAATCCCTTGCACACACGTTTAGTCGCCCGCTAACACTATAACCACACATCTAGGTTCAAAATACCGCGGTCGTGCTAACAGCAAAATGCCGCGACCAATCGCGATGTGTTAATATTATTTAGTACATTGCACTTTCGCAATACAATATATTGCAATAGTTAAGTACATAACGTGCAATGGAATTGGACTAGTAATGTTCGACGTATTTTGTGAGGTCACTAGGTCGGGTTTACGCTTAATCTCTGTATATTGTAAGGTTTCGGTATTGTTTATTGGGTGAATAATTTTATTGGAGTGATTTAAAGCTTCAATGAAAAATTGTTTTCTAAATAGATTTCTTTCATTATGGATACTTTGTGAAGGATAAATTTGATTTCCATAACCAAATTTATCTTCACTTTAATTCGAAAAAGTAGCAAACGCTCATAATTACAAAACTTTGGCCTCCAGTATTATTCCAGTTATAACATGATTAAAAAAAACAGTTTTGCTTCTCCCACACGTTTTTGATCAAACAAATAAATATTTATTTCACATTTAATATAAAAAAATAGAGACCTTTTTCTAATTAACTAGTAGTTCCAACATAATTTTCAACATTAGTTCCAACTTGCAATACTATTGACCCCAGGTCCTCCGATCTATCAGCCACAGATCCTCTGCCGAATGATAAATTAATTAATTAACCTTATATTAATTAGAAATCGGCACCTACATTAAAATCCGCAATCAAATTACCGTTCTCCGAGCAAAGATCAAACAAGAAAAGGGATGTATCACATTTATCGATGCCAGTAAGTATCGATACTTTACGTTATCGACTGAGCGAGTGAAGAGAGCGAAGCAGCTTAAGACTGAATAAAAACCTTTCTTTGACTGTATGTTCAATATTATGTTGATACTGTGAAGAGTTATCAAGAACCTTGAAGCAAATCTTGCGAGTAAATTTAGGAATTGTTTTAAATCTTAAACCAAAACTGACTTTTTTGAATTTGTCTGCTCTGTTAGCTTAGTTGGTAGTGGCTCTGCCTTCTAATCTAGGGGTGCGGGTTCGATTCCCGCATAACACAAGTAATTATGAATATTAAAATTTGTAATTACTTGTGTTGAGTCTGATCGTTTCTATGTATAATAAGTATGTATTTACAAAAGAAAAGTATATATGTATTATATCCGTTAACTAGTACCCATGATACAAGCGTAAGCTTAGTATGGGGCTAGATGGCGCTGTGTGATATGTCCTGAAATATTTATTATTTATTATTATTAAAAGGTTGTATACTGCTTAGTAAGAAAAAAAATAGTAGAAGTAAAATAAAACACTAATAAACTTTTTCTATGTCTGCAGTTTGCAGATTTTCAGGTGCATCACTAAATTTAAAATTTTACGGTGCGTATATTATTAACGTTTTTTTGGGCCACTAGTGTAGTTTAACTTATTAAAACCAATAATGTATCTGGTTTATAAACAGTATTATAAACAGTAGGTATATCAAATAAGAATGTTGTTAATAAACATTTTCGAAATCGATTTTTTTTATCGTATTATATCAAACTAACAAATCTAATGACGTTATTATTTTCTTACACGACTAATTTGATGCCATTTTGTGTCAAGCATTAGCATTAGCACTTTCAAAATCTATTACAAATTCAAGAACACAAATTTAGTTCCAATTATCAGCCACCGGTTATGCAATGCTCCATTTAATTGTAGGTACTTAAAAAATCTCAATGATTTGTTTACATCACATTCAATTGTTTTTATTCATATGCGAACTCACATCTAATAAACGTCTACATTCGCTTTTCAAACCGAGCAATGCCCCAATCGACCCTATAATATAACGGCACCTGTCAATCTCACATCAACAACTTTACTCATGCAGTTGTCATTTTTCATCAACTTCAACTTGAAGTCTTAATCCCTTGGAATAAAGTCGTGAATAAATTAAAAAGTATTTTAGAGATGCAGGATAAAATTGGGCGTAGGGATAGGTGTTCGAAATTCGAATTGAGCGATTTCTGTTAAAACTCTATTGCATTTGTTTTATCTTTTAGCTTGCGCATTGCCATTTTATTAATGCTAAGACCTTTTTTAAACTTCTCAATGTTTTACGTCCTTCTTCATAAAAATATTATTTACCTAGCAACACCGTTTACAGGACCAATGAACAAACTCAATACAACTATTTTGTTATCCAACCTCCTTGTTTACCTAACGAGTTTAAAACCTTAACCCTGTCATTCCAGATCCTTACAAATGCAAGGCTGTTAGAAGCCATCAGGCTTCAAGTGTTGGTGATATAACTAAATGATCTCTCTTTCTGAGATGGCAACACTGCGCTTAATGTCGCATGGACTTGCGACAAAATATGACTGAGTACTGGGATTTTATGAAAGAAATTAAAGAGTTATAATTGGTATGTTTTTTTGCATGTTCTTGCAATCTAGTTTGAAAGCCAGTTTTATTTCAGTACAGATAAAGCTGCAACATAGACTGCAATGTCTCATGTGTGAATGTTTTTCAAGTGTCACGGTGGTCAAATGTCTGAGTACTCAGTATATAATATAAGCAAATAAGACAATATCTAATTGGGATCACTGTTTTTGTAATTATACTAACTACACGTTGAAATTGATCGGTATAATATGATTAACTGCGTCTTTTTTGCCGCAAAAACCTGCGACATACAGTCGCAGTCAGACAATTTCTCCAGCCGTGTGGCCGGCGTGTACCGTTAAGGATATTCCTCTAATCTGTAATCACACAATGCTGGCTGAATTAAGGCACTGAAGCCAGCGCGAGGACCTTTCTCTCACATAAGCGTGAATTTAAAATATATAGCACAATTGTGACGTATTAGGTAATTTAATATATTTAAACGTGAAGTGTCCAGAGCGTTTTTTTTTCATAACTAACAAAAAATCTGCCGTTTTATTTTTAAATTACAAATTGTTTTTAAAACAAGCTCATTATTTGACGAATAATTTACCTAAAGGAACACAATCCACACCGTACCTAAGGTTGAGCATAGTGTCCTGTACCATGATAGATCTGACCATCAATGAGTCTGACACAGCATATCATTAAAAAAATTGTGCACATATTATTTACCTTTTTTTTCAATTCCGTTGTAATCCCGCGCAACACGCGTTCCCTTAGCACCGCCCGTAGGATATCTTCTATACGAGAACTGTAAACTAGACTCGCTACCATTGTCTGGCGATCATCAATCTATTGCTTGGCAATGTTGTATTCGCATGTGGTGGTGTAGTGTGGGGAGTATGGGTATGTAATCTTAGTATGACACGTAAAATGTAATGTGATTTGCAATAATATAGTTACGTTACTTGTAAAAAAACATTATAAACGACCAGTATCCACTTTGAAAATATATTATTGAAGTATGTGCTGGTGCTAGTAAAACCAAAAATATTATTTGTTTTAAAAATGACTTTTTTTATTCGCTAAAGCAGTAGTCATAATTTAGCTTTTAATGATAATGTAACTTCATAACATAAAATATTTTTCTATTCTCTTCCCTTTTTGAACAAATCATCGAATTCATGTTTACAAATGCGGACATAAACATAATGATGTAATCTTATCGATAAATAATCCGTTCAGTAACACACATCACTTGGAGGAACGCGTTTGTTTCAAAAATGGAATGCGGTTTTCAAATTGGGAAACGTGTTCGTTTCATGATTTCGAAAAAAAGTAAATCGATCTTTTGTTTTAGCACTCATTGGAATGTGAATGACAACATTGTTTGAAGTTCGAACAGTTTCGGATGGAAATAAAATAACAGTGATGTTTGTGCTTTATCGATAAAACTAATAGTAGTAATGTTGTTTCACATGTTTAGTTATTATTTTTCTTAAATTACGAAATTGAGTCCCATTTAAGATATTTTAAGGTCTTTATATTTTTTAAATGATTTGGTCCATATCGTGGCTTTTTATTAACAGAGCTTACTTTTTTTATTGGTACGTGCATACAATTCTAATGAATGCATACTGTTAACTCGCTAAGCTCGAAGCTGTTAACTGGAATAAAACTAATGTATAATCAATTTGAACTTATAAAGTGATTTAAAGGGCACTAACGGTACTGGCAGCGAAGTATCGTTCTGCTATTTACCGCTGATAAACAGTTAATTCATTAATCAATCCGAAACAATAAGCCGCTCCACTAATCCAGAATTAGAGTGAATCGTCTAATAGTAAGTCGCGAACTATTTTCTTACCGAGCTTTTAGGATTCTGTGGCGTTGTGCTTACCTGGGGAAAGAAGAAAAAAATGTATTAGTCAAAGTCAGACATAATATTATATGACAAGGTTTAAAGTGTGGCATGGAAAAGCGATACTAAAACAATTCATGATTTTATTTGATTTGATAAACATGGATATAATATTTAAAAAAAAACATAAAGTCGACTAATTCCACGATACGGACGTAGGTACTCGTATATTCATATAATTTGAATATATATTTTCTATATGTATAGTATATAATGTACTTACTTCTATTCCTAAAGAACAACAAATACTGCATACCTACCTACATCGTGTTTCTAACTTTTAATAAAACAATACCTACGGAACCATTTGTAATAGATCACAATTACTTACTCACTTCTGTATAAAGCCATCCACGCATACCAAGCGTTCGCAGCGCGCTCTGTTTCTTCAACTTGAACTAATCGGTACATATTAGATTCGTTGTAAACTTGCTTTTATTACCCGACCATAAAGTAAGAATTTGTAATCAACAGATACAAGCATTGTGCTGTATGCTGTAAGTCACAGTAGGGATAGTTTTATAAAATATTACCGAGACATTGTATTATTTGCCTGAAGGTTTTATTTTCTTAAGCAAAAGGATGTTATTATTATAATCTTAAAATATTTTATGTGTATTATGTATGAATGTATTGTCATTCACGTATAGTGTATTTTTTTAAATAAAATATATCTAAAATACTGAAAATTATGTAATTCAATAACTGCTTTCCTGAACATAAAAATGGCATAGTCAGAAAACGATATGTAGAACAAGATAAATCTCATAGATACACCAAATAAAAACAAAAAAGCTACAGCCGCCATCTTGATTTTCGGCACGCACTACACTACTAAAGTTTATGTACTGTTTCCGTCATTACAGTGCGATATCAATCTGTAGAGGTTATTGAATAGTCGTGAATTGCCGACTCATACACAATTGGCTAGCTCATATTGACGCGACGGGAGGTGGGATAGTGATGGAAGTGGTTTGGAAAAGTATCGATACTTTTCTATCGATATGCAAAGCATACTCATTATCAGTTAAAATATCAGCTGTTTATGTCCAATGTAAAAATGGAAACAAAGTTTGTTATTTAAGTATAAGTACTTAATTTTACTATTATTGCGGACTATGTTGAGTGGAACATAATAAATTATTATACCATATAACTCAGTAACTATGAGTGTGATATCTAAAGTAGTAGATACTTAAATAAATAAATAAATAAATATTTCAGGACATATCACACAGCGCCATCTAGCCCCATACTAAGCTTACGCTTGTATCATGGGTACTAGATAACGGATATCATACATATATACTTTTTTCTTTTGTAAATACATACTTATTATACATAGAAACGACCAGACTTAACACACATAATTATAAATTTTAATATTCATAATTACTTGTGCCATGCGGGAATCGAACCCGCACCCCTAGATTAGAAGGCAGAGCCACTACCAACTAAGCTAACGGAGCAGTCAATCTTAGTAGTAAAAACTTAGTAGTACACAAGTGGTATATACATAACTGTGACATCACTTAAACAAATTAATGATTATAACTTCTAGAAAAAAAATTCTAGCTCTCGATAAATGGATTATAGTCATCATCTGCATCATCAAACATTTTATCGACAATCACAAAAACATCGACACCACATTCTCACGCATGTCCCACCACTAGCCACCGCAGCGTACATAAAAGTACCTCACAGTAACCTCAATAGCTCCGACACTCATCTTATTTCGCTCAGATCTGTATCTGGTAACCTTTAAACAGCTGTTCGTCATTCCATGATGTATCGAATAGTTTTTATTTCACATGCTGAGAGTGTTTGGTGGAACTTTCCAACACTCACGTCATATCACATTGTCTACCTACTTTAAGTACCTATCATAGCGTCAGTGTCAAACAATGTATTCATTTATTTATTTATTAATAGTCTGCAAAACAGGCACTAAGCACATAAAATAATCATAAAAAAGAAGAAAATTACGATCACTTTAAAGTCCTCTTGATGCAGACCTAACTTATAGCAAAATAATTTCCGCAATTTCAAGACTATGTGATCATTGTTATCATTTTGTGGATGGATACAGTATGCTTTGGTCGGGGGTTTAAAATTTTATATGTTCACACGCTTTCAAATATTTTTGATAGCAACAATGACTGATGACATATGATGACATATAAACTTACTAACAATAAATATATATAAGATAGAACATTAATAAAAGTTGCTGTCGAGAATATCGCTTGTATTCTCTTGTAGATACCATGTGGTCAAATGTCTGATTGGTGAGTGTACATGTCATCATTCTGAGATGTAATAATTATGAAAAAACGTAAAGTTATACCTATTTACAAAAACATTATTAAACTTACAATATAAAACATAAACAATGCCAAATAAGTTTTCGCTTTGACGCTTTATCAGTTTTTGTTGCTTCACCCAAACAATTCAAAATACTACTAGTCCACAAAATGAGATTACGATGAAGATGAATATAATTGTTTCTGGCCAAGTGATAACAGCAACAATAGCCGCAGTCTGCCGTTAGATGGCTCTTAACCCTGAGAACCGTTCAATTTATCTACCAACATTGTCTATTCAACTGTACTGAATATTTTTCAAAAAGATTCCCGAATAATAATGGTTTAGAATATTCGTAAAATTGTAAATTACTACCTTTTTTATGTAATTTAAGAGTGTTGATAGCCTTAGTTGTTTCCAGAATTTTTGTAAAGATATAAATAGATTCAAGTCAAGTCGATCATATGCACAAGAATAAAATACATTATTTTTTCTGGGAATAATTAAGTATGCTAATCGTATTGCCCTCAAACTTATAATAAAGCTATTATTTACATACGTTTTCAGCTTAAGTAAGTCCTTAAATTCATAAAATATTCTCTTCATAATGATAAAACTGTAATAAGCCTGAATAATTACATTTCGCATTATCCGACATGCTTAAATATTGCAGCAATATTGTAAAACAAAAAGAGCTCGAAGACTTAAAAATAACGACTGGCAAGGTTACGCGTTATAATATATTAATAATAGTTTTATACTTGGATAAAATGACCCATAATCATATGGGATAGAAAATTGTTTTCAAAATGACGGCGGTGTTTAAAAAACATTGATGGCGATTCGCATTAAGTCGCTGATGAGAGGAAAAACTGGTGCAAATGTGGATTCGGAGGAGGATTCTTGAAGCAGCGAATTAATATTTTGTGAGTTTCTTCGACTAGCGCATTCGAACCGGTCACTGACCGGCGACGCATTAAAATGATATCTCTGTTACCGTCCTGTCCAAAAAATACAGTGATACCATTTTTTTACGTCATTTGTCATCACAATTATGTAAACCATTACGAACGATTCATGTATTCGGAGAAAAATGTGTAAATTGCTACGTATGTAGATCATTTTAAAAAGAGAACACGACATCACACTCAAATTACTCGCAAAAAAAAAACAAAATCTGGAAAATAAAGAAAAATTAAAACAAATTTGCAATACAATCTCATTTCTCACCGACACCGGTATCGCTCGCAAATTGATTAACTTACCAGGACCTTCAAAAAGGTCGAGTTCAGAATCTGGTAACACAAAGATTAATTGTTTTGATCCTGTCCGGTTGTGACGGGGCACCTCCCGCGAGCTCGAAGTGACTCGACCGAGCATTTTTTATCGATATCGATAAGAATGCGATAATGGCGGCCCGCCACTAGTATTTGTGTCAAATGTCGTGAGACGTGTGAGTCTCAATTTGTCTCATTTAGATTTGTTAATGATAACAGGTTTATTTTTTGCAAGTTCAACGTCCGTTCGTATCATTTCTCATAATCAATAATGACTATCTCGTTAATAATTATCAAACTATCAAAATAGTCGTTCCATCTACGAGTCGCTAAAAGGATCAAAGTGTTATCCGCTAATGATTATACCTAAATTTCTCAAAACTGCTACCTACTTAGAAGAACGCACTTAATAGAAATGGTCGGCGATAAATTACTATCAAAAGTTAATTGCTAATCAATAAAGTCATCGAACTTTATTCGAGCGAATTGAAAGCATCGATATAAAACGTTGATGAACGTAACGGGTTGTTCTAATAGAGAGGTACTATATCGATAAAAAATGTAATCGACTGAGCTACCGAATAAACAATTGGTACAATGTTTTTACTTTAGTATCTATGAAGACTGTGATATTCAATCATTTAAAAAAACTTATAGATTTTTCATTTTTTATCGCTACATGACTCTTAAAAACAATCCATTATCATCATAAAATAATAGGCCATCTACGAAATGCAGCGCCCTATTTTATTCTTGCATTATAAATATATCTAGCTCAAAGAAATGCAATAATAAAGTAGCACGAACAGTACATTAGTCAAGTCACGACGCAGCTAATTTGTGAGTGAAAGAACTAGTGAAGGGATTATATCGATAAAAACTATCGACATATCGACAATGCTGGGCTTTGATAAATGATCCTCCTAAAATTGCATGTCAAAAGGTAACCCGACGTCTGACGGTACATTTTAATATTTTGAACATTTCACGTCATCAAGCTGAGATGCTAACTGGCCATCACCGAAGGCAGTTTTTGAACGAATGTTTGATTTATAATTAGTTCATCCCGAATTTTGAAAACTTAATTACTTACTGGCTTTTAATGGTTTTTCTGGTGCAGATGTTGGCTTATATATACTGGATAATCATGACGTTGTGGTTGCCGGTGGTGGGGATAGATTAAATTATGTTTTTTGGAAAACATGTTTTAACTGAAAATGTATTCAGATTTTTATCGATAAAAGTTTCATCATATAGCAGCAATATGAAGCAATATTTTTGCTCTTTATTGGTTCAAATTCAAATTCAATATTTATTATCAAAGATATCAATATTTATAACATAATATTGATGATGATATCGAATATTATATAATTTGTTATAACTAGGTTTGCTAGACTTATTGGTAAATTAATTATCAAAATACTTACAAAAATTATCAAAGGAATGTTGTTTGCTTAATCAATTTATTGCAAACATTTTTTTTTCAATCAAATTCCTTTCAGATTCAATCTAAATTCAACATTTAAACTTGAATTTTAGTTGAAATTCCGAGAAAACTTTACAGCAGAGAAGCAACCGCAAGTCTTAACCGACTTTTTAGTGATGGGGTATGCGAGTCTTGAAATTGTCTTAAAATGCGTAGATAAAAATACTTTTTAACCGTTAATTTTGGCATCTTGATTAATGTAATAGAGATTACGGGTTTGTGGTTAAGATAAGAATCAAATGTAGAGGCGTTTGTTTGTGCTTGTGTTGTGTATAATCACAGTTACTGGATTATTTGTAAAACGTGAAGAATCAACATGAATAAAGAAACATAAAAGCAAAAAAAAAATGTTATCGCTATAAAACCTTCTTTGAAGTGATTTTTATTTGCTTTATTTTAATAATAGTGAAAACATCATACAAGAATATGCCTGTATCAACTTCAAGATTGAAAATTAATTTAACTTAACAAATATGAGTAATAAGTAACAAGGTGCTTCAAGACCGTTCTCACAAGTCGCATCCCTAACTTCTAGAAGCTAATGCTTTCTGACGCGTTATGCGTCCGCGCACCGGCCTGCGTTTAATTAAAAACGGGACTCGAAATACGAATTTAAGTTGCAAGCTTCATGCATGTTCCTCTTTTAAATTAAATTACTAAAATTGTAGCAAAATTACTGATCTGTTTTTTGTTTCTTTAATCAAGATATTATATAACATAAAATATGAGTGTACCAAGTTTCAGTGAAATTTACATTTCACAGTATTTTATGTATCAAATACTAATAACGAAAATGTACAAGCAACGTACCAGAAAATAGCTTCAATTCTAATTCGAGTCAACATCGCTTGCTATGGCTGTTGTTCACTCACATCCGTTCGCCTCTTTCAAATAATATTAGATAAAGAAGAACTGCCTCCTCCCTGCTTGCTTCGAGAGTGTACAACGGGTGCAAGTCCGGTGTATCACGGCATAAATCATCACGACGCCACAAATCTCCATTTAGCCCCGCTCACCGATAGACAATCTTGCATACATTTGGCGCCAGAATCTAACTGCCTTCTACGTTAACATAACTCTTGTATTTCTTTTTAATTCCCGCGCTTTGCTTTTTTATTTACTTCTGTGTCACGACTTAGGACTTTGTATGGTAATAGTTTGATCAAAGTTTATGGCTATTTTGGTTAAGTTCGTGGTGAATTTAATGTGATTTGAGATAAAAGTTATGGTTTCAAAGATTTTATGTTCGCTTGAGCTACCAAGAAATGGTGTGGAAGCGGAAATGAATGCAATGTAAGCACACATAGGAAAGGAAACGAGACTTAAGGCCTTCAAAACACATTTAAGCCATTTCTACCGGGTGATTTTGTCTATAAATGCGTTCAAATCGTTGTGCAAGTAGGCTTAAGCAATTTATAATGAAACCCAGGAAGGTGAAATAGGTAAAATGTTCCGACACATTTCACACTATAGTCCACTTACATAGTGTTGTTTAACAGCATGAAATAAAAAGAAGCATATTAGAATTTTGTAATTTTATTTTAATTAATTGAAAAGGCCCCTTTCATACCAATTCATAGCGTAACTCACAATTTGCAAAATCGAACAAATTGGAACAAAAAAAAACAAAAGAAAAGAAAGTAACAAAAAACAGCTTTTCCCCAACACGGATAGTTAATTGTATTAGCCATCAGAATCACCTTAGAGCCATCAACTTTCTACTCTAGTAGTAATCTATAAGGAAACAGATAAAACATTGAAGTCTTGTATAAGTTGTATAAATAGGCCGTAACTTTTTTAGTACTTTATCGCAATGAATATTTGAATGAAGTGGATGAAGTACATGTTACACGGTTATATGGTAAAGATGTAGTTTAAAATTTTATTTGCAGTTATGTTTTGATCAATTTAAAGCAATGGATTCTAGGCTTTCCAAAAATTACTAGAGCTGGCGGTCACCTCGGTCATCGTTTAAGTTTGGAGATTCCGATATAAACTTAGTATATTATTTGTAAGGTTGTAAGTATATATTTTAGATTAAGTACATAGTTTTTCGATTGGTGTTATGGTGCAAATATATATTGCTGGTATTTTTGTTGTGTTCGGTGCATAAGCACTTTAAAAATCACGTTACCAAAAACTTTTTATAATTAATAAATAATAAATATAAATATTTCAGGACATATCACACAGCGCCATCTAGCCCCATACTAAGCTTACGCTTGTATCATGGGTACTAGATAACGGATATAATACATATAATATACTTTTCTTTTGTAAATACATACTTATTAAGTATACTATAATTATAATTATAGTACGTAAGATCTAACATCAAAATCTTAATCAAATAAATCAATCAAAACATCAAAATACTTCCAACACCATGTAAATATATTACATTGTTATTTAATATCTGTAGGCTAACAGAAAAAATAAAATTATCATGTAACCCTGTAAGGACTATGCGCCTCAAGTGTCAACATATTTGTGCGGCGATCACTTTCGAAACTGGTGTAAATTATTGACACTTTAAAAGATATCTTGTTGAAATAATTTATATTGTGTAACTCGTTCCGAGGTGTCGAAGGATCAATTTAAACTTTCTCTGTATAGATACTTAGGCAATTTGAGATTTTGTAATCGCTGAATAGTTACAGTTGCTTAGATAAAGAAATGAAATTACTAAACATTTCGAGAAGTTCAGTGATAAAACACAGAAATAAAGTACCTTTTTAAAGTTAAAAAAAGTATTTTATATATTATAACATTTTGTAACAAATGTCTTACTTTATAATTTAAATTTATTGGAGATCACCAATGGTTTAGTTAGGATAAAAAATGCAATGCAAACATTTTTAAACTACATTCATTCTTGTAATATTAGCAACTAATATAGGTATATACTACCTGAACATAAACATAATTTTTTACTGAAATCTGAATTTTAATATACTACCCGTCTCATTTATTTGTATTACATATAAATTCTACCAGCAAATGGAGTAAAATTCATTCATTAAATTTTCTTACAAATCACACAACATCAAATCCTCTAAATCCCATACAAAATAGCGGCAGTCTAATTTCGTACAAATGCTTATAAATCCCTCAATAACGTTGCAAAAAGGCTTACATGCTGGATGGCATTTGAACACCACCAATTAGCTTATCGCAGACAGATGGGTAGAGGGTTGGCAGTTTACTTATAGTTATATTTATAGTTTTTCAGAAAAGTTTTTATTTATTTATGCAGAAATTATAATAATGCACAAAATTTTCTCAGTTGCAAGTTTTTTTTTAAAGGAATGTGGCCTCTATGGACCCTTTTACAGTACAGGCATTATTCATGCATAGTTAATTCAGTGAATGATTTTATAGAAAATTATTCAGCTTCCAAACTTAGAGACGACAACCGTAAACAATAAAGATCTAGTATTTAAATTTTATGTGTATAGTGTATACCCTCGTTTAACAGTCTACATGTACCTTTTATGTGTTTAAGAAAGGTTATACGATGTCAGGCTAATAGGACGGTTTAAAAACTCTCGACATTAGATTGAGCAAGATATGCTGATCACAAGACCTTTTACTAGACAACCCTAGTGTCTCTCGAGTCGACTCATAACTCCGTGCTATGTGGGTTAGCCCCGTCAGGTGGCGACGAGTCCTACGCTGCTCTGAGCGCTGAGAACATGGCGGCTAGATGCTGCTCCAATGTGGGGAAATGGCAGATTTAAATGTAATATTTAAATTAAATATTGATTGCTCTGTAAGCTTAGTTGGTAGTGGCGCTGCCTTCTAATCTAGGGGTGCGGGTTCGATTCCCGCATAACACAAGTAATTATGCATATAAAAAAAAACTTGTGTTGAGTCTGGTCGATACTATGTATAATAAGAATGTATTAAAAAAAAAGTATACATACATGTATTATAACCGTTATCTAGTACCCATGATACAAGCGTAAGCTTAGTATGGGGCTAGATGGCGCTGTGTGATATGTCCTAAAATATTTGTTTTTATTTATAAATATAAATATTCTGGGACATTGCACACAGATTTGTTATATTTTTTTACGAATAAATATATTTTTTTAAACGTTTTTTTTTATTTTGAAATCAATCTCGTTTCTAGAATGTCTTTATATCCATGCAGTCTTTACCAACATTATACGTTAAAGATCGTATGCAAGCATATACTTCTACAAACACCAACATTAACTGCGATTTCAATACCTACTTACGCAGAATTTATTGGCTATAACTGTTAATTCCACACTAGATACCTGTGTCAGACAGAAATCTTACTAAATAAACAGTCGGTGCTAATTTTAACGAATCTGTGCCTTAACACAGAACTAGATCGAAGTTTAGCGTCTAACTTGAATTATATGGCTCTAGATAGATGCATGAGAATTTGCCGCAGAATGTTTGTTTGTTCGATAACCGCTTTTAAAACAGGGTTATAGGGTATATACAGTTTTAATTATTCTCAGAATTTGGCTTAGTAGTTGATGTGACTTATTATCAAACTAGTGGTAAAAAAGTTTCCTTAAACATACTTTTGGTTTTATCGAATAAATAGTAAGCTTATATAGTAATATTTTCTTATAATTCATCTTATTATAGTAAGCCCAGTCGGATAGAAGCTAGAAAACCATCCTAAACGTACATCACTAGATTTTAGTTAAGTATGTAAATGTAATAAACTAAGTCTCCAAACAATAAATACATATTTCATTTAATTAAAAATCGTAATAATATGTCAGAATTAATTGTGTTCGTATATCCTACGAATCTCTGGACACAAAATTGTATTTGACTGTGAAAGTTTGAATTGCTTGTTTTATAAGATTCTATATCTTGTACAATTATTGTTTTTCGTCAATTTCAGAATGTATATAACATTACTTATAAGTAATGACATAGTCTTGTACACAAATAGCTGAACAAGTGGTATTTGTAAATTGGCGAATTAAATCTAAGGACTTCGGTTACTGTGAGTAATGTAAGCACTGTAATTGACAGTTGTCAACCGTGACAGGTGTTTTGAATTGAATTATTTGTGGATCGGTCGGTATGGGCAATAAGGTGATAGGTAAATAGTAGTTACCTTACATTATTTTGGGGTCTATGTTATTATGTGTTTTGTCATCTCCTTTAAAAACAAATAATTAACTTACCTAATTAATGGACTGGATACACGTTATCTATAATAACGACCAATAAAACAAAAAAAAACTTTGAAATCTTATTTTAAATTAAACATTAAAGACACCTTTAGTGAAGTATGACTTGGACACTATTTCTTAATGAGATAGTAAAAAGCATTAAAAACGTTTTTATTATTAACTTTTTAATATTTTTCTAAAACATTTTTACCATACATATTTGATTGTGTAACGCTCTAAATACTAGTAAAGTACGTTAGTGTAAGTAAGTATACTTGTGTATCAAATTTTACAACCGAATTCCCAACTTTACTATCGAGTTTAGACTCGGTCCGTTACATTTTTATTTAATTTATGGCTTTCCAAAGGTGTGATACCCTTTGGCCTATAAAAGTTAAGCTTTACTACATATAAACAGTATGAGCAAAAGCATAAAAATCACCTTTATGACACTGGGCTGCTAAAACTATTTGATAAGATTAACCGGAGTAAGATTAAGCTGAGTTTTAAAATTAAAAACTTACTATTTCACCAGGTTAGGCATTGTGCTACTTATCTCCAGGCACACTAATTATCTCATACTTCAGTATTTCAAAAATAAATACGTTTGTAAGGAGTAGTATCTTATCTATTACTCATTGTTAAAAAATATAATATTTAATTCATTAATAAGTAGAAACAACCTACAACTTATTGAATGTAATTTTCATAAAACAAAAAAACACCAGCAAATAAACATTACGCTAATAATAATCATCATTCTGTTCCAACGTGTATAAATTTTCCCGCACCCAAAAATCGATAAAAATGGCCACGCCAATAAAATCGAATATATTTTACATATATCGAACCTGTCAATGTTCTTTTAATCGATAAATAATCGAATGCGCATATCTCTAGGCAATAATGTAGCTATAAAACTACCTTATCTAGACTATAGCACGAATTAATCTCATTTAACTTAGTTTGGGAACATTAAACTACTGTTTCGAGTAAAGTAGTTTCATTCGAATGGGTTCAAAGCATCGCATTTGAATATCTAATCGATCTCATCGGCAGAGTAACTAAGACTTATCGCGAAAAATATAAAAATGTATAATAACCGATTTGTAAGCAATAAGCTTTTATATTTTCGCATACTAAATAGCAAACAGTGTTATCAAAAAAAAATGAGTAAAAAAAAATGTATCATACGTCATCTATTGTAAACAAAACAACTAAGTAATTGTAATCTAACGAATCCGCTTTGTATTTGTCAAATAAATCTTGTGTTTCTACACTTCAGTTTAAACAAGTTCATAAAACTAATAAATCCAATAAAAATCTCTATGGACATTTCAAACCTGAGCTAAAATTGATTGATATCTTTGAGTATGATTTATGTAGCGGGGCTCGATTTCACTGTTGACAGTTATGTTTTTATCAACATCAGGAATTTCAAGTTTAATCCACAACTAGGTGGTTTTAGTGTAGTAATGTTACCTACTCGATTTTAGATACGACTTTATTGAATTCATTGTGTTTTACTACTTTATGCTGATTCTGTTGATCGTTAATATTAGAGGATTGAGAAAAGATGTAAATAATCACATAGGAGTATACATAGAGCTAACAATACGAATTTTTAGAATAAATATTTATTATTTTGTTTATGTGTTTAGAATAAAGGACGAAAGTTACTAATCTATTCAACATAATACATTTTCTAACTTAACTTTCATAAAAAAATAAAATCTATCGTACCATATTCATCAACAGACGAGTTTCCAACCGTTAACATCAATCGAGTTTTAAAAGCTCTATTACAAAATCGATTTTCAATCGATCGATTAGAAGGGCGCCCCACACTGGCTACAAGATAAGGCTTGCGCAAACTTCCTTACCTGGCTATAAAGTCCAAATTACAGAGATAGTGAGTACGAATCGAATGTTGTTAGAGATGAGGTAAGTTTACAATAAGCTGGATTTTGTTGGTTGTAGAAGATTAAGGTACTTTTTATTTTAAATAAGTCAATGAATTAGTTAAGCTGATGAATTTGGATACAGAGTTTAAGGAACTTTACTTTTTTTAGTACTAAATAGAAGTGGGCGAAACAGTTATTGATAATAACAAATCTTTGATTTTTAAAATAATGCCTATGAGATATGTTATAATGGTCTTAAATTTCTAAATAATATCTCTGATGTTGAACAACGTTGCAATCTGCGCTTTAACACGCTTGCCTATAAAGAATCGGTTCACTCTCGACTTCAAGACTGAGTAACAGTTCATACTTATTTGAAATTAATCCTGACGCTGAATGAATTACATTTATGTACCTATTAATCCACTCGTAATACAATACCACTAAACATTGTTAGAATGTTACAGCACAACTACGAACAAACATTAAATTCCTTGACCCCATCCCTATCTCGTAGAAACTCGCATCAATTATTCGATAACGAGTATCGATACATCCGCAACACCTGCCGTACTTTATTGGTCGGCTTTAATTGTGGAATACACTAAAGTAACTGTAAGCCGCGGATTAAGGCTAGCTCTGATTAGGTTTACAATTAATTTGATGGAGGCGGCCCTTGATGCTTGAGATTAGAGTTAGGTATGCTAGGTACTGTGTACGGGACTTTGTGTTAGGGGAAATAACATTGTATTCAATTTATAGAAGTACAGTTAAAAAAATATTCGAAGCAAATTTCAACTAACTTTCTGGCAGAAATGTCCAGCGTGTAATAGTGTCATTATACAGCTTAAAGACTGCTGTATTAAGAAAGATAAATCGAGACTTACTCGTACATTATTGTTTATGATGCCAAGATATTTTACTATTTATTATGACTAATTGGAAAAAAAGGGTTTAAAAAAATTGCTATTGAAATACAGCAGTTTTTAGGCTGATAGTGCCATTTTGCCGATTTGAAAACAGGGCTCATTTATTTATCTTCAGATTTTTTTAACTAATCGGTGATTGTATTTTTTTTTTAAGTACTCAAAAGGCTCAGGAAAATATTGTCGAACTGCCTGATGACCAAAGCACTGATTAGCCCCAACCTTTTGACTTGTGACAGTAGATAGGTAGGTACCTACACTGCATGCATGCTTGCTCAGGTTTCACACTACACTTAGTTAAGGGTTTGCGTGACCAACAGTTAACCGTTAGTCGGTCATCAGTCGATCGTATTTAACTATTCCAACCTACGATTTAACATCAATTAAAGATTTTATTTGTTGGTCAGCTATTTTAGAGACGTACAAATAGCATGTTTCGAGCAGCTAAAAAATGGTGCACGATTTCTAGTTTGTTATAATAGTCTAGTTTGATAAATGACAATCATTGTAAAATTGTTTGGTAAGCAGCCTGTTTTTTTCATATTCTACTTATTTGGTTAACCAAATATTAGACATAGGGCTTAAATAATGATGTTCTTGTGTGAATTAAATAATTTTCAACACTTAAAAGGAAGACAAGAGAGGAAAATATTCATGATTCTTTTTTATGTGGAAATTAATTTGTTAAAAAATATGTTTAGTATTATAAGGCATTTAACAAAATATAGGCATCAACCTATGATGTTTTTGCTGGCCATTTCATCAAATCCCAATCAGTCCGTCCCGATTTAGAATCAATTAAGTGAGTAAAGTAGGCAGCATCTCGATAGGCTTGGATTGATGGCCAGCAGGCTCTGATCGAGTGGGGAGGCCCAGCGTCAGGCAGATTCGAATCTTGGAATGGGAAGCACAGTGGTCTAGTTTCAAACTAGGCTAGATACCTGTAGAAACCTAGATAGATTAGACCTTACTAGTCGGTGTCGTAGAAATGGTGAAGAAACTTGATTTATTACCAATTGACTTTCAATTGGCTCACACTTCATCCTAAGTAAATAATTTCTTGAATATTGTACATTGATACGACAAACTATCTTGATGATGATATGGTAGCCGACCTAGGGTGCTTAGATTAGAACTGTGAGTAAAATACATTACACTAAACAGGATACAATGTTGACACATATACCTATATTTTTTATCTGGAATAACCCCGGTAACACCGCGGATCAATGCTAGTAATTTATCAAAATATGTTCAACATGTAATATGTGTACATAACTATACAGTACATAATATAAATATTGCAAGTGTCAGCCTCTGAAAGGTCAACAGTTGTACGGAACAACTTACAACTTCACAGTTTGTTTCACTTACAATACGTTTTGTGAAAGAATGGTCATGAAAAACGAGGTAAATACAGACATTTCCAGAGTTTGTTATTATCTAGTACCCACGACACAAGCGTTTGCTTAGTTTGGGGCTAGATGGCGATGTGTGCAATGTCCCGGAACATTTATTATTTTATACAACCAAGAGTTACTTAGCTCACTAAACTAGAGGGCACTGTGCGTAAAGTGACGTGATATTTATTTTAAATTAACTTAGTTGGCTATGAGTCTAAGAGTACCCAGGGTTTCTAAAACCTCTCATTCAAATCCGTTTTACTATGACCACACAAGGTACTGGAAAACTTCAGGTCTCTTCTCTTACAAACTGCATTCATACGATGCTATCGTCCAGTCGTCGGAGAGAGTTTATTTACTGACTGAGGCTGTACTTTATTATATGTCGGCTTTCATTTTCTCCAAGCAAGGGTGTACTCTCACTCTGACCAGAAGTAAGTGGTTTTACGCATAAATATAACGAATTTTAATACAAACTTCTGAGATGCTTTATTTCCTTGATGTTTCAAATCGAGAACACTAATTTCAGTATAAATTGTTGAGGGTGCGTGTCAATTGTATTTACAATTATTAAAGTTTTTGCAATAAAAAACAAGTTTTTTTCTGATTGTATCTGTTATAATTTACAGTTTCTCCTTCGAATAACCATTCTTCTTATATTTGTAGAATGGCTTACTCTGATCTGTTTTTTTTTAAGATATAGGGGCTTATTTTTAATGTAAGAAATGCCATTAACCTTTACTCAAAAGCCATTTCTTGCATACAGTGTGGTGAAACCTTACCCAGTATGACGAGGTCTGATAACAAACATGCAAGTGACTTAATTAAGAGCTCTTTACACAGATGGCGCCGATACTGACGCAAAGTATGTATTCTTTTATATTCACACTGCTTCTTCATGTTAAATTGAATAATTAACTGCATGTTCGTTTGAGAATGTATGGAAGTAGCAATCCCTCTCGGTATAGAGTTTTCTCTTTAAAAACGATACTGAGGCTAATTGTATTCATGTGACTATGTTTTCGTTAGTCAAATTATTTTAATTAAATTAGCATAAAATATATTTTGAATCTAAAGACTTATGTATGTACAAACATTAATGTCACTAGTTAAATAATATGACATTGCTCTAAAGCTTTTGACGTTGAATAGCGTTGTTAATAATAGTTGAATAAATGCATTACGATGAAAAGTCAAGATTTACAATATTGTGTATCATCTGATTTGTGAAAGTTTTCTATTGTATAGTTGTACGAGTTGTCGTATATGTCTGCTCTCCAGTTGGTATTCTAATTTGTTTACTAATAAGTCTACCACAGTCTGTTAACGGAAATATCCCAAACCAAAAAGTTGCACCAATACACCTGACACTGTTCTAAATTGTACCTAATTAAAATTGAAAGCAACATTCGTTCACAACCAAATAACAAAATAATTATGTCCTTTTAGCAAACCGTACTTAATCTTATCAAAACGTAAACAAACACGAAATACATGAACTTGCTTTGCAAATCGATTTAATTGACCATAATTAAAAATAATGAAACGTATCTAATAAAGGTTAGGGTTGAAAGCGACTCTATGTGGTTGTAATAAGGGTTGTTTTAGGAGAAGGTGGTTGATTGTGTAGAGTTCCATTGAGAAGTTCTAGGCAATTTAGATCGGTATCTAGTTATTTCACGTGAGGCGGTCACATGCAATCACTGAAGGAGTGGCGGCTTATTAACCGCCTCGCATGTGTGAAGCAGCTGTACAAAGGTCCTCTGAATAAAAAAATGTAAGGTTTAAGCCCGATAAAAATACTTTTTCATTCATAAAACATAACTAAGCAAAAAAATTAAAAAAATTACATGTTATATGTTTGCCTCCTGTTCTTATATATTAAATTGATGATGGATGATTTTTTATAGTTGAATTGTATTGTATTGTAAGGAAAAAGTTTTTTATATTAGATTTTTCTTAATTTAGAAGAAGGTTTCTAAATAAACATAATGAAAAACTATATCCAGTGAAGTATATAAACCAAATCATACTTACCTAAGTAAAATGTAATTAAATTGAAACCACGTTCAGTACAGTCGCTTCACACGCACAAAACTTTGAATACCGATGCCTGTGATGATAGCTACAAATGTATTCTCAGATGATACCGCAATGAATGGCACCTGCTATAAACTTGGCAATAATTGGAAGGGCAGTCTGTAAGTACGAGTACATAATATCGTATAGTAGCTGATAAGGCGTTGATAGTTCATATTGGCTGGCGGTTACACGCCCCCTTTATATCTGCTGGATGGTATATTAGATCCTGTATCCAGAAGGAATAAAAGTATGTAAGCTTGTGTATTTATGTATTTTATTATGATTTTGACATAACTTAATGGTACTGTGACTACAACCACGTACATATATGATTAAAGATACATTTTCGACTTCTTTTTAAACATTCTTAAGCTTTACTCAAGTCAAGCATTTATTTATTCGAATGTACGAGTACGCCATTACATTTGATATAGGTACATATTTCTATTCTTCCCCGAGCAAAAATTATAATAACCTTTCAATGATGCGAGATTCTGAGATATTTTCATAGATATAAGTTTCAGCCTATTCATTATGACTTGTAGATATCTATCGAATCAAATTCACTATTACCAGTCTCTTTGTGAGGGCAAATTACTTTCAATTAAAGCTAGCAAGTTATTATACTTAATGTATCCGGCTGAGAATAGATCTAATTGAATTTTTAGCAACGGTATTGCGAGTTATTTATGTGGGAATTTATTTAGTACTTACTAGTTCCTTAAGAAACTTTAATTATTGTGAATTATATAAAATTTAAGGAAACAAACAAAAACAATTACTAGTTCTAATGCTGGCATGATACGAATATGATAAAGTTTGTTCATTTGACATTTTATGCTAAGTTTTAGTAAGAATAATGGATAGATTAAGCGCTGTAGAAATAAACTCATATTGAGGTTGATCTTAGCTTGAACAGAACAATAAATAATTATTAGTTGATTTCGCAACACTTTGTGTTTGATTTGTTAATTCATTGACATTTTCAAAGCAAACCGCCACAGCATTAAGAAAGACAAATAGCTAGGACTGGCAATGTAGCACCTCGAAACCAACCATGCTATTAGAGACAAACTCGATTCCTCCTATCCTTAAGTACTATTAATATAAATCTTATTAAATCCCGATGACATTTCAAAATATAGTTCACCAAAACCTGAACCAATAGTTAACAAGAAACCACGACTTCATGATACATGGTCTGACACTGTTAAATTACTGTGCTTTACTTCAAGCGAGCGAAATTCTGCAAATATTCCGCATGATTTGCAAGTGGCGAGCAATTACTTTGATAACTTGTTGTACTTACTTGCGGTAAGGCACTTAACGCTTGCGTAAGCAGGGATGGTAGGTAAAGGCTGTAGAGTATGAATAGCTGGGCTTAATTGAATTTAAATTGATATAAGATATAGTATATGAGACCGGGCAGGACACATGATAAGAGATCATCAGGAGAAATGGTGCAAAATGGTCACTGACTGGTACCCCAGAGATGGGATGAGAGCAGAGGACGCCAAATGACTAGATGAGAAGACGACCTGAAGCTCACAGCCGGTCACCACTGGAGAAGACTGACTCAAGATAGGGTTCAATGGAAGTCGTTAGAGGAGGCCTATGCAAGGAGGCAATTTGAGCTGAGAGCCATTATATAAATTGCCATTCAGAGTGAAACTAAATAAACACCCCAGTTTCAAATAAAAGGCTCATCATCATCATCATATGAGACCAGAAAAATAAATTACATTTTAGAAAAAATAACGATTTGAAAAAAAAGACAATATTTTCAATGGAAAATTTGGTTTCTTTGTGATGTTATAAAAGATATAAATTTTATATTAATACAGCATCTTATCTTATCTCAATATTTTTCATCATTATTTCTTCATGTTTATCCATATTTGTTAAGTAGGTACAACATAAAAAAGGTTTTTCTTTATAAGTGGAAAACAGCCTTAATAGCTAGTTATAATAAATTAGGTACTAAGGAAAGTAGCATTTATTTACCGATAATTTCCTAGCTAACAAATTACCAGTTGATTGGCACTAGAATTAAATGAGATAAAGGCACAGATAAGTTTGTCGGTGTAAAATCAGCTAAACTAAGTTAGGTCTAAGTAGTACTATTATTTATTTTAAATAGAAGATTAAAAGATAGATTCAGTAATAATATGAATTAAGACAACTGCTTGAATTTTGTGGCATAAATAATCTTTTACATACATTAATAAATTAATTATTATACCTACTTTCAATTGTTCAATTGAGTGAACATATTTTTTTATCCTTAAATTACTCCTAGTTTTGCGTACTAAAAAATATGTGGTTAAATCATAATGATACGCTACAAACACTATATCTACAAACATTCAAAAGAAACATATAGCCAATTAGCCAGTCCTTATGATAAGGCTTCCTTATAACATATTTTTTTGTAAAACCGGTTTCACACGATCGGCAAACAGTCTTCAAACAGACCAATTTTCCAACAACAAGTGACAAAGTAAGTTCGGATGAGTGTGCCCAGCTCCGGTGTTGAGAGTTTTCAAACCACCCACAAAGAGACTCTGGCTTAACGTCTGTACTTTGACAAAAAGCCGGGACCACACAACAACAAGGGTTTTTTTTTAAGTTTTAAATTTTGATTATTTTTACACAAATTCATTAGGACAAGTAACTATACAGTAATTTTAAAGTTTATTTATTGAAAAATAATCATGACCGGCAGGATTCAAACCCACGTATTTCTGATTATAGACAATTCAATAATTGTTATTTAAATGACATTTAAAGCTCGGTCCACTGTCTTATCGGTAGAGGTTATTGGTCATGTGTTTGGCAAGCATGTGAACAGGTATATCGTCACAACCGTTTTCTTTCATTGTGTGTAAAGATAACCGCTTTTTCACGCTAGATGTTAGATTGATAGCTCATCTTTGAGATTTGACACATAACTGCATTCTTAGGAGAGAAAAAGCTAGAAAAAGGTCACAGGCATCTTAACGAGGCACTAGGTGTAAGAAGTAGGATCTAGACTGCTAAGGTGCAAGCTTACTGAGGTGTCTTGTTTAGCCATAGGTTGGATGAGCTACTTATTGAGGCAACTAGAAGTGACATGCAGTGCTACTCGCGATTATACCGAATAAAAAGTAGCTTATGTGCTCATCATCATCTTCAGCCTGACCACTGCTGGGTATAGGCCTCCTATGCTAGGGGCCATTGTTCGGTCTAATGGTTTTCTTGTCCAGAGAAGCCCCTCGATGGATCGGATGTCATTGATTCATTAGCTTATTTGTTAATCTGGCTAATAATCAATGTCTAATCTAAATGAGTACCAATCTTATTCCACATCAGTCCAACCATTTGAACGTGACACGGAATAATAATAAGCCAACAGACTTATGCTTTTATGAATTAGGTTTTCATACGTTTTAAGAGCATAATTTTACCACTTATCATAATCCTAGGGTAAGATAATCTATGCGGGCTTTATATGCATATAGTGTAGTACCACCTTTATAACAAGTTATCAACTGAATGGGCTTTCGAGTTACTCGCAAGTTTAAGAAAAACTAATGAGATTATTGAAGCAAACCTAATAAGCAAAGCGATAATAAAGTAAGCTTGTTTGTTTATTTGTTTCAATTGAGATTCAACTTCCGTGGGATTGACATAAAAGGAGGTAAATTGACTTATGGCTTGTTATAATAGTGAATGTAAAGTATCTGGCACTTTAATCTGACGTGTTTAGGTGGGTTATCGAGAAATAGGCCTATTTATGTTAACATATTTCCTTTCAATTATATTAAACGCTCTGTATCGCATTTAAAGACAAAGCTCAACATTATTAACATTTTGACGTGTTCTCTTAAAAGAATCTTGAAGTTCTCTGTCAACTCTTGAGAAAGAGAAAAAGCAGAAACATTACAATTAATTTTGATTTGATGTGAGATTTTTTTTCGTTCACCGTTTAAATGAAATTATTTGTATGAATAAACAGTTTGAACTAGTGTAGCACGTACATGAATGATACAGTTAAGGAACTTTTATAACATACATATGACCTGTAATATTTGTTATAAATAAATTGAACTTGAGCTTGAATTTAGTTTTCATTTATAACTAATTGATGTACATATGCATTTTAAAATGGTTTTCTCCACCAATTACCGCGTAAATTATTTCCTACTTTTGCGTACAATCTGAAAGTGAGACCGTTCGCAGCGAAAGTAGGGTCAAACGTACAAACACACAGACACACATACTAACAGGCTGTACATATACGCGTATACAGCCTGCGGGTAATCTACGCTGCGATGTAAATCATCACTAGAAAGTGATCGAGCAGGTGGAAGGATTTTGGAAAAAATGAGGATTTATTAGGCATTAGAAAGGACGGGTATGAAGCCCTGGGCGGTTGAAAACTTTAGAGATCAGAGTTTGCTACTGTCATGAAAGATGACTTATTTTAGTTGTTAGTTTAAAATTGATTTTAAATTCGTACTGCATTACTTTTTTATGTATTTATTTTCCAAAGTTAAAAAAATTCTTTATAGTTTGACATTCTATAAAACAACACTCATGCCACTCACTTCCTTAAGGAAGTATTATAAGTAAGTAAGGAAAATAACTAATAGTATAAGTACTTTATATGGTAGTACAGTTTTATGAAAAATAGCAATGCGTAAGCCAACAAGTAATCTAGAACAATATTAGCGAAGCAAACTATTAAAATAAATGCCAATATGATTGTAAACTTCATTTAAGCGATGTCCTACAAGAAATCTGCCGACTGTTGAAATTTATAGTTGTAATAATAAATGGCAATCGCATCCATTAATTACGAAACACTACAGACGGCATATCTACAGATTTTATATGATCTTACGCAACGAGAAAGTAGCTCTATTACCGTTGCTATATCACTGAAGCACCTATAAGCTTTAATTTTATGGCCCATTATTTCCTTAGATCCACCATTCAAGCAATATGAAACCTTATTTCTATAGTACAAAGTCCAAAATAGATATACATTACAATAGATCTAGTTGAAACGAGATTATAGTGACATAAATGACAGTTTGATTTCAAATATTGAAGCGTCCGCTATTGGTGGAAAGGGCATCAAATCTGTACTGTTCGTCCATTTATTTTATTACACTTTTATTGAAAGTTTGGAATGTGTGTGTGAAAGTGAAAATGTTATTGTTATTACAAAGTTATAAATACGAATTAGTAAATTATTTTTTATGGTACGATGTTATCCGCATCTTGTTTTTGTTCACATCGTTATCTGTCGTAGTGATTGAATAAATCGTGCACTTTATGATGAAGTTGTCACCTATTTTGTCAACTTGGATTGGGTGTATGCTATGAAGTAACGGTTATCAAGTATGTGTTTAACTGTGGTTAGGTATACAAAATTCAAGTGAGAAGACTAGTAACTAAGTTTTCATTAAATAAATGATTTGAAACACATAATAGGCTCAAATTTGATTTAAGCATGTTTGTTGTTAGTCCAAAAAGTACCTACTCGAAAAATCTGGATCACGTTTTTCTGTCTGCCAAAAAATATGTCTGGTTTTGAAAACCCAATACTGCAAAATTTAACCAAAAATCATAACAACACTGCGTTCGTGTCCGAGCTATTAGAGCGTGTACGAAATAGAATTTGACGACAGTTTAGATTTCCTTAGTGAGTGGCGCTGCGATCGCGGCGCAGATAGGGCGGTGTGGTGGAGGTTGCAGAATACTGTTACTGCTGGCGCCGCGGGAACTGAACGGGCAGATTAGGAAAGAAAACAATTTTTTTTGGACTGAATGTTTGGTTCTGGTTTACCTAAAGTGATATTTCACTGTGGCCCAACTTGGAATATATCTGTATTAAAATGGGCCTTGCTCTCAAACGAAACTGCTGAAATACCATGTTTGGTGCTTAGCGACAGTTTTTTTTTATATTCGAGGGTGATAAGTAGTTAGCTAGCCTGGCGAATGCCTGATATCTTATCTTGCAATGTGTTAAATTGTTGTTTTCTAGTCTAAGATATCCTACATGGTGAATAAATTAGGGTGTTTCAAAACTCTGGAATGACAAAATGTGTTTTTTGCAAGCTACTACAAAAGTTTTAGTTTACAGTCTTTTCTTTTCAATACATCTGTAACTGACTATTCTCTGAGCCAGGTTATAGAAAACGTAGTTTATTGAAAAAGTCGTGATCTATGAAACAATTTCACGATTTGTCCGTCAGATAGCAGCACCGACACTTCAGTTACTAGGTCTCTGGGTTAGGTTAGTTATGGATGGAACCGTAAGCACGGACTGGTGTTTTCTGAGTCATGGAAATACTTTTATAATAAAGGTTGGTAGTAAAATCAGCTAGGTACGAAATATTATAGTTTTTTTTGTGTTTTTTCCAACGCACCTTATTGTTAAATGACGGGTTAGTTATTATCATTAGTTAAGATCATAGTACCTATAGTTAAACATTCATAACAGAAAGTTAAGTGATATTAGAGGAGAAAATTAAAAAAAAAACAGTTTTGGAGACCTAACCAAACAGTTCATTTGTAAATTTTCTGCAATGTATTTATATTAAATATTCTGTATTCAGTGACAGCACCGTTCATTATCTTTGATTATACTCCCAAAAGATGAGACCATCCTATTCACAGATGACAAAAACTATCTAGACAACCTAACAATATTTCCCACCAAAAATCCATCGCCCCGAACTTTTACTTTCAAGCTCCAACTCGAGCCTAGGTCCCATGCTTACATATTCTGTCCAGAGTCTTGCACGCACTCTATCTACATAACAACGGCGCACAACATACATACATATTTACTTCTTTCGTGCTATTGCATAATGTTGCCTTCCACTGGACACTTCATTGGACAGTTGGTGGATTCAATTGAATGAATTTTGTTTCAAGGCGTTTAACATTCTTTGGGCTGGAAAGGAATATGATGAAAATGAAGAAGATATTTTATATAAGGCATCAAGATCTTTTCTAGAAGGTAATCTATTGCTCGCATTATGATTGAGGTGTTCAATATGAAGCTGATAATAAATTGTTCATGACTTAGAAGCATAGTTTAATTAACATTTTTTTAATGAAATTAATATTAGGGCTTTTATACGCGTTGGTGACTTTTCTGTAGCTATTGAGTCCTACTATACAACAGTTAGTTTGACATTTCACACAAACCACTATACGTACATGTAATATTACTAAAATTAAATGTATTTTTGTTTATTTTTCATTAATAAACCTTTATATAAACATAACAATATTTTATCAGGAGAGTGAAGAAACTGGATCGTTTTCTACAACTATTGAGACAAAACTTCAAGAAAACGTAAACAAATCAAATAATACAAGATCACATCATAATAAGGCAAGTCTTACCCCGATACAGAGTTATTGCAGTTTATCCCAACATAACATAAAAATTTACAACCTCCATGTTTTACTCGACATCATAAAAGGCGAGGTTATTGTGTCGTAGAGGCAATTTGCGCGCGCGCGTAGATCTTGCCACTATCATACTATACACTATCATACAGGGTTACATGAAATGTTTCTATTTCTTAAATAATATATGTCAATCATTTGTCATTTCCGTAAATAAGACGACCCGTGACTATGCTCGAATTAGTTTCGATCGCTCGATAATGGACCATATCTTACAATTTAATCATTTTTAAAAACAATGAGCGGCAGAATGGATGACGAAAAGATACCGAAAAAAAGCCAAATTAAGTGTTAAAAAGATTGCTACCGCCTTATTTCATTTCGATTTATGAGTGTATGTATTTCTTCTAGGCTAGCTTTGGTATATTGGAGGCCGTTAAGCTTTGGCCTGTCTACCTGTTCAAAAAACAGTAAGTATATATTTACCCTGTATATATGAAAAACGGTTTGTGCCTCACTTTCTTAGAAGCTATAATAGCTTTGTCATGTTCGTTTTGTTTAAAACATTTTACTATGTAACAAAAACTAGATAATCGTTCAACTGCGAGCGATTATAAAGCGTTAATATTGAGATATATATTTTATGAATATAGGCAAATATGGAGGCGGCCTTTTATGGATTAGAAGTGTCCGTATGATGAAGATATTCTGTCTTGTTAGGTTACTATAGCAACAGATGTTGTTCTATCATAAGTGAGGTAGTATGAAATTAGAAAATTCCGGTGATTTTTTCGACAACAGTCTCTTATGCAGTTTAAAGTAACTTACTTTATGTTTGTTCTAATAAATATTTTATTTTAACATGCTGTCTGATCTCCACAAGCGACTAGATCATATAAAAGCGACTTTGCGTAGGTCACCCATCCAATGACTGGTAGCGATGACAGTTTTTTAACTTAGTTCTAAGAAAATGAAAAAACCTAGCAATGTATGATTTTCAATTTCTAAATATGAACATATATAAACTCAAAAGTGACTGACTGACTGACATAGTAATCTATCAAGGCACAGCCAAACCACTGGACGGATCGGGCTGAAATTTGGCATGCAAGTAGATGTTATGACGACTGACGTAGACATCCGCTAAGAATGGATTTTTGGAAGTACCACTTTTAAAGGGGTGAAATAGGGGCAAGTTTTACTTCTTAATGTTAGCGAAGTCATAAGCACCCACTAGTCGTAGTATACTTGTTAAGTTATATCAACACTATACTTATACAAGACTACGGGAAGGTAGATCAACTCCACACTTTGGCTCAGGACACAAGTTACTCAGTTACATGGATATGTTTTTTTTTCATTTAATAATAATAATTCAATTGTTGTGCGCAGCCGGCGCACAATGGATCCGTGTGCGCGCATCGCACTATGCTAATTCAATAGTGATGCGAAAATATCGATAGATCGATATTTTTTTCAGTAATTTTGTGTCTTTAAATTATTACACGTTTTGTTATTACGTATTGTACAATCAAATAAAATAAAAAAAAAACACAAAAATAACACAGATATTATCACGAAAAACACTGTGAGAAATAATTTTAACTAATGCCGATTTTAATATTTCATCATTTTAAAAATAGGTATGCAATGAAAAAAATTAAAAACTGTTGACTGACAAAAATATTTAAAAAAAAACTGTGCAAAAGAGAAGTAAAACTGCAGAAATTATAATAGTATTCACATAAGATAATATAACAGGACCATTTATCTATTCGCAAATATATGAGTTTATCGACAAAGGTTCACAATTGTCCCATCTCTACAGTTTCATATGTTTAATGCATACTTTTATGACTGAACTGTCTTCGAGTTGAAGCTTTAGTGCTTTTGAAATTATGTCGACATATACCAAATACATTTTCGATGCCAACGAATATATTATTTTTATACATGGCATTTTACTACAGGTATAAAAACTACTAAGTTTTAATTGTGAATCTTAAGTTTTAAATAATAAACGTGAATTACTAAGTTTGTATAAACGGCAAGTAAAGGAAAACAAAATTCTACAGATCTAATGTACTTACGATTAAGTACATATAAAAAGATATATATGTAGGTGGCCCAAGGTCACGGTTTTTAAAACACGGTATTTACCTGAAACAAAAAAGCCATAATAAGTAAGCGCATACTTTTAAATTGACAAAATATGTAACACAAAACAATGGATTACACGCTCCTTAGATACGTGTTTACCAAATATACTCATTAAATATATTTTCATATATAACGGCTGCTAAAATCGAAACGTCATAACTTCGTCATTGCATTTGATCATTTTGTTTTGAAGAGTTTTTTTAATTAATCGTGGTATTTAGAGTTAAACCAAGTAACGAAACTCTTGTCAAAATAATGTTGTCGTATGGTATAGGTAATTCCACCGGATGTCGTTTCTCCTCACAATTCAGGCCCGTACAGATCTACAATTCATATTACCTACTGCTAATTAAATACTAAGAGGCGTGGACTGCGCAATGACAGACACAGTGTCTTAGCAGTTTGTTACAGTATATACAGGATTACTGATAACTTGAGTAGTAAATAATAGTTATTAAAGCCAAGTAAAAATTAATGAAATAAATGCTTATTGTGAGGGAAAACGTTAAAACACATCATCATGTGTTGTAACCGTTTCTAAAGTACCTATGTACCTACCTACTTATGATGATAAATGCAATAATATTAAAGTAGTTATATATATATTAGTAATAATATTTATGCTATGATATACGACTTCATTTTGTAGCTTTTTTTTTAAATGAAGTCTTGATGAATGAAAGATAGTTCCCTTGTTGTTGTTGTTAAAAATAACTCTGTAAAACACAGTAGGCTTTATTTCGGTGCCAAGTTTTAAAATGCTCGGCGTCGCACAAAGACAGATTAAACTGATGCCAAGAGGATGTTGTTATGTTAATAAAAACTTACTGAGTTATTATACGTGTAAGTTGTTCTTTGAACTATCTTATGAACTATCATACAAGAATGAGTTGAATTTGACAATTTTCATCACACATTTCATAAGATCATCATTTATTAAAGAAGTAGCTAAGTATCTGCAAAGTCGCTATAAGATGATCAAAGAATGTATGTACATAAATGAAAAACTATCACACACGCGATTTAAAAGAAAATGAACAATTTGATAAATAGATTTCTTTGTATACTTGATTTATTTTAATTTCATAAACATTAGATAAGGTATACATTTGCTGTTTAAATTATTCTCTATTTTTAACACAGGATATGGTTACGTTTGACTTCAGCGCTCCTGATATTAATCATCCAATAGCCTAACATGAACCACGCCTGCCTAGAAAAAAACTATGTATTAGTTTTATTTAATATTGTATTTATTTATTTCACAAATATAATGTTCACACTATTCATTGTGTGAGTATTATTTTCCTTCACAAATGAATACTCCTACATATTATATTATATAATTTATTACAAAAATAAAAAGACCGTCAGTTCACAGAGCGCATCCACCTCATCTGCAAATCAAATCCCCGACCACGCACACAGCTGAAGGCTTTAACAGATGTGACAATACAGCCTGGGCCTGAGACTGGAGTAATTAATTTTGCATGACAAATGACTATACTGAATAATAAGATGAGCAAGATTCAATACTGTATAAGTTTTGAAGGCTTTTAGGTGATTTTACAACGCTCGAAGCTAAATCTCTATTATCTTATATCGTATACCAATTCTATGGAACTCTTTAATTATATCTGATTCATACAATTCATTAGTTATATGTATCATGCAACAAGAAAACGATTCTTAAAGAGATTAAAAAGGGGTTTGTCACTACTAATACCTACGAAGGTACCTACATGAGGAGCCTAAATAGGACATTCATGGGAAAAAACCCGTTCACTCCATATCAAACCAAATCTATACCTAACCTAGCTCTAGATCTACAATAAACTCTGAAACCCTTATCCATCTCCTCAATCCCACCTTAACATTCCTGTTTTATTCCAACCTATTCCCCGTCAATAGCATTCCGCCGCAAATAAGCCTGAATAAGTATTGTTTGTTGAATAAGCTTGTTAAAAACTAACACTTGCTTCGCTCTCGTCACGACGTGTACCTAATAACAATAATATCCATATTTCGTGCTGGATAAGGGAATAAGGGCGAACGGACGCTGATTTAGGAGAGGCCATGAAATAGACGGAAATGTAGCCATTTGAAAAATAAAAACTGATGCGGGTGTTTTTCAGTAAAGAATCGTTTTGAACTTGTACAATACCAATATTTCAATGTTACATAATATAAGTAACTAGATTGTTTTAAATCTATTCACTTATGTGTTTAGTTTGTTTAATTTGTTGTAAAACATAACAATGTTTTATTTTGTTTATGATAAGATTGCTAAGGATTTTTAATAGTCAACTACGGAATACCTACATCTCGTCATACATTGTTATATGTCAAGTATTGTGTACATAACTAAAAAACACGCCAATGTCTTCGCCGTTGTTTCATCAGACACTAATAAATAAACTTACAACTTGACTAAAGATTATATTGGCAAGAAATCCATCGCTTTTAACAAAGACGTTTTAATGTGAGTAATTGATCACCACCGATAATATCACAATGTGTGAACAATAGGGATTTAACAAAAACATACATAAAAAGAAAAACGTTGACGGCAAAGATTTTCTCACGACCATTTTATTACTTCGCCTCTTCCAGACTTCGAAATCTATATTGGCTTCATGCCATCATCAAAATAAACTTTTAAATGTATGTAAGTGATAAAGTAAGACATAAAACCGCAGCATTTATTTAATTATATTAAAACACTTTGTAACATATAGAAACTACTGCATTTTAGTGTATTAGAGAAGCTCAAGATACTATAACATGTTTTCACATCAAATCTAAGTAATATTTAAATCTAACTGAATTGCACTTTAGCTTTTACAATTTGTTTATTGGTTTTTGTAATAAGAGCATGTTTAACACTTATTATGCTATTCATCTAATTCAATCAAAACTGTACTATAGATTTTACATGCAGAACGTGTAAAGCCAATAATATTGTTCGAGCAATACGTTAATAATACCACAACATTCAAACGCCACTTATCTTAAGTACACAATACAGAAATAATCTCTACATCTCTAAACTTAATAGAATCTAGCTAAGCAATAAACTTGGAAGTGCAGACCGCGTCAAACCTGTCAGAGTTTCATATTTACGATTCATGTAACATTTTCCCGACTCATAAATCAACTAATCACCTTGTACAACTGACATAATTCGCCTTTTAATGCATAATTACAGGAGCGAAAACTTTGAAATAGTGAATGTTGTTTTCAAGCCAAGACAAACTTTATTTTTTAGCATTTTTAACTAAATAAATATCCGCCATTTTGCTCGTAATTGACATACGTGACCACTTTATTTTTAATCTATGGAAATTTATCTCTTACTGGGTTTTAAAGTAGGTAACTGTCATATTTCTGTGATTTAATGTCGGTTGCAAAATTAATGGCTCACCTAGTTATTTGTGATGCAGTTAGAGAAACTAGAGACCATTATTTACGTTTGAGGTCTAAATTACAGGAAACTAAAATACCCCTATTTAATTAGAATACTTAGCCTTTAGCATTATTACTCATTTAGCAACGTAGTTACGTTTTACATTATTATAGCGGCCGAAGTGTATGGGAGAAATCTACCTGTTTGAGGGTAGATTAGCAACAATAAATAATCAATACAACACAATATAAAAATGTCAGATCTGAAAATTAGACAAGTAGGTAACATTTTCAAATATGAATATTACCTTAAGGTAACATTAAACAGATATGCATTTAAAGGCTCCAAAGAAAAGTAATAAACCAGTAAACCCCACAATATAACAGCATCAAATTCCTCCACCTTTACTTAGCGAAACAATAATTACACGTTGTCGTCTAATGCGAAACCGATGTCGCCAGTGTTGTGGCCCCACAGCCAACTTTGTCGGCGAGCTATTATCATACAATGCTCGCTTGCGATGCGCCGTGTGACAGATACGCGTTTCCGCACCGAAATGGGTGGCGGCCATTTTGTGGTGCTGCTTACGTGAAATGGCGGACAAGCGTTTGCAGTTATTTGCGAGCGTTTATAGTGTTTGGACAATATATTATGATTAGAACAGGTTATTCTATCAATTTTGTAATTTGTTTTAAATGAAATTACATACAAGTTCTTGTGAGTAGTTTGAGTGACTTTGCTGGGGATTCATATAATATGATGTACATACGAGTATGTACATCTTAGTTATGATTTTTAACCAAAACAAATACCAATGTCTTTGTCTTTTTACTGGTCATCCAGTTATGGTATTTGACCACCTGGACACGTATCCTGAAGCGACACACACAACTGTATACCGGAATGGTACTGGTTTTCAAATGAGGCTACCAAAATACAGTCTCCAATGATGAATATTATTTGGAATCACGTTAGAAAACTTCAGTCAATTACCACCGCATATGAAACTAGGGTGGCAATACACTTGCCATGTGCCTCGCGTCGGTACTTTATGTTAGACGTGATGCCTCCGTCCGTGACTGGACTTACGTGACGTCACTCGGTGACCACAAGTTTTCGAAAGCATCTAAAAGGGCTTGGACACGATGCAGGAAATGTAGGAGGGTTTGTTTAGTGAATTTAATGGTGGAATAGACTTAGTTTTTTAGTCAGTGAATCAATCCAAATTTACGGACCCAATATATAAAATACACAGTTAGACACAGAAATCATAGGGAAATACTTGATTCCCGCCAAAGGTATTTTGCTGTTGCTCCGGAAGGCCTTTAACCATGCACGCGGCTAATGTGTCGTTCTGCCTCATAACAATAGTTAAAAAACACTAAATTTGCCGGTATGCATCTTAAGGTTTTGCGTCTTAATGTGCCTTCAGTACCCTTTTAACCCCAAGCCTTGCGTAACCAAGTCATAAACCAACGGTAGGATCCAATAGGTTCCTGAAAAGCAGGCACCCTACTTTACCAAGTTGTAACATTCGACACGGCTTATTAAGTCAGCAAGGCGGAAACACGCGAAGTAGTTCTGTCTCGCTCACACCATTGTTGCACTCCTAATTTACGATCAGGAAGTCTGTTTGCAGAGGCGAGAAATTGTAGGGTGATGTGTAATCACCGAGGAGGTGGAAATTCTTACAGTTGGTGCAGTAAGAGAAGTAAGGATTGCTTTTATATGAAAAAAAAAACTGGTGATAAACAGGTCGCTCACTGTCGTGCATACTAAATAGCAAACATTCCTGTGTATCTTATCAAAATATCGACGTAAGTTAATAATTAACTCCATTAACAAATTACTATAACTTTTGTTACTTAATTAGTCAATCAACCGCCAACTTTTTCATTTATCTCCTTGCAAAAAAGCGCTGATAAAGTATGAAAAGCAATGCAACAGAAATAAGACGCACAGAAATAAACCATAGTAAGTATTTACAAATTACATTTCACCACCTATTTTTTTTTGCTAAACCCCTTTTTGTATCTTTTCTCACATCATTCAAAGTTGTGCTACTGGTATTACTGCGTTCATTCATCGCTCCAAACGCCTGTAAATTTAAAACTTTACGTGTCAAGTACAAACACACCGTCACAAGTAAAATAAGTTAAATTATATGCCGAGTGTTTTAACTGTGGCTTGGCGTAAATCACAGAGCAACCAGCTTAGGTTGTAAACCTCGATGGGGATTCATAATGACTATGGTATAGGATTATAATAGAATCCGTTGTGGTGGACAAATAAGTTTTGATTCTAAATGATTCTTAGCACAAAAAAAAGTTGTGTACAATTTTATTTTACGTGGGATATGTTAGCGTTTGACTATAGCCTGCTTTAATATTAAAACTTTGCATTGCTTATTGAATGTAAATCAATTTACTTCAAACTAATTGATAATATTGGAATATGGAATCGAAAAAGCTACACAATATAAACTACATATACATGAAAACTCATACTTAATACAATGTACCAAAAGCACAAAATATTCACTACAACCATTAGCTTACAAATAGCTTCCAAAAGCATGTTACATCGTTTCTGAGATTACCGCCGACAATCTGAACCACTTAAAACATCGTTAAAAAGCTATATTTTGGGCCACGTTCGAAATCAAACTAATTTCATCAGATTGATTCGCCCGCAACTCTGCTGATTGGAGTATTCATAAGGGATTACCAAAGTTGAGGACAAACCTTTGCACGAAGGTCTAATATGGTAATACGAGTATGTAATAATGGTGTTGATATCTTTTGTTTGATCACATTTCAACCATTTTTATAAATTCAATTTTTTTATTAATAGCAGTACTATGATAGTTAATCGCTAATATGACTGATCTAATGTCTTTTCTGCACAGCTCTTAAAATCTCCAATATTTTTTTACTACTATCATCTTATTTGTAACTTCTTCGTTTAATTATTAACATAACGTTTCAATTATTCAAAACATATCACCCGATTGTTTTATTTATTTCAACGGAGTATCTCAACACCGAACGCTCCCTCGGTTGTAAATTGCAATCAACGTAAATTCACCCAAACGACCAACAATTGACCGCGGCTCTGCCTTTGGTTTTTGGAAACAATTGTGGTGAGACGCCGTGTGGGATTCAGTCAATGAGTTTGGTGTACGTGACGAAAAATGCATTATTTTAATGTGTTTTTGACAGGGTCTGCGGTCAGAGTGGAATTTAATATTTCTATTAATGTGCATTGTAAGAAGGAATTGTAAGAAAATAATTATGAGTTCCGATTGTTTGTAATGTTCGACAGTTGTTAAGGCAGGTCAGGCGGCTGTTGTGTTGCCTAGCAAAATTCAAGATTAAAATAGCATTTGTAATAGAATACCTTAACTGTTATTTTTATAATACTACTTTTTATACCTTCAGAAACTAATAGACGACGGTGATTGCTTACCATCAGACTGCATGCAGACCGTCTGCCTTTTTGCCACTTTTTTTATAAAAAAACTAGCGGACCCGATTGACTTCGTCCCGTCTGTTGACTCTTTTACTCTTTAGTTAGTTAGAAAACGTTTGTATGGGAAAAAGAAAAGGACGTTTTTTTTCGAATTTTTCTCGCCTTAGAAACCATCTTTAAACTTCAACGAATATTAAAACAAAGAATTGGCCAAATCGGTCCAGGCGTTGTTGAGTTATGCGCATACCAACACATTTTGCGATTCATTTTTATACATAAGAAGAAGAAGATAATAGTAAAATACTATGATTCAGAGATATTTTACCAAAACAAAATGCTACTTTATTTCAATTACAGTTTCAATATCCGCTCAATTGAAACATTCCACCTCAATCCTCTTCCTACTCTCCAAGAATGATAGAGAAAGAACGATTTCTATCGAGTGTTATCTTCAGCAGTAACGTTCATACATTTATACGTCCATACATATTCCATACATGAGACTATTTCATAAATATCGCGCCAGTCATGGGAAAGGCACGGTCGTGACTGATGGACAAACTATATTTTGTATTATTTTACATTTTCCGTTAGAAAATACGGATATCTGGTGAAAATATCTGCACTTGGAAAGGATATAATGTACTTGGTTTGGTGTAAGTGCAAAGACGCTACTTAGTGTACGAATTCATCTACATTATGTATATTATATTTGTTTATTGTGCGGAAGGAAGTACGTATGTATCAGAGACGTCTCGTCCCATGAATTTATTTTATCTGAGGAGATCCAACCTTTAGTAATGAGGAGGATTAAAAACTCATGCTTAAATAGCCGCTTGGAATCTGACATGATGTGGGGTAGTTTAGACGAGGGAATAACACCTAAACGTTTAATTTTATTCTATGGTAACTAAGAAGAAACAAAATGAATCTAAATCAGTTAAGTTACTTAAGTTCAAACGGTCAAAATAATCATGGACTTTCTTGCAACAAATCAAAGCATTCAATAATTGAAGTATTTAATGATAGGTAAATTATGAATGGATAGAAATCACATCTTAGTCAATAGTTGAATAGTACTTTCTTACCAGTTTCTATTGCTTAGAAATTCCATGTAATTTCTATGATAACATTACATTAAAATTGGCCCAGATTCAGAGTGGTTATTAAAAGTATTTTCCTATAGAAATTGAGGAAATGGTCCGTAAACACCATCTATTATGGAAGTCGGTTAATTTGCTGATTTTAATAGATGCGGTGACAGCCAGGTAGTTTACAGTGACAGTAATTTACAACCTTATTCAAAGAAAATGATTAGCAAATCGATTATTTAAACAATGTTTTGTACACGTGTCCAAAAAAATAAAGAAACACACCTTTTAAATATCCGATCTCAAATGAGGTTACCAATTCTACTAAATGTTTTTTTTTTAAATTACAATGTTAGTAAAATCCATATATCAGTCGTAATGAGTTATAGCCGAATTCTTTAGTAAACAAGAATATTATTTTAATTCCGCATTTGCTTTTATGAATCAAAACTTTTTTTCGTATACCACAACAAAAAACACGATATACAAGAAAAAAGTACATGTATAGGACATTAGCCGACTGTTATCTCTTACTAAACATGTATAAAGCCTATAGCTTCTAGTACATCGTATCTATTATTTAGATGAATATTTCAAAGCCCCGTTGAGGCTGCATTGAGCTCGCTCGTACATTCTCGTTATTTATCTTCCCTGACCAACATTAAGCTATGAAATGCTAGATGCTTTTTGATATTCAAATCCTGGGCGAAATGCTCACCAGATTTCTGTGTGAAAACTCTGTATTTTGTTGTAGATTATAATAATAGCGAGTGTTTTTCTTCTTCTGTCGAATGAGAGTGGCTAACTCTGGTGTCAAGAGTTCATCAAGCCGCCCTAGGGGTCTCTGACATGGATTAACGACTGCCGTAACAAGGAGTGTTTGTTGAGATGTTTAATGTGATATAATTGGTACTATTGGTGGTTGGATTATTGGCATTGGTATTGGTTTTGGTGTTGTAGTTAAGATATTTTCTATTTTATTTACAATTCTATTTGAATTTGTTTTTATGAATGAATGCATTTTTTTTATAGTATGCCTTTGGCATTATTTATTATGTACCTACTAGATTTTGACTTTCATAAGTGTGCAAAACTGTTTAGTTTTAACCCAAATGAAGAAAGAAATATATAAAATAAAATAAAATAAAAAATAATAAAACTATGTTATGATTAATTACATTTATACTATCAATTAATAACTTGTATTTTGATAGCAAACGTTTCTTATATGAATCGTTATTTTTTGGGAATACGATAACTTGTAATTTGAACATCATTTTAAAGTAAAATATATTTTACTTCTACAGACAACTGATTAAGCCACATCAGGCACTTTAAAAAACTTAAAAGAAGTAAAGTAATTTGTAAATCATAATGCAAAAACATCATAAAAATCTTCACCATCAAGTTTGTCCGTTTATTAGACAAATTTGATAGCCAACATAGTAAAACTTTATCATCAAATTTGTCTAATAAACCCATGATATAAGGTAAATGGTGAAAAACCTCCGTCATATAGTGATGTGTTCATGGCTACTTCACTAGAAGGAATAACCATACTTTGTGTGCGACATACTGCCGGACCTGCGCCGGCGCATTGTGAGACTCACTTGTCGTTGTGCGATTTGTAGTCCTCGGAAATAAAAAAGATAAACAATTTATTGGTAATATATGGTTAAATATTACAAGTCTAATTGTATACGTATGTATAATAATTCTTTTCTTTAATAAAGGATTTTTACATGAGCTATTATTTGTTTTTTTTTATGCTCTTTTGCAATTTATTTGTCGTCTAACATATTTAGTCTACCGTTTCGATTATTTATTTAAATATTTAAAGCAAAATAATAAAATGTTTCTACAAATCTAGCGCAAACATTAAAAAATCGATCTAAACTAAACCCCTACATATTAGAACCTGTTTTGGAAAATAAATATACACAAATCTCTATCAAATAGAAAACTTTGTTTAACATCAAGCTAGTTGTAGTCAAGTGCAAGCCTATCATGCAAAAGATCTTGAAAGATGAAGACAAGATGATGCAAAAACTCTTCACTCCCTTCCCTCACTCGGTGCTATATTAAATTTAAGCTCCAACATTTCCTCCTGGTCGTGTAGAATCTCACGGTGGTTGAAATCACGCTCGTATTTTTGCAGATTAAAGAGAAATGTAGCCTTTTGTGCACTTTTGATAGAAATAAGCGTATGAGTTTCAGGAAATGCAAGTTTTAGATATTATTGTCCACTTATATGATTTCTAACTTGTAACGTGGTGAATAAAGAAAATAAAGTAGGCAGTTAGATTTAACGCAAGACGATATTGCACTAGGCAATAGGTTTATTTGCAAGTTAATAATTTGATATAATATGTTTTAAATTAAAGTGAAAAAATGAAAAGGTGGGATATGTATAAAAATAACAAACAAACTTAACTTAAACAACTTAAATCCTAAAAGATAAGTAAGTTTCGTGTTTTTAATATACCTAAGTACTTTTTTGAGACTTAATGTTTGACATTTTGGTATTATGTAAAAATTAATTATATTTATCAGTACTTTTTTACTGTTTAGTTTATAGTAGTCTAAAATTTTATAAAATTTGGCCCTTACCAATAAATTTCGATTTCATATCTAGAACCGACAAACATCTTTCTTGTGCCAACTTTCACATCAATAAATCGATTAATCGTTCTGATTTCATTACGCATAAATCACGATAATAATAATAATTATAATTACGATATAGATATTGAAAGGGAGCGTAGGGCGCTCGCTGTCCGGAGTAATATGTTGATCCGTAGGTTTGCGAAGTGCTCGAAGCCAGTAAAGCTGACTTTGTTCAGGGCTTATTGTCAATCGTTCTATACTTGCACATTATGGACTAACTTTACTCGAAGGGCAGAGAGTGCCTTACGCGTTCAATATAATAATGCTTTTAGGATGCTGTTGGGGTTGCCACGCCATTGCAGTGCATCAGGTATGTTCGCAAATGCGCACGTAGATGGTTTTCATGCCATCATGAGAAAGCGGGTAGCATCCTTGATGCGGCGGGTGCGGGGCAGCTCCAACAGTTACCTACAGGTATTAGCGAATAGAATTGATGGACCTTTTCAGTGTCAAATAAATAAACTGCATGTGCTTCCGTTGCGGCGATGTGCCAAATAGTTGTTAAAATGTTTTGATTGTAATTTTGTGTGCGTAATTTTAAATATAATGTGTTTTGTTTCCAATTTTTGTTGTGATTGTAATTTTGTGTGTGTAAATTAGATAAATTAATTCTTTTGACATTTATAAGATTTTGGACATTTGTATTAGTATGTGTATAATAATTTAGTATGTATGGATTCTGTCTGAAATAAACGCTTTTATTATTATTATTATTATTATTACGGGCCAGCACGATTTTCACTCTCGATTATTGTATCTATTCTTCTAAGTTAAAATAGACTTGTAATGCATTTTTTTTTGTAATGCAAATCGGTTATGAGTAATTTAACTTCTACTAGACGAAGAACTCACCGAATCAACGAGCTGATTGTTTTTTTTATTTTTTTTTAACTTGTACGTGTTTGCACTTGACCATAGTTTACCTGATAGTAAGCAAAGGCTATGGCGTAAGATGGAGCGTGCTTACCAGATAAGAACCGATTCACTCTCGCTTTGTAGATCGCTGGATTATAGTGCGTGGGGAACAGAGAGTCAGGCAGGGAGTTCCACAACCTTGCGGTACGAACAATAAAGGTAGAAGTAATATGTATTTTGTTTCTTTCTTTGCAGGATGTTTCATAAATTTGGTAAATTTTATCATTGTTTTAAAAATGAGAGTTTAGACGTCTTTGATTGGTGTTTCCTTTCCAAGTGAAATCTTTCCACATTTGGAAAATACCCTGATGACCGAAACACATATGGCAATCGGGTATTGAGAATTTTGAAAACGACAGGAAGAACTAAATTCTGGGCAATTAATCACATAACGAAGGATGTGACTTTTTCCCGTTGCCCGCTTCTTGAAACTATGATTAAGTCAATTTGAGCACCTCTTATATAAAATTCGGCTAAAAACTAACCTAAATTAAAAAAAAACAAAGCAACTTCGAACAAATAGCGAATTGAATGCACGATTTAGAATGTTCCTACACACATTACTAGAAATCACTCAATAAAACATGAGGCATAGAAACCATTTTTTCTAATAATAACTTTATACAAATGTTTGTAGTTAAAACTAAGACTTTGATATGCGAGGACTATTGTATTAATAAATGTTGTGTACGTACTTTTATGACGGATTGATGATACGATGAAAAGAGGTTAACGAGCTTTGAGTTTGTAATTTGCGCGGGATTGTTCTGATGAGACTTAACTGTAAAGAGTGGGCTTGGATTTTAATATACTTTATATTGTTATAGATACGTAGTTTGTTTTTTAGAGACATGATATACATAACTTTAAGTGTACTATATGCTATTCCTTAATATAGTATACATTTTAAAGAGTCGAAATCTTTCGACTGAGTCGGACAAAAATAAAACAGTACATATTTACTTCTCTGGCTCTAACATAACCTAACCACCGAAAAATCAAAACGTCTTTTCCGCAAAGTCAATATTGAGGTCCTTTCATACGCATAACGGTAGCATTTACGACGTTACTGTTCCGAGAATCTCGCAAAATGTAGAAGAGTAATAACATACCTAGATGAGCAAACTGTATGAAAATGTTTATCCATTCATGTTGCATATAGACCACACTAGTTTCACAACTAGATAACAACGCAAAGCAGATTATTATGACAATAACAATAAGTATGAAATACTGCCTTGCCAAGATATGAATATAAGCCTCAATTCAACATTTCACCTTTATTACAAAAGCTTAAGACTCAAATTTCACTGGCTTTTTGGTCAAAGGAAAAATGTACCTAAGTTAGAGAATGTATAGAGTGAATGATGGTAGGTATAAGTTACAGAGAGCAAAGTGACAGGTTAAGTTAGTATTGTGCTACTGATTGCTAAGTGCGCTGGTGATAAGTTGAAATTATGTAACTTATTGTTCAAAACGTAAAGTTACATATTTAAGTTAAATTAATGTCATACATGTACAACTGTAGGTTTTTAAAAAATATTAATATATGTGTATTTTCAATTTTAATTTCAAATTTAATGCAATTATTCGGTTTTAAAACACAAAAAAACCATAACTTATAATAGACAAATAATTGTTTACAAGGGGCTTTTAAAAGTATATTTTCAAGTATACTATTTTTACCAAAGCATATTATTAAGAACTGCACAGTGGTTATATAAAACAATACTAAAGTAAAGATATATTATAAATACATCTCACACAATCTCGGAAATTAAATTCATTTCCTCCGAAACCGACGTAAAAACAGCACCAAGATCATTACATCCAACCAATCATCATTATAATAACATCCAAAGACAAAGTATTTAACTAGACAACCATAATCGCATCACGCTTTGACAAAGATATCGATAACGTTCTTAAATTATACATAATAACAGAAGTTCGGAAAACACATAAAAAGCAATTTGTTGGGAAAAAAATAATTATTTATTTCTTAGTATTGTCGGTTGTGATGATTATGTCGGTCGGTTTCCGCCACCAGGACGGCTTTCCGCAGACGAGGTGAAATAACCTGACACTGGGTAAAGGAGTGGTCAGACTGTAGGTATTTATCACTTGTGGATTTTGCTGCTTTGCTTGTGTCCTATTGAATTAACACTTTGAAAGCCGAATAAAATGTTACGCACATCCATCAGTAGCCTACATCGCACACTCGGGGCGGATAATCGTACCATATATTACAAAGATCGCTCTGTTTCGCCATGATAGTGGAACAAAGAAACCAACAAACATACTTTCACTTGATTATTTATACAGATCTAGGAACCATTTTTAAAACTAGACAAAAGCCAAATCAAATTCACTATTTTTTACCTCGACACGGTACATGTAAAAAAACTGCGTAAGTTCTCCAATCCCAAATTCAAGCGCAGAAAATTTAAGAACAGCTAGCATATCAATCACACCAACCAAACACACCCCAAGAGAAGTTCGAGAACTGCGACACCAGAGCTCACCACTCTCGCATGTACCCCAGTGTGTCCTCTCCCTAAGCTGCAGCCCGCCTGATGGTAAGCTGCAGCCTCTCCGACAAATGGAATAGCAGCTAATGACAGCCCAACCTGCGGTTACTCCGTCATTAACTCCGTCTCGCTCGCACGCGCAAATTAAAGCGAGACGGCACATCTCTACGTGATCTCCATTACAGACTTGATGCGTTTTGGATTCTTTTGTTTTCATATTTTTTGGTTTTTAGATTAGTTGCGCGCGGTTTGGAGCAATTTGGATTGTTTCATGACTCGGAATTGTTTGGGATTAAGGTGTAATGTTGAGAGATGAGAAGATTATTTTAAGGGAAAAATTTAGAAGAAAAAGCAATATTTCTGATGATAACACTTAAGTTATGAGCATTCTAACGCGTTTGAACACCTTAATCAGATTTTTTTTTGCAGGCTCTGGTCTGCTGTTTTTTAAAATAAATAAATATTCTGAAATATTTATATCATAAATATTGATAAAAATAGCCACAACCTTCCTATTCTAAACAATCTGTGCTAAGACTATGATAATTATGAATCTGGTATAATATTTATATATGACTAAAAATTGGTTAAACTAGGCATAAAGACAACAATAGTCGAACATAAACTTAAAAAAAATATTGCTACTTCAACTCTATTTTATTGTAAAAAAAAATAACACTTAGACTTAAAGGTCCTATCAAAATCTAGACAACAATAAATACTAATGACATACAATACATCCTTTGTTTGTAAATATATGACATTGGTTTGACCAACAAACCTACCAACCAAAATATTAATATTGGTTTAAGTCATGGTTAGACTTAGAATCCTTGAGAAAACCCCATGGTATGTTCTGCATAATAATTTTGGCTAACTTAGGATATGTCTCTGTATATTGCCGACTTATTTTAGGTATACAGAGCTAGTTGTAAACAAGCTAATTGCATTTAAAGGCTGGTTTGGCTGACCATACTCTGACCGGTAATGGCAGCACATATTGTATAAAGTTTGGTAAGCTTTTATTGACGCCTTAGCTATAGAAGGAGTTTGATATTCATACGTTTTGCTGTCAGCATCGGTCAGCATAGGGTCAGCATGCCTTTAAACTGACACACCAGCACTGCATAGTTACCTATACCTAGCGTATAAATAAATCTCACATAGGTTATTAAAAACAATATTTATACTTTTGTAGAACGTAAAGAATATTATGGTTATTTTCTAACGGTATGGATATGATTATTTGAGCAAAATCAGTCAATAAATGAATGACTATTTAACATGTATTCTCTGGTTTTAATGTATATATACGTAGCAATAATACTTTGTTATTGTTAACTACCAGTAACCATGTTTGATAGGTACTAAAGTGTTTCGGATTCCTTCACAAATGATACTGCAGCTGAATAATAAATAGGTTTGATGTTGGATACAATAGTTGTTGTGTCCCATTATGTCATGGGTTTTTTTATTTAAAATAGGAAGCACACGAATCTAACGATCTTTATTTACAATAATAAAATATAAAAACAAGATACTACTTCTAACTACTACAAAAAGGGGCACTTAGAAAATCTTTAGAAAAGCCTAAAGATAATCTAAGTGCTCCAGCCCACTACCAGAGGGCAGCGTGCCCAGCATACTGGCCGCATTACCACGCTGGATGGCAATGCTGATACGTTGAGCCAGAAAGAGGCCAGCATTGTTTTTTCACGAATCTATATTTTTAAATTTAGGTTATTATTTTTACGAGTAAAATTTTACTGTTCTTATTGAAAACGTTCATTACTAGTACAAGTCTATTTAATTTGAACAAAAAAGCTCGTCTGCTTTTTAACTTATTATTCATTAATTTCTACCAAAAGAGCTCTCGAAATAAAGGCTGATCTAAAATCTAAAAAAACACTATTCAGTAAAAAGAGTAAAAGTCATTTAGCCGAATATTTCAATTATCAAAAAAATAGTCAAAAACCCAAACTGCATTTTAAACGTAAGAGAAATCAGAAGCAACAGTAAGTAATGATTTACAACTACTTAAAAACGTATACAATTAACCAGTCATTCGAGTTTATCGTGGTTATTATTCACAAAATGTGCGTACAATTTCTTCGGGAATCGAACCTATATTTGTGCCAAATTACACACTCGATTCGCTTTGTAGTACCTGCCTACTTGAAGAGTTAAAATGAGGAAGAAATGATGATGTAATAGATATTAGTTTTTTTCTGAGATACTTGGTGAAGGCTCACAAAAAGTGTACTTTACCATAATTTTTTATAAGCAGAATTTTGAATAAAGAAAAATGATATTTCGAAAGTTCGTAATAAATCAAACTTTAGTGTTCCATGTAAGCTATTATTAACTTGTTAATATCGAACGTTTGAAATAGTGAATATATTCGAATTTAACCAAAAACGAACCGATACAACAAATTACTCACTTGTTGTTTCATAGAAAAATAAAATGTGTTTAACCCAACTCGAGTTAATTTTAATTTTTTTTCATCTTTTATTTACTTTTAAACATTATATCTAAGTAATGTGTAAAATGTATGGAGTTAAAACTACTATCTCAGTGGGAGATATAATAAAACAGGCAATAAATAAATAAAATATGATATAAAAAACAAATGTGCCGAATCATATTTCCCGTGTGTTATGTAGACTTGCTACGTAGTAGTTTTTTTGTAATAAGCACTAGCAACACGTGATAATATTTTTTTGTGATGGCAACATTACTATTTTCAATATGAAATGTCAGTGTCATTGTCAGACATCTTGGTTTTTGTGAAAGTGGCAGTACTCTGTGTGTGTTATTTTTCGTCCTTGGATTTTCGATAATTTTCGGAAGCAATTGCGCATGGTAAGTAATGAAATATGTTTGCTTCGGTTAAGGACAGTTGAGAGGGACGTTACTATTATTCAATAATGTAGTTCACCACTGATTTGCATTGCGTTTAAAGATGCTACATGAATTTTAGGTTATATTGATCACGTGTGTTTGTGCACGTGTGTTGCGTGTGTTACGAAATTGTGTGACGTAACACACGTGAAGTGTGTAAAGCTACGTTCATATCGTAATGCCATTGAGATGTTCTTTGCTGGACAAAGCCCTCCCCGTGTTTTCCAAAGCACGCAGTCCTGAGCCAGATGCATACAATAATATTTATTTTGGTTTAAAACGTTTATTTTTTTGCAGATGCCGCTAACACCGGCTGAAAGGCAAAAGCGCTACAGGGAAAGGCTGAAAGAAAAAAATCTAGAAAAGTTCTTATCACAGAAAAGAAAAAATGCGGAGAGAACAAAACAAAACCGAAAGAAAATAGCAGAATATGCTTCATCTGAGCAGGAAAATATAAGAAAGCAGTGGAGAGATAGAAAGAAGAAATCCAAACAAGAATCGAAGTCTGAAATTGTGCCTTTACCAGAACATACACCAGTTTTAAAACAGAAGAAGAATAATAAAAGAAGAGTGATTTATAAGCTAAAGACTCAAAACAAAAAACTAAACGAGGATGTAAGTAAATTTAAACGACTCTTAAAAAATATGGGACAAAAATTAAACAGGTATCAACAGAAAAACAATGAGTTACTCGAAATCATCAAAGAAAAAAACAAATTAGTTCATGATCTTGAAGAAAATGCAAAAATAAGTGCTAAAATTACAAAAAATGATCTTGAAGAAAGGACTCCTTCATCGAAAACGAATGCTTACATTGAGCAACATTTGCCAAATATACCTCCCGAAGAAAAAGACAGACTGAAAAAAACACTGTTTGAACATCACGTTATTGTAGAAACTATAAAAGAAAGTTACAAAAATAAAAATGTTCAAGAAAAACGATTAATGAAGAATGTTTTCAGCAAAAGTAACACTATCGATAGATACAAGATGAAAACCAAAATAGCTTCCTATTTAGGCTTGAAAGGAAAAATTCGGCATCATATGCGACAGAATAATAAAAGCTATTTAATACAGGCGCAGTTAAGAGACTTTTACGAGAGGGACGATGTAAGTAGAATAACTGCTGGCAAGAATGAAATAAAAACACAAAAGAAACATAAAAAACAGAGAAGATATTTGCTCGGAACTCTACGTAAACTACATCAAAAATACAGACAAGAAGGTGGAAAATTGTCATTTGCTACTTTCAAAAGATACAGGCCCTTTTATGTTTTGCCACCAAAAGCCGAGAAGAGAGATACCTGCGCTTGCAAAAGACACGAAAATTTACAAATGAAAGCCAAAGTACTCGAGGCGACTGGCTTAATAGGAACAAAAGATCTTGAAGAATTATTGCGCATGGTTGTGTGTGATTTAAAATCCAAGGAATGTTCTTATGGAGAGTGTGAGCTGTGCAAAAATAAGCATATCAACTTTACAATGGATGAGAAAAATCTAAATGACAGCATTTCATGGTACGAATGGGTTTTGAAATCTCATGAATACAAACCAAAAAGAAATAGCGATGTGACGAAGACCACAAAAAAAATTGACAAGGAAAAAAAGACTGGTACGTTGAAAATGCTTTTGGATGCGTTTCAAGAGGAATTGCAGAATTTCAAAACCCATTCCTACAATATCATGCACCAGTACAAAGAATATCGCCGGTGCACGAAAAATCTGGATGACCAAACCGTTGGATTGCACATCGACTTTTCCGAGAACTATGCTTGTAAATTAAGCACTGAAATACAAGCAATGCACTTTGATGGGTCAAGACAACAGATTAGCCTTCACACTGGTATGTTGTATACTAAAAACGGTAATCAGTCCTTTGCATCTATATCTCCAAACAAAGAACACGGGCCAGATGCTATTTGGGCACATCTCTTACCAGTGCTAGAATTGATAAAACAGAAACTACCTAAAGTAAATGGGATTCATTTTTATTCAGATGGCCCTACTACTCAGTACCGACAGAAGAAAAACTTTTACTATTTCTCGAAACTAACGAAGGAACTTGGTTTTCCATTTTCAACATGGAACTTTTTCGAAGCCTCCCACGGCAAAGGAGCCGCTGATGGCGTGGGAGGTGCTATAAAACGAAGATTAGATTCACTTGTCGCTTATGGTTCAGATGTTCCTGACGCTAAAACAGCTTACGAATTGCTCCAGACGTCTGAAACAGAAATACAGCTTTTTTATATTCCCGACGATGCCATACTCAACGAATCAGAAGAACTGGTACCAGTATCAAATACTATGAAAATACACCAAATCATTAACAACGTTAACTCAGCTAATTCGATTTTTTACCGTTACCTAAGCTGCTTTTGCCAAAAGAGTAGACCCGGTTTTTGCGACTGTCTTAATGTGCAATCTGCGGACTTACTAAAACCAAAACACGTGAAGAACGAAAAGTCAATTGCACCGCAAAAAAAGATAACAATATTATCAGAGATAAAGAATACTGAGGAGAATAAGTCTTACTTTGATTTGACCCAATATGGCCCATTTAATCCTAAAGAAGTGGACCCAAAAACAAACATTGTTGCCTCATGCTCTAAGGAAAATATAAAGCCATTTGTTGACCCAATTAATACAAAGAAGAATAATCCTAAGAAAAGAAAACTTACAGACATAAATCCTAGAATAAATAAGAAACAGAAAACAGATGATAGCAGTACAGACGAAGACTTGTTTTCTTTGCATGATTCCTCCGATGACGAGTATAACATTACAGATGACGAAAATTATTTTGATGATACAAGTTATAAAACGAAGGAGCCGAAGACGATATCAAATTTTAGAGAAAAGACAAATACGACTAAGATGCAAGCAAAAAGAACTGACAAGGGAAGTTATAAAAAAGTAAAAAAATTGGATACTAGTAACGAAGCGACAAGAATAAATCTCATATCAAATGAAGAAGAGAGATTAATAGAAACTAACCTAGCTAGAGTATTGGTCATGACTCCGGCTCAGCAGAATGACATTAAAAATAATGACGATTCAATTAATGACCCGGAAGTGACATCGGAAATTCATTCAGAAATGTGGCTATGTTTCAACGACACTGTACTTGTTAGATACTATCAAAAAGCCGCATGGAAGTACTACATAGGATTTATAGAAGATATTCGTACTGAAGAAGGGAAAAGTTATTTTACCATACGGTTCTTAAAAACCGTAAAAAAACCGACTCTCAGATTTGTTGTTCAAAAATTAAGAGATGTAGACACAGTCACTGAAAATTCGATTATAAAAAGGATTGAAATTACACAAAACACGGAACGGCCAAAAGAATATTTTTTAGCTGTTACTAGCGACGAGGTTTATTTTGAATAAGATTTACAAGTATACATCAAACATAATAACAGGCTAAATTAGTAAAAAAATACAAATAACTATTAAAAAACTATTCGTGATTATAAAATAAAGTACAAATTACGATCTCATTATTTGATTAATAAGGTATAGGTATAGTAATAAATAATGTTTAGTCTAGTTTTTGAGTTAATTAAATAAACTTAGTGAATAACTACTTATTTAGTGTTTTAGTTACAATTGTTTTATTTTTTTACTGTCGTGTGAATAAGCCTTAACAATATTTCCAGTGTGTTATCTATTTCCAGTGTGTTATCGTGTGTCACAAGTTCCCGTGTGTTAAGGTACACTTTTTGTGAGCCTCACCCACTTACGTGATTTCTGTAAGCTACAGCATAATAAATTTCGCACTAGCTGAAGTAAAGCTGATTTTCTTGCGTAAAAAGTTGAAATGAAATGATAAATGTGTAATCCACCATAAGTCATACTAATATATATTTTTTTCATTTTTTATTTAGATTTATACTTTCACTTATACTATAAAGTTAATAAAAACTCTATAATTATAAGGACTTAGCACTCCACGCGCACTTTTCCCCAGTAACTTGATAGGCTAAGTGATCAAGTTACTCCCTTGTAAGATGCCTCAAGCTCTCTTACTTCATTGCACCCTGGTACTTGGTACTTCGTAAAAAAAGATCACTTTCCACTTCACTTGCATTGTAAGTTGGTGTAAATATGGATTTCTCATAGATTGCTTACATTCCACATAGTAATAAAAGATATACATAATGTGCATCTAATGTGAAAATATAGGTATACATATCTATGTGTACCTAATGTCAAAATAAGGGACTCAAAACGATTTTTCCAGGTTTTTAATCTTTTGTCAGCTAACTCTTGCCGAGTCCTGCCTATGTATTTTTTTTCTATGTTGACATGTACTTTATGTAAGTATTAAATAATTGGCATTTTGTGGCAATGACGATATCTTATTTGAATTCATATATTATGTTCCTTAATAAAAGTTTTTTTTTAGATTAACAAGCACATAATAAAATCAAATTAAATCTCCTTTCAATCAGCGAAAATACACTCAATGAATACTATGCTTTAGTTAATAAAAGCAGACAGTACAAACTTGCAACCACAAAATCGCATGAATCAGGAGCTCAAACATTTCATTCGTAAAATTATGATTCAAAATTGGAACTTGCTTGAATTTCGGAAGCAACCCAATGAAGGGGTGGGATTATTAAAATAATTACGCGCCGCCCTTCAGCCAATGAGCGGGCAGGGACGCTCGCCACCCAATTAGACACGGCCCGGGACGCATGCGCGCGACCACGCTTTTTGCGCGGCAAAACATGGCGGGAGAAATGGCGACGCGCGGGAAAATTGGCGGAAAGAAAACTTTGAATTGGAGGAAATGACCAAAATAGGTTTGAAAGATTGGAAAAAAGTACATTATATTTCAAGCTAAAGGTTTATGTAGGCGCTACATATCTGATGCTTTTGTGTTTTTTTATTCCTACTGTATCAAAACTTTTTGCAGAGTTGGTCGGCGTCACGATATATTGTGTTCTTTTTTAACATTTCAGAAATAAAATGATTTAAGCCTTAAATCTAGTTTTAGCTTTATAGTAATTAGCACTTCTTTTGTCTTGAAAAAAAAAATTACCTAGGTACCTATGCAAGCTATTTTTGTACACTGCAATAAAAAGATCACAAAACATGCCCTAAGCCTATGTTAATGTTCTTATAAAAGCCCTTTTGAGTCTGTTAAGGCGCACTTATCGCCAATAATCAACGTCAGATATAACGAGACGCATCTCTTCACTGATATCCTCCGCATCTTATCTGGAACAATCCATCGGATCGCTCAATCGGTGGTCACTGTCAACCCGATATACATAACACACGGTCATCTACAAACCAAATTAACCCTTATTTTTAATATCAGTAGAGATGATATTGGTGTACGTATGATATTGATTTCAAAAATTGATTTTCAAATTGATAGCTGAGCGATATTGAACGTTATTAATAACAAGTTATGAGCGAATATGCCTCGTAAAATATGACGTATAGTGACTAAGACCGTGGTATGTAGTTTAAGACTTTAATTAGCATCATGTTAATGTCACATCAACGCCTTCAATGAGTTATTCTAGAAAAAAATAAGTAAGATATTGAATCGGGTTTAAAATCTGTATGTACTTTGGAAGGTTTTTTGGACTGTTTTTGTTGAGTTTTCGAAGTATTTGATCGATAAGCTCGTGTTTTTGTCGAATATTGTTTTTAGCTTGATGAATGGCGACATTTTTCGTACGATGTGGATTGAAGTTTGCCGTTTTTTTAAGAATAAAGTTATTGATGGCAAATTTATTGAAACAATATAGGTTGTATTAAAAAAACGAGAAAAACTTAATTTATATCCACTAGGTACATAATTCCGAAAATTACTTACCTACTATTAGGTAGGTACATAATTATTGTAAATAAAACGCCGTAACTACACATTTTCTTTTTAATTTGACAAATCGAAAACCTCATCACACTTTTAATAACAAATTGAAAGCGCCATCTTGTTTTATAAATGTCTGTGATATAAGTCTATTTAAAACCATTCCTATCCAGGAAACTAGCTAATAACGTAATATAGTTAGTTATATCTACCAATTAACACCAGTTACAAGACAATAAAACTAGGAAGGTAATTATAAAATTTGTTATTATATTTGTATTACTCAACGCAATATCATCCGTCATGAAATAAACTAGATGGTGATGATAGTTATTACAAGGTTTGCATCCGAGACTAGCTTTACCGCATGATAAAAGTTTGTATGTTGTTGACTTTTATTTTTTAAACTAGTGGACGCCCGCGGCTTCGCTTGCATTATTTCAAGGTAAAAAGTAGACTTAGTAGTGATGATCTGTTCAGCTCTTTTTTGCGTTTTGAGCGTTTAAATAAACAGATGAACAGTGTCACAGAGAAACAGATAAAAAGACGAATATTCTATAAATTTATAGACTTGCGACTACTTGCGTTCTATTATATGTATAGATAACAAAAAGCGATAACGCACTATTTGTACTGCGAGATTTTAGATTTGTTGCAAATTTTTGCTTAGATTTCATTTATATCAGCACCGCTGTTTAGACGCCTATTAGAAAAAGATTTATATTACTTTTGAACCCAATTTTTTCGTAGTCAAAACCGTTAAGATATTATTATTAAAAACATACATGCATACCTAAAACAATCTCTAAGTACAAGTAATGACTTATTGCAGCATCTTAAAGGGCTCATATTCTCATCTATCCATTGAGTAATGAAGCCATGCAGATAAATCATAATAAGATGGTAGAATATGTGATCCCTGTTAAGTTATTACATTCTCGCTCGATGTCATGATCTAAGATGTATTTAAAGGAATCTAAAGTTATTTTATAATTTATCGCAGAACAGGATAAGATTTTAATTAGGATAGTAAGTAATTTAGTTATTATTAAGTAATCTATCCATTTATCCATACTTGGTGCTGGATGGAATATGTATACCTAGAAAACAGTGTTACTATACTACACAACTCAACTTATCAGTGTTACTACACAACTCAACTTATCAACTTATACTTTTTAAATTATTACTTGTATTGGATAATTTATAACACTTTTCTAAGTAATAAACACAAAACAAAACGAAAAACACATTTTATATTTAGTGTGACCATTGGCGGTGCTATCATTGAAAACTATCTAGCAAGGCCTTGTAGGTACTTTTAGCTTAAAATTGTAAGCCAATGCTTTATTACTTATAACCAGGTTAACTCCGCACAACTAAAAATATATGTTTGGTCCAGTAAAAGAGAAGGCGGGGGTCATGTCGTATAAGGATGTCAAGGGATTGGCTGAAAATTGGGAAGGATGGCGCATGCTTCACGGACAACGGCCTTGCCCTTAAAATTGTGATGATGATGATGATGATGAGGTTGACTTTTTATTTTTACCACTTTACATTACACTTTACTTAATTTATTTTTACCAATAATGACTCTGTTACTGTTACCCAATTTTAAACTCCATTCCAGATTTCCAGCTTTCTAAGCTCGAGCCTAATTACTAATTAAACCTAGATGTAGTCCTACTACGAAACATGTCCAAGTAAGTCGAACTAAACGTGTGTTTTCAACATAATTTGTAACGATTTGTGCCAAATAAGGCTTTTTATAGGATACTTAATTTGTCTGCGAGACTGAGAGTGTCTGAGAGGTCTATAAGACCGTCATTTACTGCAAAGTGTTAGTTAAGTAGTACCGGGTAAAGACAGGTTCTTTTTAAGTTAAGAACGGTAGGAACCGAATTTTTCTTTGTGTCCATCTAATAAGTTAGTCGAGGTGGTGGTTTTAAATAAGCAGACGAAGCAGTGGGTCCAGAAGGCCTGAAGACGTTGAGATTAGGACAAATCAATAAAGTAAGTAAACTAAGATTCGGTGACCAAAAATAAACATTAGGTATATCCGGACGCTACTCTGGATAACACATTACATTGTAAGTTTTGGATTATTCATGTTATACCTTATTGTCGGTAGTATTATCACCAATCAATGTTAGAAACTCGACAGTGTATTGAAAACTATCGACACCAGTGTTTGACACTCACATACGCATTTCCTCAATTTTATTTTATCGCATAGCACCTCAAGAAGGTTCATCACAAGTCATAGAAAGATCAATAAAACCTTTATCAACAAACCCATCATGTATCTTAAGGTTCTAACTTAAGCGACTGGTATTTTCCAACACCTTGGTTTTCAAATTTTGTCGCATAGAGGGCGTTCCTGTCGCAGTAAAAAAGTCGTAAAAATACAGTTGGTCGCTTATGGGCTTAGGAATAAATACGACAGTTAAAGATGTAGCATTTATTGGGATTTAGTGGGGAAAAGTTACTTTGTAGATAAGGTAAGAGATAGTGGTGATTGTGCATTTAATCACTGGTGATTGATCTCTGTTGTTGATTTTGGAGACGCTACAAACCACGCTTTATATCAGCTACTTTCTTGAATAGTAATTTGGCATACCGTTATAATTAGTAGATACGGATATTTGTACAACAAATAATTGTCATACGGTTTGCGTAGATATTGATATCAGAGGACTTAATTGATGATGGTTTACATGCATTGATTTAAAATCAAGTAACCTCATTTTGAGAGCTTGTACATTTTTTATGAAGTCTATTACTCAAAAGGCAATGCCAAATACAAAAAATAATAATACATACATTAGAACGACAGATTTATAATATATAATTATTGAGGTGAAATATTTTTGATTAATAGATTTGATTTTGATTTCAGTTTTATACAAATTCCAACCAATACAATGCCCAAGCACCTTTACACCAGGAATCTGTTAACACTTGCGAGGTGTGTTACGAGAGGAGAAGAACTGAGAATCTATTACAAATCCATAACTGATAGAAACATGAAGGTGTTACTGACTCCATATTGTTACTTGTTAGAGATGTTAAATGAATGGCAATGTTTTGTTTATGGATTTGTGACGTTTTGTGGCTTTACTTGTGTAGTTGAAACATGCGGGGTTTGCTTATTTAAACCAAGCAGCTTATAGATCTAAAATAAGCACTGCTGTCTAACGTCAGTAGATTTCGTTTCTTTTACATGATATAGGCTCACGCTTGACTACAACTTGCCTGATGTTAAGCAACGTTATAATCTACGATCTAGCGCGCTTGCCTAGAAGAAACAGGTTACCGGTAGTTTTGCTGTATTTTAAATTGAATAAATACAACGTCATTTATTTACACTTATAGTATGTGTATAAATTTGTAGAGTGTAAACAAAAATTAGGCACTGAAGATATGAATTTTGTGCAACTTATACGCAACTTTTTCATATAATTTTCTTGACTTTTGATTCAACTTTTATTTTTCTTGTAGCCAACGCTATCACACTGTTTTTTGTGGTTTATTACAATCAAGCAAGCTTTCTTATCTTCATATAAATACCATCTGTACATAAGTATATAATACAAACGATCATCCTGTAGTATAAACACCTCTATCTTGCCTACACACATCTCTAGGTATCGCAGGTAATATAATCTAAATACACCTAATTACATATGCATCTATTTGAACCAGCCCTTCCGTCAATCATGTGTCATCAGTAGGAATAATGGGTCTTCAAATCTAGAGTTAATAGGTATCTTCTAGGTAAGCGTGTTACATCCTAGGCTGCAGCAATGCTTAACATCGGGCAGGCTGTAGTCAAACGTAAACCTATCCCACGTAAAAAAAACTTTCAGCATCCTGTCTTAGTAAGCATCCAACACAACTGAACGATAGGCATGCAGAAGTAATGTGTCATCACACATGAATTCTATCCACATCACATAAATTTTGTCAGTTATTTTTGTTCTTTTCACGGGATTGACTAATAAAATAATTTAGTTAAAAATGTACTTCGTACTGTTTCCCCTCCAATTTCACGACAACATGAATACTACGACCAACGAAAAATAAGAAGAAGAGTATTATACCTTCCTGTCTATCTATAACACATGATCTTATCCACTCGTATCATATTGAATTTGGTTCTTCCTAATGAGTAGTCTACTAACTACAATACCATCGCATGCAAATACGCTCCCTGTGCTTATCGCGCCCCCCGGCTCGTCCTGTTTATGACAGACAGGCGGACAAGCCAGTACATGCAGTACATATATATATACATGCAGTATATGTATATAGTACATGCTGACAAATCGGCTAGGATTATGACAGGCTCAAGTTTGAATGTGGTATTAGAGCTAGGAAGAGTGATAGAATGAATAGTTTGATATGTGTTTTTCCTTGATAGTTTTGTGTGTGTGTGTTTGTGTGTGTTTTTATCAGATATTGGATATGATTCTCTATGTATAATATTTAATTAAAGTTTTTTTTTATATTTCCAATCAACCCATTATTCTGACTGATTCACTAAAATAAGTGTGTATTGGATTTCGTGGACTCCGAAGTAGACTTAGAATTTTGTGCAAAATTATATAAACTAAACAATAAAAAATACCTACCACTTTCTTGTGTCCTGTTTTGCAACTTTATGTGATCATAAGATTAGAATTCAGAGTCAGTTAAAAAACTCTCGACACTAGAATTTTTAGAGCAATTCTGTCTATCAGTACTAGATGTTGATATAGTCTTTGGCAGAAACCAGCTGTGATTCATCAGCGTTGACTGCGTGGTCAGCGCTAGGTGCCACATGGCTGTATGTAGCGTTTTGTAGGCTACGAGATACTATTTTAGTGTAAATTTTGATTACTAGGCATAGAAGTTGTTGTAATGTTTGCCCTTAATATTTGAAATTTACCAAAAGACAAGATTATGAGAAAAGCATTACCTTTCTTGGTCATATTTTTTTTTAAATATTGCTATTCTAAACCACATCTAGTTTGATTTAGGTTAGAGTATTTAATACGCATGTCGTGTATGCGACCCGATTGAGGTGAGATAAAATCTAAGGCATTTAATCTACTAATATTAGTAGCATTAAGTTAAGACCGCTTAAAATTTGACAATTCTTTAAACTGTCATTCAATCCAAAAATTCGGACCCTCTCTTACACATTCCTGTAACCAAACTCTCCAGTATCTCCCTGCCTATTACAAATGACAATACTCGGTGCAAGTTTTAATTCCCCGCTGTAACGGCTCGCCTACACTGTGCCCCGCTGCGCGCGCTGACGGAACGGTCCGCGCGGATTTACTGCGTGTGTACACAGCCTTATGTTAATGTGTGCGGATGTGAAAGGTATATGATATAGGTATAATTTTGAACATATTTTGGCAAAGTCATTGATATTTGTAAAGTTTTTATGAAAACAGTTTTCATTCAGCCTTAGGTGCTAGATATAGCGAGATAATCTTTGATAATGGTACAGCACCTTTTATCTTTCCAGAACTTGGCCAGTTAATATTTAGTTTATCTACATATATCGAGGACAGCTGTATATAAAAATGTCCTATAATTTATCATAGTATCCTATACTTATACAGAAGCTAAACGTGTTATTTTTTTAAAACGTTTCAAACTTTGTAAACGTATCTTATTGCTCATGAGCTACGTGCGCTTAAAGCTTGACCTATACCGTAAAGCTTTATACTCCAATCTTCATACTGCAATACGCAAATCCATTTTCTCTGATCCCAACAAAGCTTACGACAGTCATCGACACCACGGATGACATTTCAAATTTCACCGTTATGTCATACAAGTCCCATACAAGTTTCATACAAACTTCATACAAAGAACATACAAATCAGCAAAAGCGTCAACTTCACAGCCTCTCCGTCAGAGGTCGCACGACGTCGTTACGGTTATGGCCAGGGAGCTAGTACGGGGGATTTCGTTAAAGTGGGTTCCTTGAAAAGAGGTATTTCTATTGCGTGAGACGAATATATTCTACTTATGACCATTCTAAAATACAAGTAAGTACTTTATCTTATATTTTTTTAATGTTCTTTTAGTAATTTCAAATGCATAAGATTTATGACAATTCTTTTTAACAAAGTTGACTACAACGGAGCTGTGTGATATGTTCCGAAACACATATTTATCATATAAAATACACAATATTATGTTTTTTTTATCAGACTCTGTACATATGTACGGACAAAACTATACTGAAAGATAGAACTTCAGAAGATTTTTATCCATATACTTATCTCACGTAATTGTATTTTTTTGTGACTTTTCATCCAATTTCATCATTTTCGTTTTCAAATGACTCAAATGTTCAAGCATAAAAACAGACATGAAAACATATATCACATAAGTTATCCCTTAATATTAAATTTGATTGAATAGATAGAATAGCAAACATCCAAGACAGCTATATCTTTCCATCGACATCACTACTCCCTATTCTTATTATGACCCCATGAATATTGTATGTCCTGGAAAGCAGCCGTTATATAAGATTAGCATTAAAAGTTTACGATCGCCGTAACTGAGATATTCGTGAATAATATATCTGAGAGTTTGAATGTTTATATGTTTATATGGATGTGGATGTCTTGATATTACTTTCAAAGCTTACACATTTAAATGAAGAACAATTTAATGCGTTCGCATTTGACGATATTTTTTTAAAGGTAGACGATACAATATTTACATAAAAAAGGGGATGATTTTAGTAACTTTACCATACATGACATGATACTTGATCATTTTTACATTCAAGTTTTTCCAAGAATGATAATATCAAGGTTGGACTAAATTGAAGTTTATACATTATTTTTTAGATCTAGTAAAATAAATATAAAAAATAAAAATCGTTTATTTTTGCTGCCTTATTCCACAAAACTTTTCCTTCATCATTTCACTTATATCTCTTTCATTGATCACTAAACTCTAACCTAAAGTCTTCTTAGTCATCCGTGAAAACCTAAATAGTAAACGTCTGTTCAGAATCACCTCCAAAATAGCTCATAATGAAGAATGCCCGGTCCCAGCACATTACACGTACCTGGGTACTAGAGGCTGCACGCCGCTATTATACGTATTTATTATCTATGATACCTCGTAAAGACTTCATTTAACCCACTTTTGGTGCAGATTAGTCAATGTACAGAAGGTGAAGGGCAGGTATTAGCAGTCAGGTATTGGCAGTTTCTGTAAATGGCGCAAAATGTGTTGGTGGTCAAATACCTGACTGTCCTATGGCAAAAAAAACCTCTGGCCTCTTTAAAACTAGCAAGTTTTGTCTTAGACGACAATGAAGGTCACAAAGAAAATATGTTTAAAGAAAATAACTTTCTCAAAATATATATAAATGCGAAAAAATTAAGTAAATCAAAACGAAATTTTAAATAACCAAGAAGTGTTACTGACTATAACAAATACCACATTAAATGAAATTGAAACCTCTCTTAATTCAGTTTGTAAGTTAAAACTCTGTATCTAAATATTCTGTTATTTCAGCACAAGTGCGTAAACGGTACATGGCAACATCACGACGGTGATAGAAAATGAGATATCTATCATGTTGCCGCTTAGAAGGTCACTTTCATAACATTTAGGGACTAAGTATGGAAACCTCCTTAAATAACTGTAAGCCTAGTACATGCACCTAACTAGACAGGGACTTAGGGCCTTCTAATACAAAAAAGAAAAGAAAAATAACTAATACCTTTACCAAACGAACAAACAAAATTGCGATGGTTCTTAACAATGAATAAATAAAATATATGACTTCTAAATTTTCAATCAATTTGCGATGGAATTACGAGATTTAACTCCAACTCTCAGTTATGAGACATATGATATATAAGGAAGTAAAGCGTAGGTATATGAACAAAACTGATGTCTACTCTACTCTACGTGTTAATAAAATAGGTATTAGGACTTACTTATACTCGTAATAGCAGAAATTAAGGTACGTTGTGTAGAATGCCTCACCTGAAACAAAAGATAACAGTAAATTAATATCGGCAGTTCATCGACCTGTATATTAATGTTACCAATTTTTTATCTCTTGAAATAAATCTTGTCAACACCTATTCATCCACAAATATTATTTAGCATTTGCAAAACAAAAAGCAATTAAAAGACCAAAAATGTGAAGCGTCTCCCATTAAAATATTAATTACAAAAACAAATACCTAACAATCTTCAAACTAGATAATAATATAGAAACAAAACGTCCACAATCACTATCTTTTATTGGTCATTAAAATTATAATTTAACACCAGGCATGGCCTTCGAGAGTTTACTTTGAAAAAATCTTAAATCACTCACATGTTCAAACGTTTGACATTAATTTTAATTGGACGGTAAATTATAATAATCAATTCGCGTAAATTTTGCCGTAAAATAGCAAATAAAATGAACAACAAATTGTTGTCTATGGAAAACTATGCTAGACTTTTAAGCGCTTTGTTTTGTTTATGATCGACAGCTTTTATGAAAGTAAAGTGGTCTAATATTTTTAGCCTTGACTAAACTTCTGCAATGAAAGCATATACATTTAGTAAACTGATTGTTTTTCTGCGTTATTTCAAATCAAATTAATTAAAATAAAGCCTATTTACATTCTTATCTTCACTAAAATGAAATTTTGCTTCACTTAGCAAACAAGAATGAAACAAGAGTTTATTATATCTAGATAAAATCGAGACTTTAAACTGTATTAGAGTACTAATTTAAGTACAACCGTACATGCACGTTTAGGTCAAAGCTAACCTAAAATCATTTCTGCATTAATTTGCGTGGACAGATAAACATGGCCGCTAGGTTCGAGCAAATAAATTAAACAAGATTGTCAACACCAGCGCCACGATTTACCACACAATAACACGTTTCATTGTGAGTTGAGGACAATATTGTCATTCGACCTCATACCACCATTGTTTGATTAAAATTTGCATCGGAATGGCATGGATTACCTGTAGGTACTTAAGGTTGTTGCCGAAATTATAATTGTGTTATTATCTTGTTATGTTTTTTTTTAACTTGTGTCAAATTCTATAGCATTAAATTTGATTATTAACTTCTTCTGCTTCTCATCGAATGAGAGTGGCCAACTCTGGCAACATGGCTTTATGACTGCCGTACTGACAAGCTGGGACCTACAATTTAACGTGTCATCTGACCCACGGAAGCGCCCTAAATGGAATGCCTTTTTTCGGTTACCCATCCAATAACTAACCGCATCGACCTTTGCGTAATATTGGTGCACGCATGCGATTGCCTTCGCTAACTGAGCTACGGGCGCTTTATTAGAATATTGTATAATTATTCTTGTTTCTACATAACGTGAAAGAGGTTTTTTATAAAAGTGACTATTTCAATTTACTTGGTGAAATTTTGTACAATTTTAGTTCATTGAATTATAGATTTTATCCATACGTAGGATACCTTCACTTTAAACGTAAAATATTTAAGGATACGATATTTCACCCGAAAACGCTTTGCGCTTGGAAAAATGCCTACAGTGGCTTTTTCGCATGCAATTCCACGCCGTATTAACATGAGAGCAAGGGCGAGCATCGCGTGCATAGCTCCGGCCGACGAGTCTTGTCCACACGCAAACAATTTTGCACAATTTGAGCAGTTTTGCAGACGTTTTTGACTAAATAAATTCATATAAAATCAGCAATTCAGAATATTCTATTTATGGTTTTCTACTCCTCTAAATAATAACATTACCTTTTAGATATAATTAAATTGGTTTGAGTTTCTGTACTACTTTTGGAAAAAAAGGTGAAAAATATATCAAAACAACTATTTTTCAAAAAATTAAACTATCGAGCGAAGTATACGTAATCGTGTTTTGGCGTTTTTTATTGTTTAACACTGAATCAAAATTATATAAACTGAAAAAAATGTAGCTCTATTTTATATACTTCTATTTTATTTGATTTTTATGTAATGTCGATTTCACATAGCACCCCGTCTTATACGACATCTGATATAATTACTTAACTGCATTTCAGACATTAAATATCAAATTTAAAGTATAACCATGTACCCTCAGTAAAGTACCGCTCAGTATATCATCAAAATGTTACAATAAATCTCAGTGTCACGTTGAATTACCCAAAACGGCGCGTCATGATGACATTTAAGGTACTATAATGAATTGCGAACATATTGATAAAAAGTGAGGATGGGCCTAAATCTGATACTCGAGCAAATAAACTCAGGGTTTACGTCATCGAAATATGTGATTATTTTTATATGCAGTAAGGATTTTTACTTGAAATTATGTTTTATGAACTATTGGTTAGAACAACAAACTAAGTTTAAATCCTCACTGTTTTAGCGGTGTTTGTAGTGATTTCCTGAATGTTTCAGTTATATTGATATATTATCAGTGACACAAGCGGAAATCATAGAGCTGAAAATTTAAGAGACATCGGTCACTCAAAAAGAGCTCTTAAATTTTAAGCATTTGTTGTATGGACATAATTGTTGTAAGCTACTATACTTAAACAGAAGTTTCTTTAACTTGCAACAAAAATGTCCTTACTATTCGCATGCAAAATGTTGTTCGAATATATTACGTTATATCTTTGACACTAATCTGCAAAAATATTGTAATAATTATTTTATCTCAGACACGCTGCGTGGTCGCAGATTTTTGCCATCTGTCACTCATCTTGACAGCACACTTTTTATATGAATTTCGTTAATCACTTGCCTTAATAAATATGAGATCTAGGTATGAGTGATAGCGGGGAGATTAATCTATGCAGGAGTGAGACAAGACTATTTGGAAAGAGACAATATACCCTTACACGTGCCAGGTACTAGAAAGCTGAACAGACAGTGTACTGACATTTCAGGGTTTGAAGTTTAAAACCTGCGAGTGGGCTGTAACTGCATGATTAAAATATAATTATTGATAAAGTATTAATCTTAATAACCATGATAAACAAAATAAAAGTGCAACAATGAAGATGCCAACTTGCTGAGAACATAATAACCTTAATGCATTAAATATAAGTTACAAAAACCTAAAGCGAGATTTAATCGCGAAACCAACATCATCATAATTCAAACTCAACATTTGCTATCCCAACCTATAATTATCCTAATTTGGTAGTTACAATATTAATTAGTTCTTGCTATCATATCCACTCTAAATGCTGCCAAAAAATTTCCTCGTAGCTTTTTGCTTTTTAATTTCGTATAAAAAACACAATATCACATAAAAATAGCCTTTTCGCATAGGCTCCGCAAAAAATGCTATTAATCTTTAATATAATAGCTCCATATTTATGTAGTTGCCATAAACGAACCGGTCGTAACAGAACTATGCCTTAGCTAAAACGGTAAACAAAATGTTTTGATTAAATACTGGCGTTAGAAAAAAATATATTATAAATAAGAGTGTATAGGTACTGTAATTCACACACGAACAGAAAGAATAGCAGATCAACAAATATTACATGAAAATCTCGAACTTTCATGTTAATTTTATGTTAACTGCCATCCCAAAAATAGGACTAAAGTCCGGATAACTCAAGAATTACAATGTTGTGTTTATTTAAGTAGCTAACTAGGTTAACCTAGTAAGACAATATATAATAAATCAAGAGAATATATGGCCTGAAAGTTACTAAAACATTTTCACCTGTCAATCATTACCACTTACTAAAACAAAGTAGAAGTTTCCATCATAAAAACGTATATTTTAGTGAATGTTGAAGTCCGGAGTTGATAACGCATGCGCCGAGCTCTGTGATACTATATGTCATCTGTTGAGGGCTAGAGCTAACAAGGTGGATAGAGACGAACAGAATATAGGTATTGATTGTAGTTAATAGATGATTCAGCTTTGCTAATTGTTCAAGTAGCTATTTAGTGTTTATAGTACATACACCTGCATCAGAAAAAACTGGTTACTCTCCTATTAATGGTGGAACACTACTAAACGCCATTATTTTTTTCACCTTTATATGTATGTATATACAACTCAAAGGTGACTGACTGACTGACTGATATAGTGATCATCAACGCACAGCCCAAACCACTAGACGAATTGGGCCGAAATTTGGAATGACGGTAGATGTTATAACGTAGACATCAGCGAATGGATTTTTAAAAATGCCACTTTTAAAGGGGTGAAATAGGGGATGCAAGATTTACTTCTTAACGCGAGCGAAGACGCAAGCACCCATTAGTTTTATAATATAATGACGAATAGCAAAAATAAAAATTTAATAAAAGTTGTTTTTTTAACTAACGTTATAACTTATAAAATTCTAAAGCCATTAAGACTTTTACAATGAAGTCCCGCCAGCTCTACACATCAGTACGCTATGGTAAGGTCACCGTCCTCGTGGAATGCCACATCCCGCGCAACATAGAAACATAATTAGTGTTCTCGTCTCAGCCACTAAATGTCTACACTATACTACTACGGGACATTACGGACGTCGAGCAAAACGTGGTGTGATGGTCAGTTATGTTAAACTCATTAATACTTTTATGTTAATCACAATTTTAAAGACGCAATGTTGCTTACTATCACTTCAGGCTTCAGGCAGATTAAAGCTAAAATTGAGGTGGCTTAAAGGTAAGGAAATGGTAAAATCACATTTAAAACAAAAAATTTAAATCGTTTATAGTATTTATACATACATATAACTAAGTCATCGAGTTTTTCATGCAAAAGACTTCAACGCGTGCTTTGTTATTTTATTATATTATATTTTTGTTATTGTAATGGTAAAAAAACTTCCTCATTTCTTAAAACAATGTCTCTAAAAAAATAATCCGGCAAGGAGTTTTCAGTCTTCAAGGTTAGAGTATAACGGTATTTTCTGGGCAAGCTCGTCAAATTGTAGAATAGAAAAATGATAAGCATAGAGCGAATCGTAAAGCGTGAGCCTGATCTTACATAAAAAAAACTCGTCAAAAAATTATATAAGTTTAATTTGTGATCGAAAATTACAGTTAAGTTTACGCCAATACTTTAAGGTCACAAATAAAACGTAGTGCCAAATATAATTTATCAATACAGCTGATTATTCACGGTCCTGACAAATGATACTGGAGGGATGTATATTTTACGGATTTGTGATTTGCCATACGTATTGAGGGTTTTAGGGATCTTTGGTTTTGTAACTAAAAACTTTTTACAGTTTATAAATCCAAGTAATACTGGCATTATAAACACCTTTAGACGGCGAAGACAGCAAAAAAACATTATCAATATGGAAAATTAAATATATACAGTATAACAATATAACACTTTTTATTATCTATGTATATGTATACTTATCTGGCTCATCACACTAATTGTTTTTTTTGTATAAATGCTGGCGAAGTTTCATTAATGTTTTTTTTATACATTAGAAACGCAAAAACATAAAATAACCTATGCAATGGATTATTGAAAGAACCATGGACGGAACCTCTCAATATTTTCCTTCAGAACACGCACTTCGCCATTTTTTATTTTTATTTGGGTAATACTTAACTCTGTCGTAGCTTGTAATGTATGTACCGACGAGTTTATTATGAGACATACAAACCCATACATAATGTATGGCTGCTTTATTATAAAACCCGAGTAAAAGCCAGCGATGTATTAAACTGAGTTATGCCGCTTCCGACAATTTGTATGAATTACAAAAGTATAACGGATTCCATCCAAGACCTTTCGGTCATTTTTTTTAGTGTTCGGAAATTCAAGTATTTTTTTTTACATGGGATGGCATTTGGCAACAATTGCTTTTATTATCATTTACCACCTTGATCTATTAAAAGCAAGGTTTATGTAAAAAAAACCGTACTGTCACCCAATCTAGCTGGAGAAACAATCGAATTCAAACACAAAAATATCTCGGTCAAATAAATTATACAAACTCATTGACACCATCCACAGATATAGTAATAAGATAGACACTCCATTGTCCACAAAAAACATCAAATCGATAAAACAAAAGAGCGGCGAGGTGCCATATTCCCTCGGGCCTAGTTCGTGCATCACCGGCGCGTGATCGGCAATCTACGCGCAAACTCCTGCGCAAGATTTGTAGAGCTCTTCTCTGTAAGTGTTTGTGAAAGTGAAACCTTATTGGCTGGATTGTTTTTGAAATTAGTATGAAAGATCTTGTGGCAAAAGTAAAAGAGTTTTACGTCTAGTAATAACGACAAATGTTGAAGAACAACAAGAATAGAGTACATTTTCTAAACTAAAAAGAACTGTTTGTGTATTTATGCATAATATGTCATGAAATTTAAAATTTACTGCGATTAGAATTATTTCAAATTATAATAAATAGTTACGACTAATTAGAATTATTTCAACATATTCTTTAATAGAAAAAAATAAACAACTATTCCATACGAGAAAAAATAATTGATTATCAATTAAAAACCCATCAAATTCGTCATAAATATGAAATAGGTAATTTTTCAAATAGCTTCTAGTATTCGACAGGGACCGAACGCGAGTTACATACAAATTTGTATGAACCCATCCACGGAGTGTGACTTACATTCAAATTATGCTATTTATTGTATGGGAAACCGCTAGCATACTAATTTATTAGGACTAGACTTAAATATAAATAGGCAAATTTTTGTGCAAAGCTAAGGAGTTGTTATGGAATTTGCGAACATTGATTTAGGATGACTCATTTGTATCAAAATGTTCTTGGTAAACAATTGAAAATAAGTTTGGAAATAAATTTTATAATTATTTTAAGAACCTATGAATTAACCTGTGTTAAATAAAATCAAAAAAGAATTTTACTAGACACTACCCATGTCAGAGGTCCTAGGATGGCTAGAAAATTATCAACACCAGAGTTAGCCACTCTTAATCGAACTAACTTATCTATGTTTTATCGGTTATGAAACACATGCCTAAAATACTAAAATACTTTCTTTCAAGTACATTTCCATACACTTACTTCAATCAATAAAGTTAATCAATCCAATTGAACAAATACAATCATGTCCGGCCGAGCAAACTCCATCAGAAATACAAAGCAGTAATTATTAAGTAACTTACATTATATTACATCTTAGGTTGTTTCTATACACGGTTACTCATATTACTCAAAATTATGTACATATATTGTGTATAGCTGATACTTATTGCAGGTACAATCAAATCGTTTCTAAATCATCTCTTTCTTAATTTAAAATCAATATTTTTTTGAGTTAGGTTATAAGATTATGTTTATTTATTTATACACAGAACAGATTACAGCTTAGAGTACATTTGATAGTTATTGATCGAAATAACTTTGAGCTGAGCTATACTTCTAAATATGTGTATAACATGATCATTTGTTAAGCACTTTATACATCATTACATTATGTATAATACAGTACGAAAAACTCACAGTTCTGAAAGAGTGAAGTTAGTTTCAGATGGTTTCAAGTCAGGTTTTAGTATAAAACTTGCAAGAAATATAAATTTCAGTGCTCCATATGTTTTTTTTTAAATTTCCTATCCTATTTATTACAAGTGAGTCTGTATGTAGGGTTGACAGGTTACATTCCACACGAGTAACGGAGCTTGCAGCTTCAATTAATCTTACAATCGACCACTTAGTGCCAGGGACTAGCTTACAAATATGTTATAATACAGAATACGTAGCAAGTGACAGTATGAGGTACATACACAATATCTTAGTCGTTTAATATATTAATATCTTTTTACTTTAAACATATGTACTCGAAGTTTCTTTTCAAACTACTTTGATAATAAAGGTGAAGATTTGTTTTTGTGTCCTTCGTCACGCTCTAACGGCTGAACTTATTAGGATAAAATTTGGTGTGGAGATAGATTACTCTCTGGATAAATAAGTAGGCCTTATATCTCGGATTAATGCCTGTAATTTTGTGGGGCGCAATTTGTTGGTTATATTTTGGCTGAAAGCACAACTTAATCAGCCTAAACAAAAAAACAGTAATCAAAAACATGACCGAAATTGGTTCATCTGTTTGAAAACCACAAAGAAACATGTTTAATACATAAATCAATAGATGAAAACACTCAATGAATCAGTGAATATTGATTTTAAAAGTTACCTTCAAAAATCTAAAATTATGTATTAAAATTTTGCCATTTGTACCAATTTCCCTTACTGTATATCTCCATACTGCGTCCATGTCTATACAGAGGAGTCGTATATTGGTCTGTCAGTCACACTGACGCTAGATTAATGAATTACTGATTTACCTTTAACTCCTACCTGTGTTAAGTAGGTAGATGCTTTTTCAACCACAAAATGGAGAGTGCTATTTTTGAACCAGTATATTTTATATTCAAAAAGTTATAACTCCTAGGTATATTTTATAAATTTCAATGACTCTCATCTGATTTACTCCATATAAACAATAAAAACTTATTTTCAGAGATTGAGCTTATTTTAGTTGACTAGAAAATACGAGATCGTTAAAAAGAAGAAAAAATGCGGCGAATTTTTTTATTTTCAGTTAGTTCATGTTTTGTTAAATAAATATATATTGAAAATGAAGTTATATAGCTTGACAGTAGGACCAATACACACTCAATAGACCAGATTCAAATTATTATTTTATTCTACATACTTAATATAAATAAAAAAATATCTATTCATTCATAGCATATATTTGTTCTTACGTACAGGGTTATCCCAATGCACAAAACGCCCCAAGCGGGATGTCCGTGCAGGACTCATCGCTCCCACCTTAGGGTTATCCCAAGTATTCCTCAAACGTAACGAAACACGGTAACACAAAATCTTAGCAAAAAAAAGTTGGTTTTATATATTATCAGTTTGAAGATGTTTGTAGCATAAATTTTACTCAAACCTATCCAACGAGACTAAAATAATAAAATCATAAAGTCATATGATAATATGAACCATAGTTTTTATTTTACACAATAATTGTATCTTCGTCGTCTTACTTGTTATATTTTGCCTCAGATAAAAGTAACCCAGTATATTATACATACAAATGTGCGTATATTTGATCGCGGTCATAAAATAGTAATAAAAAATGTCTTAAGACAATTTTTATTCCAAATATATAGATATACATAGGAAGCTAGATGTCTACCATCCATTAAATATTTATCTGATTTATACAAAGTTATTAGAATAACATAGAAAGCAGTCTAAATGAGAATCTGCCATCAGTTGGTAATTATTGTACATATTATGTATTTTAAATATACATATGTACCTACATTAGACATATATAGTGTTTACTCAGGTAATTATTGACGAATGTTCATGGTAGGTACTGTACATAGTTTATATACATATTATAGAGTTGATTGCGATGAATTCCCCCCCCCCCCTCCCACTTTAAAATAATGTTCTTAGATATTTAGATATATAACGTATATTTAGGAAAGAGGCCTTTTTTAGTTATAAGCATGTAAAAAAGTCCCAGAAAACTCTTCGAAATTTGAAATACTACTTTCGTCAAATTGCTACTACAGAAATACACCTATACTTGTGTTCAATAACCCTGTATAGGAATGATTTTATGGTTTTATAATAGGTATGCTCAGTCGTATATGATTTGGTACTACTAAAATGTTATGGTGACATATGTTCTTATCACTGTATCTAAGGAATGTTTATGAGTTCGCAAAAAAGTTATTTAAAAAAAATACCGACAATGTTGTAAAAGTAACCAAATGAATACTAGTTTTTTTGTTGCCTCGGAAGTGTTATTAAGTTTCCCGTCATTTTTGTGATAAAACGTAGATAAATGCAACTTTCTATCCATGATACCTACCTACATTTTTGTATCAATTTTAAGGTTTACCAAAGACTTAATATCCGTCTATTTTACAGTATGACGTCAACATACTCTTATTTTACGTTATTTACTTTTAGATTATAAAGCGAAAAACAAAGTACACCAAAAACACATTGCCTTAAGTTAGTTTATAAACATAAAGTGAACAACACACACACAGAAAATCATTGTTTACAACCGAAATCAAAACCTTTATTTTAGAGTGGGAATTAAAATCCAGTCGGCCATTTGCTATGCATCAACAGTTACTGTTTATGGCCTCGTAAAAGGAGTTATAAAAGTCAACTTTTATTTATAAATTACTATTATTTAAGACATACTTTAGGTATGAATTTGTCAGTGAACTTTATTATTTGCCTTATATGAAACGTAAAGGTATTCTAGTGGATTTACCTCAATTAAACTGATATAGCAAGCATTGGTGCTAAGCATACATATCCTAAAAATGTAATAATAAACTGTGTTCCGTAATACAAATGGCACATTATTTTATTATGTAGCTTAAAAGGTATTTATCTGTATCTGAATTATTTAAAACTGTGAACACTAAGTTTAGTGTATTGTTGAAACCAATCAAGATTTTTTTAAATAGGAAACTATTGCCGTGGGAAGCGTGATGTCTAGTTATAATAAATTTTTATTTCAATACTGTATTTTAAATCATTTTTTTTACCAAATATTTTTTACCCCGAAAACAAGGTACAAGCCCAACGCCAATCTAGTAACACGCGTTCATTTGTAAGTTCATTAGATCAATTTGTACCAATAAAGTTGTGAGTGTGTGTGTGTATGTTCGGGCCCGGTTCCACCGACGCCGGCTAGGGAAGGGGTATGTCGAATCGATAATCGGCAGCTTTAGTGCCAGTTAGCTCGATTGATTGATATCTGGTTTGGTTAAGAGGAAGAGGTTTTACATGAAAAGGTTTTACTTGAAATTAAATTTTCTTATTCTACTCGTATTTTTATGATTTAAGTTTACGTGTAAATCTATATACATAAAACACAAAGGTGACTGACTGACTGATATAGTGATCTATCAACACGCAGCCCAAACCACTGGACGGATTGGGCTGAAATTTAGAATGAAGGTAGATTTTAAGATGTAGGCATCCGCTAAGAAAGGATTTTTGGAAATGCCACTTTTAAGGGGGTGAAATAGGGGATGCAAGTTTTACTTCTTAATACGAGCGAAGCCGCGAGCACCCACTAGTAAACGAGACGACTAAAATAAGTGTTTTCAGCTTTAGTATAAGTCACATTGTTTAGATAATAAAAATCTGTTGTTGAAAAAGCTTCGAATAATAAATATAAGTACTATTGAAAGAAAGATAAATATAGTAATATCAAACAACATAAATAATCTTTATCTATTATTGTGTTCACAATGTCAATGTCAAAATTAAAGTTAAACGAATTACTTAATACACATACATACATATATATAACAAAATCGGGAAAAGTAACATCCGAAAGCATCGCCTTAACACCACATAAGCAATATCGAAAATAATTTGGTTATAAAAAAATCAATCGGTTAAGTTACCGTTAACCATTGATTGCCGGTCAAATTAGAAGTTGTGTTTCCCATGGAACAAGTGGTTAAACCACGGTTCAACACGACTAAAATACTCAAGTAAACGCCATGACTAAAATGATAATATCTATTTGTGTTATTGTCTACAAATTTCGATAATTACGATATTTCTTTTTGTTTTCTGTCGACCGTGAAATGGTAGAAAAATATTGAATTTCTAAAATCAAATAACCATCATTCGATGTGCGTGTGGCTTGGTTACAGGCGATGTGTGTGCGTGTGGCTTGGTTACAGACGATGTGTGTGGGAGACGATTACTGTGTTTGATACACGAAACATTTGTATTATCGAGGAACAAAAAAAACAACTAAGTAAAGTTTATTTTTCCCATGACAAAATAATCTGATAGGTTTTGTTTTCCAGACAGTAATATTACCTCGATTTTAAGTAAAGACGATTGCAATCCATGTAATTGTATTCATAAATTTAGTTTTTTAATAGGATGCTATTTTTCTTCTTCTTTTCGTATGAGAGAGGCCAACTCTGGTGTCGAGAGTTTATCAAGCCGCCCTAAGGGCCTCTGACATGGCTTAACGACTGCCGTACTAAACAAATAGCCAGGACCTACAATTTAACGTGTCATTCGACCTACGGAAGCGCCTAAAATGGAATTCCACTTTTCAGTCACCCATCCGCGTTCTGACCGCGTCGACTTTTGCTTAATATTGGTAATCGCATGGGATTGCCTCCGCTAGCTGAGCTACGGGCGCTATGACGCACTAGTACGAACACAAAACATTACGTATCATACCTACTCCTTATTTTAGGCATACACACACTAACAAAAAAACTAAAACACAGAACCCTGGACCTTATTCCGAGGTGTCGCGAATTCCCATCCCATATAGGTAGCTCCATAATTCCGACTGAAACAAACCTTAACCCTCCGGGCGTGACTACCACTAGCGTCCCAAATATGGCTCGATGTGGCCCACGAGACCCATTTAGTGTTTAGTGACAATTAAAGCTACCACGGTGGCTGGCCAGATCACGAACGCTATTAGCATGTGTGTAAACGCCTTTAGTAGGACGTGTTAGCTGTGGACTCTTCTTTAGTCAGACTTTGGCTTTAAGAGTTTTTTTATTACTTTGGATTGCATCTGTTACTTGTTACCAACAAACGTTGGTTATAACATTTTATTAAAGCAATTATTTTCAAATTTCACTTATTTGCGTTCCATCTAGATCTCTTCGTAAATTAAAAAGATATATTTTTTCCTAACAATAACTTTTAAAGGCAGGAGTATAAACCTAGAATTAGCTTTAGAATTGTGCAGTAGAATTGACAATTACGTATGAAGCTTCTATTACGTATAACTTTAACAAGCTGTGAAATTCCATCTTCCCATGATTAGCGGCAACTATTAGACCCTAGACTTGTTTATACGTTTTTAATAACAGCACTTGAACTTTCATTTCAATTAAAATAGCGAGGATACTAAGTTAAATCGTAAAATTTTCTTATTTTTCTATTAATCTTAGCTCTATGTTAATTGTTTTTGCTCGCCATAAAAACTACAATACCAATTTACTCGGCTTATAATATTTAAATTTAAAACTTTCAATTTAATATTGTTATAAAAACAAACAAAACTAGTAGATATAATATCCAGTTGAGGCCAATAAAACCTTGCAATTATTTGTATTTAAATTCTTCTAAACGAGCTAAGCAATTACAGAGTTGTAAAAAATATAACATCTCTACAAATAAACATAGCTAATAGGGTCTCATGTAACCAAACATGTCTAGTTGAGTTTGTCTAAAATGACTGCACATTTCAGGGTTAAGGAAATAAATCGACAAAAATATGAATTCCTCATGTGAATCAAAGAACGTCCATAATTATGTGTATTACCAAGAAATACCTACATACATACAGTCCGATCGTTTCATCATTTGATGATTTGACTGCGCCACCGGCAGTGGATATTGTGCTTTGACTATTGACATATAAAGTTGAATATCAATTGAGCGATCGTCGAAAACGTCGAAACTGACCATTGGTTGTAAAATTATAACTTTTTTTTTGTTCGTTGGAGCTTTTTATAAGGTCGGAATAGTAGTTAATGGTCTTGGAGTAATTTTGTGAGGGAGACGGGGTAATTATGGCTCTTCGTGTGTCATTGTCGGTACCTCACCCAGTCTAATTCTGGGGCAAAATTGAAATAAAAAAAATGTGATGATTGTTAGGCCCCTGGTGGGTATGGAAGTCGATTTCGCGTTAATTCTGTGATCGTGGAATTTCGGTACAAAATTAGGCATCTTCGTTGGATTTGTTGTCGATTTTTTGTTTTGTCTGCAAACATATTATGTAAGCAGTCCAGGTCAAAAAGCAATAACAACACATTAATGACTCACAAAATAAATCCATTCCAAAAACTATTTCAACATACAAACGTCCAAAATAAATCATATCAATCTTACTGCACTTCTCTTTCTAATACACATCAACAGAGCTAAACAAAAAGGGCTAAAACTATTCGTCTTCCGCATAAAGTATAATACAAAAATCTTGAAGATTACAGTTTGATGATGGAACTATTTTTCGAAGTAGCGCTTGGGGCTTGGACTTGAGTTTTTTTTATCAGAGCCGTGGGTCATAAAAGGTTGAATAATGACTGACTGTAGCCGGGCCTGTGTTGTGACTGATGGCCATTAACATTCTTAAGGATAAGGTGATATAACTAACTTGATGTTTAGACTAAGCTAGGGAGAAAAATTGGTTTAAAAGTTAAAATATCCTATCCATACACTTATTTAATCCAATACAGATTCAGATATATAAAACTGTTTAGTCTGGTTACTTGATGCGGTACTACCTTCCATTAGCCTTGCTTTTGTTTTTGTAAAAATCAATATAACAATACAGCAGCTATTCTAAAAGCTTGCAAAATAAGTAAACATATGAATTAGCACTGCCTTCTATGTAGAATATTTTAATATAATACACGAATCATCAGTTACACAAATATTAAAACGTTTAAAGTTTTTTATAGTAATCAAGAACATCTCAAATCTAGTTTTAATAACAGTACAAAAAGCCCACAGACTGCTAAAGTGCTAATTTGGATCATCAAAATGGCTACGACAAATGTGTATAATACAGCAACATTGCTCAAAATGACGGTTTAATAACTATGTAGGTACCTATGTATATGTATATAGTCACGCGAACCTAGCATTGAAGTAATTGTACTAGAATTACACGGAAGGTTCCTGTCACTTATGTTAAAATGTTGTACCTAGCACTCACATAACTCAAGGTAGAAAGTTAAGAACTGAATGAGATTTCATTAGAAGTAGATTCAAGAGAAATGGGTGTTTGTGAGATATTCAATGTATGGTGCTAGTGCAGTTTCACTGTTAGTATATAGATAAGATTTATTTAAGTTGACATATTGTATGATTACATACCTATTATTATGTTTGACATGATTTTAATAACAAAAAATTTCATTATTTTATTAATAAAACTAGACATTGTAACTTCTAAAATTTTATAAAACTAAATGTTATACTTAAATTCAATTTGACGAGATATTGTAATTTGTGTAGCATATTCTGTGATATTAGTACTTATACCTATACCTATGTATGTTACAATTTTACATTATCAATAAAAATTCTTTATCTTTATCTTTTATCTTTTATCTTATAGTCATATATTACTTTATTCGCATGTAATATATGTTGGGATTCAATTTAATAATATAAGTCTTCTGTATTTCAACTGCTAGATTGAACAACACTAAACCACTAGACATAAAATACGCCATGTAGATGTTTTTTTTCTATTTCTTATTACTTAGTAGGTAATTTGTGACTTGGAATTGTTCTTCAAAATCTGTTCTGAACCTTTAAAAACGTGGAATCATTTGTACCCTAAGGGGTTCTAGCAAGGCTACAATTTGAATCTCCCAAACTGTATTTTTTTAACTTTTTCCGTAAAATTAAGCTGAGCACGTACGGCGTTGCACGGTTGCTGGTAAATTATATTGCTGATTACTTGTATTACAATCACTTTATTTGCATTATTGCTACCTGGATTAAACAGTATTATCGGTATAGCTTCTTTTTATCGAATGAAAGTGGCCAAGTCTGGTGTCGAGAGTTTATCAAGCCGCTCTAAGAGTCTCTAGTATCCCTATAGTAACAGAGCACTAAGAAGAATGAGAATGTATATTATACATAGTGGAATGAGAAAGAATTTGATTTGGATTTTATATGACGTTAAAATGCAACATATCATCCAATAAAAAGCAATCAATATGGGGGTAGATAGCACTGTGTCATATGTCCTGCAAATGAAACGTTTTAATAAATAAATTAGTTCCCTAACATATGTTTCTTAAATAACCCCGCATTTATAACTTACTTCTGGTATTTCAAATGTCACAATGTCATACAAACCAATCCAAGGTTTCTTACACGAAATTGGTATGAAAATGACTACCTCTACATGTAGACGTGTTATTAGAGATGGATTACATGAAAATTATACTGGAATTAGGTTTCTTAGTAATGATTTAGATTTTTTGTGGGGTTCTGACAAAAAGTAGGCGATGCGTCATTCAGAGATGTTTGTGGGAGGAAATAAAGATACTAGAGATCGTATAATTGTGTTGGCTAATATGTGGATATGAAATACTTGAAGATAATTGGAAACATTGATGAGTAATTAATAATTGTTAAATCAAGAGGTACATCGGTGATTTAACTATTCGCTTGAAATTCAGTGTCAATGTTTATTGTTATTTAAATAATAATATATGTAAAAGGCCCTTGATTTTACAACATACTTTTGTTAATGCGTTACTTAAAACTTCTAAACACATTTCACTAAATTTCCTCCACAACTCATAACCTTCAAACGCAGTCCATATATGGCCCAACCATAACAGACCATAGACAAATATGGCCGCCGTTTTTTCTACCGTCATTATTGTCCATTTTTTCGTCGGTCATTATCCGCCAGATCCCGCGTTAGCCCATAATGATACCAAGTCAAATTACAAACCACGGTGGGTTCATATTAACATACCTAGCTGTGTGTATCATTTGCTTTGGAATAATGTTGTGAACCAAGCTCTGGTTAGCGATTATGGGGTAGGATTGTGTGATTTGATCTTTACGAATTCGGTTTTTCGTGTGACTTAAGGCGAGGTGACGTGGTTTTGAATTCTGGGGCAACAGATGAATAAAAACAAAATAAATTAGAAAAAAATTAGGATCACCTAAGCTATTATAATATGTTTTTTAAAAGATGGTAAGAAAAAAGAGGTACGTGACAAACAGATTTTACTGAAAAACTTTTTAATAATTTTCTGCAGTAACTAAAGACGAAACGAAAAGCAAACAGGAAAAAGAAAATCGTTACTTTCGGTTTTAATTTATTTTTTATTAACAATCTGTTACCTATTTTTCTTTCGAACACCACGTCAATACTCCACAACTATAAAATTAATTGATTCAATTAAGAGAGCTGAATGTTTACAACAAAGGCCGGAGGCGAGCTATTCGCATCAAAATAAATTGAAAAAATAATTCGAAGCGATGCTTGTATTTGTTTGTCATTTGTTTTGCAAAGAGCTACAATTGGATTTGAAACAATTGAAGAAGGTTTTACTAGCTGTGTTGAAGATATTTTATTTTTTTATTTAAATCCATCATCATCATCATCCACGGCCGGTTTCGTCCCACTGCTGGGTCCATAGGCCAAGTAAATAATGTAATAGGTGAAGTATGGTATGCTTCATAAACATACAATCAGCGACACAAATCAATCACACTAGCCTAAAACGATGTAATTACCAATCGGTTTTGTAATGTTGGATCTTTTCTTACTTTGATCATACCTATATCATACCATTTTTTAGTATCTATATACCTATATTAAGTTAAGTGAAATTTTAGCGACCACTTTAACTGCAAACAACTCTGTAACACTGAATAAAAATTCTCAGACCGTGAGTAAACAGATGAAAATAGGCAATTACATTCACTAATTATAGCCTCGTTGATATCTTTAACATATAGTTAACCCTAATTCGAATCTGTACAAATTAGTTCACAGCGGTACTTAAACACCGTTAACCCTAAACTAGGCACCCCTAAAAAGGATCTGGTATGGGTTCCAAATAGACCTGTGCGTGGATTTTGTTATCAGAGAGCAAAGAGAAGGTAAAACCACACGTTACTATTGGTTAAGTTTTTACACAGCTATATAAATTCACATAATTATATGTTCTATTTTCGGGGTATGTCTGTGTATGGCAGTTACAGTTTTACTCATTTCAATTTTTTTTATATACATATTTATGGTTAAACGTATTCTTTTTTTAGGGTTATATTACAGACCTATTTTGTATGTATTTTTAATATCATAGAAATTAATTTCTACCCCGGTTAACACTTAACACATAGGTTTATTTTCCCAAACAAATTCCACCGGCAGACACGATTAGTATTTATAAAAATATTATGTAACAAAACATGTACATAATGTAATATAAGTTTATGTCTGAATTAGATCCCAGATTTTACCAGCTGCATAAAACCTAAACTAAAGAGCAGCGTTATATAAACATGAGCTTTATTACTACGCGATAAAGTTTACATTTGCCTTTCACTCGAAAGTACTTAACTAAAGAGGTCTTAAACGATGCAGTCATGTAAAGAGTCTGTAATGGCAGAATTCAAGGGACTTCCAATTACCGCCATATTGGGCCGGCATTGTGCCCTCTAGTGGCGGAATAAGGAACCGATTGGGTGATATTTGTAATTGGAAATTGGGTTTGAATTTATTAGATGATGGTTGAAGACGGGTGTCAAAAATATTGAAAGTGAATGTAATTTAGATTTAACTTAGACAGGTTCGAAACCGTTTTAGAAGCATCCGATATGGCTTCGTCATTGTTTTAGTAATACAATCTGCTAGGACTGTGTAAATGAACGATACCAAACTCAGATGTGAATGTTGGAAATATTAGTTATTTTGTTCTTATACATATTGCTTTTTCTTCAACAGAAGCAGCATCGACCCGTAAACTCATTTGGGCTCTAGACCCTACAACTATTTAAATTTTCCGAGTGGCTGAAGCTCAGTAATTTAAACAAAATCATATTACAATTCGTAATATGATTTTGCTGCTTTGACAACTGAGACCATGGATTACATCGATATAGATACTTGTACAAACAACTAATTTTTTTGTATTTTTTTAATACTGCATTCAATTAAAAATAAGGATTTTGCCAATTATTCCTTCGTACAATGGGTTTATATAATAATCACATATAGATAAACAAATAAAAAAGCTATTAACATTACCAACAAACTTCAATCGGGCACTTCGAGCTACTGTTTGACGAAGGAGTCAATAAAAATTGTAATACAGCTTCCATGGCCAAAATTTTTAACAAAAAAGTGAAAAATAAATGATTTAGTTAGGTATTGTAGAGGTCATTCGGTCACTTTTTTACTGTCAATTTTTCAGCTAGCTTTTGTTACCGTTTCATGAAATCTACTCACCGTCCAGGGAGTAATCTGCGCCATGCCGGCAAGGTGAGACCATTTGCCACGGGTATTAGCCTTTATTTTATTATTCCCAGCGAACAATGCCAATACAGGCTCACCTGAAACAATAGTTACTACCGAACGCGGCTCAACAAATGATCCCCGCTAATGTCACGAACAATACATTCTAAAATATAAATAACTTGCGTTTAGTAAGCAATATTATTTTGCAACTTGTTGATATTATTTTATTTGTGTTAACCACCAGTTTCTTAGAAACAATTTTTATTTTCACGCGGAAAAGTTTTTAAAGGAATAATATGTCCGCGAATCAGAGGGACACAAAATGTTGTCATTAATCAAATGACGTCATGTTGAACTGATTTGATTGGCCAATTTAATAACGATGACGACAAGTTTTCGCTGTGTGAACTTCGTCGCCTTTCGCATCAAAAGCTAGATTATGACCTAGACTACACAATCATTTGGAGTGTGGGACACTTACGTTTAGCTCATTCAAGTATCCAAAACAGGATGACATTCAAATAATCTAACTTAAATTGTCAATAACGTTCTAATCTGTCAAAATTTCCTGTCGTAACTCTTTCATTAGCAGTCTGACCACCCACTAAATTAATAAACTCGATTATCTAATAAAAATGACGAATTTGACGGTCGTGGATATCTTAACATACTGAAAACTGTTTTGCGTTTTGTCCGTATCATAAAATGACCTTTTTAAATTTACTACAGATCATAAAAGCAATGGTTATCGTACAGAGAACTGGATTCGTAATCAAAAGGATCGGATACATTAAAACACGGCGACTTAGTAACGACCGCCCTCATGTACAAGAAACCAATAAACATGTATTTAAACGTACTCAAACAGTTATTGTAAATGTTTCAAGAAATGCTGATGAAAAAATTTGCTCACATTTTAGTAGCGTTATGTCAGAAGTTTGTGGAATTTGTTAAGAGTTTTTCGAAATCAAACTCCTTGGGACTAAATTATTGAAATTAATAACTTGGTTTAATCGTTTTAAGAAAGAACAACCCAGGCCAATGATTGAATGTATAAAGATAAGTGTAGTAAACACAACTATCTAATAGACATGAGTACACATGTATTTAGGTATTAAAACCGCAAATGAAAGCTTAATCTGCATTTATAGCCATTAGAGTCAAACGTAAAGCTACTGTGCTTAGTAAAACACAAACGTCAAAAGCACCGCCTAATGCCATCATTTCCTCTGCTCCTGGAGCTTTTTTATAGGTTTCGATTCTGTCTATCGACTAAACAAAATATTTTAAGTCAGTACCTAAACTTTACTTTTATTTTGATCTTTAAGAGTGCTTGATGACTTGGCCAATGACTAAACTTATAATTTTAAGTGTTAATATTTTTTATACTAAAAAAATACACGTAATAGTACTCGATATAAAGTCACTTCAAACACTTCGATATGCTAAGGCCCTACTAGCCCAATCAAATAACGGTATTTTTTCTCGTCATTAAGATTTATATTTGATATACAATATACAAGTAGAATATTTAATTGGTTTATTTATTAATGTGTCATCAAAAGAAACTTAAAGATCCGTCCTATCCTTCTTAATGTTGAATTTACTGAAATTTACAAATTATACAACATATAACTATATGGGTACTGACTCTAATTCTATCTTCACCAAGCCTAGTGCAATCTGTCAATGTGGTTTGAATAAAAAAGTCGGGAGTATTGTGGTAACAGCAATGGTTTTGTCAATAAGAAAATAGACATCAGAATTATTGAAAATCGATTTAGATAAACACAGGACAGTCGTGGATAAATGTTTTTTTCTGTTCGGTTAGATTTATTGCTAATTATTCAGTGGAAATGCTAAGTAACTTTCTAGAAATATATTTACAGTCTTTTGTAAGGGTTATATTTTTATGAATACAATAACTTAAATACTCAACATTTAGATCACCGAATCATAAAATGTGAACAACATTGTATATATAGCGTCTAATAACTATGTAAATATAAACAAAAAGAACTAAAATTTTAGTATTTTTATCATAAGTAGGTACGTTCCCGATTAATTCTGAATCAGATACTGTTTTTTTATATCAGTATTATTATATGTACACCATCCATACTGTTACTCCGGTTGCCGCCATAAAACCAGGTTCTCTTTCAATGCTCGCTGAATATTGGAAGCCTCCGTCCATTCCTACGACATTTTACACGCGCAATTATATTGCCTCCACTTTTTCTACCATTTCTTTGAACTAAACTATAAAAGGCATTTACAGCGCATTTCAAGTATTCGATATAATCGTATTCATATCGAGATATAATCGTATTCACATCGAATGAGAATTTGATATTTATTTCATGTATCAATACTGTGTTATAAATCTTATAGGTGTAATAACGTCATAAAGTACATTTACTTGCCTTGAAAGCTCTTTTTAAATCGATCTGCTAATCCTTTAGCTTTGAATCTATAAAAGCCTCTCGCTCTGTTGACTGACTCAGTTTAATAACTTGATGTCATAATTAACTCGTATTCAACTTCACTCAAGTACCCAAATAATGCATATTCAGGTGAAATATCAATTTAAACAGATGGTTCAACGTACAAATTTCGTAAGATTAATCATAAATGTACTTAAATTAAAATTTGTATTCGCCGAATATTACCGATCAAAATAACTGAGCTTAAATCATTTAGTCTGATCTACTAGCATAATGAGTAAAGCAGTTTTACTCCATGGATAACCCTATTTTAGTTTTTTTTAAATATTTCTTTAAAATATGTATGTATTTCCCTAACATTTCTCCATCAAACCTTGGCTGTGCCAAACAAAACTGCATCTAACCTCAGCAAAGTCATCGCATCCCCAATTCATCAGAGCGGTGCACTGACATTTGACTACAATCTAGTGCATCTATAGAATACATTAGACTTAATAAAGGGACTCGGCGGTTTTCATTAGGACTCCAGCCCTATCTAGATTGAGGACAGAACGCAGGGCTGCCGATTAATTGGTTGTTGCCGCCATCTTGTTTTTGTTTGTTAAGTTGGTAGTGGTGACACGTGATATGTGAACTATTTTTGAGGTTTTATTTGTTAATTTTCGTATGTAATTTAAAAAAATAAACTTTTTATTTGAAACAATTAAAATGTTTTACAGTGTTAGCTTAATCTATGACTAATCCTAACATTATAGCTATAAGTTTTCCTTAATTATCAAGCTTTCTATGCAGACCTGCATATCTAAACTAAGCAGGAGCTTGTATTTTATATATACATGTTCCCTATTTGTATGTAATTTTTTGTGTAATTGGTCGTATAGTACGGCGTTAAACGGTTTGTGTATAGAATTTTCTGGAATAATTTTATTCTATATTATTTTTATGTAATAATGTAGAATTGGTATTCTACAAAATGTTATTAAGGGTGCTTTGCAGATTCAATATTTAAGAAATAAATCAAATTAAAAAATTGCTTTTTGCATTATTGAATTATGGCTTATAACAGCTATTTTCCTTTGCCAAACGTTTCTTTCACACAATTGTTTCATCCAAAAAGTATATTAATTAAACACACCAATACATTTCCCTTATTTTCCATAGCCAACCCTACAAACACCCGGAATAGTTCAGGAGACAGATCGACGGGTAGTTTTTTCTCACTAATTAGACTAATGAGCTTTATTTTATTTTTGGCTGTTGACGTTTTTTTACTAATTGGAGCTAAGTTTAGCAGCTCGTTTGTTTAAGTTATCTAAGTTTTAGTATCGACTAACTCTGTGCTAAAGCTTTTAAAGCAGAAAGACTTTTAATTGTGCTTTTAATTAATTGGCAATGAGTTTCCTGGTTTCTCAGGGTTAAAAACGTTTCAAAAGAAATACAATGTTAGTTACTCGATAATTTTGAAAATTCTGTTGCTATTTCGACTTATTAATATTTTATTTAATAACGTTTTCTCTGCAATAAAAGAAATATACATTCAATAGCAATAAAGTGAATATATTTATTATTTGCCATTCTTATATTATGAAACAAAATTTATGAATAAAATACTAGTTTAACATCAAATTGCAATTCAAAATTACCAACAATATTATATAAATATATGTCTACATTTTCTGAAATCCCCGCTACCGACCAAATTGCCATAAAGTACAGTCAGCAAAACAGTAGACATCTGTTATTGCTATCAACGCGACCCGTAACTTCGGCCCCAAACGGATAATTGCATAAAATTCCGAATAAAACTGAACACAAGTAAGAATCGAGTTTTTACCCGCGTATTTGGTGGTATCATAATTTCTTGTCCAGGCTTGTGTTTGAGGTTTTTTTGCGCTTTAGCCGCGGCGGCGTTTTTTGATACCCGCGCAGATAATTCGGGCGGTCGCCATTCGGAATAATGTGGCCTACTTATTGATAGGGTTGCCAGCGTAGAGTAGCTAGCATATATGTAGATAGATATAGATAGTGTTTGTGATAGAAATTAAGAAACATTTTTGCATTGCGAATATTGCGTTTATTATATCATATTCCACGGGCGAAATTTCAAGTGGTTCACGAATCAAAGTTTATTAAAAGTGTTTGTGTTACCAATTGGGTTCACACTAGCTCTGGGTATAGCCGATTCCAATAAATATACTTATGGGATTGTATCTAAATTTAAATAACTTGATAAACACTACACACATGCAATTAAGCTTTTTAGTGACAGACTTTTTGCAAAAGACTAATATTTGACGTAAGACTTGAAGTTTTTTTTGTATAAGTTTTATTATGAAAAAATATATACTCGCATGGCAACCTTAATCATTGCATCTGCAGACGGTACCCATGGGTTATGTAAGTCGATCTTTTATTCACTTTTTACTGAAGTCCAGTTATAGCCCAGTAATGGGTGTGATGCGGCATCTTTACGAATTCATTTTACTCTGATGTAACAAAGGCACAGTGGCTGTGACGTCATTGTAATCTATTAACTTTTTTAGAAGTAGTATGTAGGGCTTTTTGATTGGTTTGGATGAGAATGTCCAGAAAATGAAGATCAGTGAATATATTTTAAAAGTAGTGGTACATAGAGGTGCGATGATTATTTTCAAGAACAATAATATAAAGTTTTTTTATTATTTATATATTGTAATATCCATGTTTTTTTTTCAACTGCGTATTGGGTTTCACACACAAGCTTTTATAAAAAAAAAAACATTTTCGTTCCCCAAACCAAACTGCATAAAAGCTCACCTCTTGAAATTGAATCCTCCCAAAAGAAAGTAATCAGTATTTATTCATCCATGTTCTTAATACAAAGTTGCTCTCGTTAATATCTTAACGCTTCAAACAAGAGTTAATAATGTCTTATCGAAGGAGCCGTGACTTGTACTGATAAATTTAAACAACTTTTTAACTTCCGAGCTTCTTTTTGTCATCGATACGCAGGTTTTTCGGTTGGGAACTCTTTCCTTTATTTTTGGCAACACACTTTGTACATTTGTCTGAGGTAAGTTGAGGTAAATGTTGGAATAATCTAAAATTTGATCATATTACATACTGTTTTGTTTGCTATATGTTAATTTTGTCTGCAAACTTTTCTATACATTACCATAGTTTCGTATTTCGTAACCTCTAATTATCTCAACAAACGGTACTCGCTTCCAAAGAAAGCGGCAGAGATTGAAGTCTGCTCCGGCGTGGGCTAACCTCACATTGTCTTTCACAAATAAACAATCTAAGAGCTGCGTCGCATCGCATCACTCTATGTCACGAAACTTGCCGAATTACAATACATCCCATTGTGAAGTCGGCTCCGCGCCGAAAATTCCCGAATAAATGCCGAATCCGGCCGACCTGTCACCTCCGCTTGTCTTTTAAAACGATACCGCATTGTCTCTGGTTCACTTGACAACGCTTCCACACTTGGAATTTCAACTCTATTGTAACCAACATAAGGTTAAATTTACTCGAGCTGCAGCGGAATTTAAAGCTTGTCAACCCTTGACACTTGAAATTCGACTTTGTGTGTTTTGTTTTAGGTTTATTTTTGTTCGGGTTTGAAAATGCAGTATTTATGCAGTATACCGGACTTTCGTCCGTTGACAGCGCCTATTTATTGCACGTTGCCGAAAATCGAGCGAATGAATTAATGGGTTTAATTCGTTTGATTTAGTGTAGAATAAAGCGAATGTTATTTTATGTTGAATTCTTTTCCTGTTTCGTAATATAAAGTAGCTTCCAGTTTGTACATTTGATGTAATTGAAGATGCCAGGCTGAATTACGATTATTAAAACACATATAAAAAAATAATCAAGTCACTTGTGTTTTATAATATTTAGCCAGCGTTAATAGGATGAGATTCGAACACATTCCGGAACAAGAAAAACAAAGAAATGAGACAAAATATATTTAAAAAATTACCAATATCTTTTTGAAAATCGTATCCAAAATTCAAACTTAGATCTCAAACAAAACCGTCTCCTTAGCAGATTCTATATTTGAAAGCAGCGTCAATTAGCCGCACAATTAACGTGAGCAGTATGTGTGCGATGGTATCTCGCGACCCGAGGCTATCGGGCGCCGGTTCGAGTCCCGCTACTGGTAAATGTTGTGATTTATCGGAAACACCGTTCGTTTGGGGTTAATTGTGCCGGTGAGAATGGAAGCGGATTTGGTTAATGTCAGGGGATTATATTAGTGTGCTTATTGGGTTAGTAGATGTTCAATTATATATCAAAGAAGAGTCTTAATGAGCATAAACTACTTGTTATCCTGGATCAGTTGGTAACACCACAGTGCTTCAGTATATTTTTCTAAACTTACAATAAAATTATTAGAGAATTTAATCGAAAACGTATATTATTATCTTACATTGAGTGATTGAGGCTTTGCTTAAAATATATATTGACAAAACTGAAGCCTACTCCAAAAATTGAAAGCAAAAGTACTTACATCACTTACATAGTTTAAAAAAAATCTTGGAAACGATAAAGATCGGCGCTAAGCATAAATCGATATCGAACCCAAACGGAAAATCCGATGATGAATATTGCAAAATAGTTCTCGTTAGGCGTTTTTATTTAAGCAATAACCATTAAAATTACATAAAAAATGAATCCGTGTGATGATTCACAAAGACACCGATTTTATGTTTTGACCGCAATATACTAGAATATGTTTTAGTGACTATTGCTCGGAAAAAGTAATAGTAATTAGAATTATGTACAGACTATATTTATTATGCCATACAGACTCACTAAAAATACATTTTTAAAAAGATGGTCCATAGAAATTAGTTAGACAAACTTTTTCAAACGTTTATAAAATAAATACCGTATTTTAATCGAAAAATAGGCAACTTAGTATAACAACCCCCACGTACAAACCTAACACATTTAAAATCTTCAATGATTGATATTATCACCTATGACTTTATACACGAATCTAAGGACTTTACAGCGCCCCTAGGGACTATGGGCATAGTTTATCAGATGTATGTAACTCTGTATAATACTTAAAAATGCCAGTTAAGAGTCAATGACCTGTTATTTCGAAGCTCTCCACATTTCATAGTGCATTTTTCAACTAAACTCCGAGATACGACGATCTGATAAACTTCTCGATACCTGATTATTTAAATAAAACTAATGACAGATTTTGTAATTAAAACGGAAGATTCGTTCTTTTTTATTATGCGGGTGTGATTCTGCGAATTAAGAAGAAAATATTAAAAGCAACATAAAATATATCATATAATAACGTTTTGTTAAATAACACTATGTGGCTTTATATATCACTTGCATCGTCTCACTACTTGACATTATGAAAGCTAAAGTTTGTGAGTATAAGTATGTTTCTTTATTTTACTCGTTCAAACGGCTAAACCGATTTGGATGCAATTGAATACGGAGAATTCTAGATTAAACGAGTAACACCGCGGGGTGTCGCTCGTGTTGAACATGGAAAACAAAAATGTATAAAATGCGTTAAAACCTAACCTCACATAACATGCGAGCAAAATATTCAAGTTCAAATCGAGTGCTTTAAATGTTTTATACCTTTCTTTTCCCGAGCCCGCTACCTACACGGCTACAGATCGCCTCTACGTTACAATTTTGTCACTGAATCAATTACATTGGGTCCATATTCGAACACAACCTACCGATAGCATTCTAATATGTAATAACTATAAAATTATTCCAATACAAAACTACTTGGCGAAAGGCAGACCGTATCACGTACAAGCTGAATCTTAATACTATTTATGCCCATCACACGATTGTAACCTGTAACATATTCGATTAGAGTTCAAACTTCCTTGCGCCCGTCCGGGATTTTAAAACTGGTAGTGTTGTAGGAAATTGGGTTTTATCATATTGTTTTAAGGTTGTTTATTGAATGTGTCGGGGGTGCGGTGGAGGGTATCAAGTTTCGTTCTCACTTCGTCAGGTGTCGCTAGTAGAGGGGCTTTGTTTTGTTCACTTTTGTCCTACAGAGTGTGAACCCGACAAAAAGTCGGTGGGAGGAAGCGAACGCACGAAGAATAGCTCCCTTTTGAGAGGTTTTTGTTGTTCATTTCGGGAATATGAAAAGGTGTGTGTCGAATGTTTGGGGTCGGTGGGGGGATTCCTGTATGCGGATTTCGCTTTTTTGTGTCTGGGTGAAAGTGGATGCATTTACATTCAATGCGAAATGGAATTAAGACGATAACGAAAATGCTTTTAACAAGAACAAATTCAAGAAAATCTTGAAAATAGTACATTATAGTGCATCAACGATTTTCATCATCGTGTTTTTCAGCCCTCACGATGTTTACCTTCACCTCGTGCAAGTGCATAACGTGATAAACAAGTCATAAGTGTAGGGCCGGCTTCGAACTATGTATGTTATGTCGGGTCGGGACAGCAAAAACAGACGCTTAACTGCTGAGCCCACTTCTATTTTTTGCCGAATTTCAATTTTCAATTTTCTACAAGACATTTCTAGACAAGCCCTCGCGACCTCGAGCTCTCGCTTCGCTCGTCCAATGTCGAAGCCGGCGCTGTGTCCGGCGAGGTGTGACGTCGTCGATCATAGGAGATGTTATCCGAGGGCGATAGGGCGGTGTTCAATGGGAGCCAGCATGACAGTTTTACTTTGGGCACCTAGCTGGACTGAGGTGTACTGGTGGAAGAAAAATAGTAAAGGAGGTTTGATAATGTATCTAATACAACTTAGATGAATTTTAATATACAAAAATCAGGCTTGCTTATAACACTCTTTTTGAATATTTTCGATGTAAAAGCAAAAAATAAGATATTCCAACAATACAATACAAAGTTCAATCTTGTCACTTTTTTTATCTAAACTTTATGTACATAAGGTTGTTAAAAGTGAATAATAAACGTACATGCATACTAATGAATTGATCAACAAATCAACACGTCTCTATGTTATATGCGATTTTATTCCAAATCATATCTGATTTAAATCATGAGTGTAGAAACTAGAAATCAGACAGAAAAGAAAACAATTTAGAGAACTCATCAGACAGAGATTAAATTTCCCCTAATCCTATTTTTTCCCCATCAGTACATGAAAAGCGACATTCGAGTTTTAATCCGCGTCCCGTGTAAGTATTTCAACACGATCTTACACGATCTCGTCAAACTAGCTGCATCTTCTGTCTCTGTCGCCCCTGCACAGGTCAGATGAGATTAGTGAGGGACGCGAGATGATATCCCGGAACCAATGTTGAAGATATGTGGCGTAGAGATTGATACAGTATGTAAGGTAATTTTCTTATAGGAATTGAATTGATATGATGGTATAATACATTGCGCTTGCAATATCATCTAATTTTTCTATAAACTAGGTTAGGGAGAAAAAATATTAATAGGGAATTCATTTTTTTTCATTAAAGAATCAATAATTGAAATCTACTTTACATCTAGACATGTCCGCGTATTGTATCACATTTAAATACCCATATAGTCTCAAATGAGCCTTATTTATTTAATAGTAATTATTGTTTCAGCGTCGGTTACAAAAATATTGACACCAGAATGCACCACTCTCATTTCATAAGCTATAAATCAATGTTAAATTAATTAATCTAATTAATTCAGTTATTGTAACAAATAACATAATGATTATAACCGAGTAGCAAATATCATTTCGTTATTTAATTATATATAACACAAATGTCTTAACCTTATGTACTGTTTCCAAATACACTATACCATTATGATCTCATTAGCATGAAAAGAATAGCTGTGTGGAATAATGCATCCGATGGTCGGACAGCACGCTCTGTGGTAGGTAACGTACTGCCTTATCTTTGTACCAAAATTGATATAACTAAGTGTAAATGAATCACTTAAGTTGAAGAGAAATCTGAGATGAAAGAATACTTTTTCTACATAACATTTTTTTTTTTAAATTATCGATAATTCTAAATTATATGACACTTTATTTATTCTTAAGGTTTGATTTTTATTACCTGGACGACCTTTCAAGTATTATACATGTTGTGAAGATTTCAACTGTAATCATACCTGAAACAAACCAAAATACTAATCAGTACTATAATATGAAAAGGAAAAAACATAAATTCAAACAACAAACGCATACTCTTTTGAGTGGATGACTCTAAACACGTGAACATATGTGTCCCATTTCTTAATTGAAAACCAGAACACCTATTTCCGACGTACATATTGCTGTTTGAGTTTTATAGAAAGTAGTACAGCTGGAAAATTTTATAAGAAATGACTTAGCTTTATTACCAAAAACATTATGGTCAAAGTACATTTTTGGATAAATTTTGTCATAAATTTCATGATCATTAAAGGACGTCCTAAAATTGGACATACCGTTCATTTTAATTACTTCCTCACAATGTTTTTAAGGTAAAAGCTTTGGTTTTATTGCCCTGATATTAGTGCTGTAAATTTTAGAGTAATTAATGAGGTCCCGACAATTTGCGAGACTGTTTAATACTGTCTCTTTAGGTTAGAATACTCATAAAGTGTTGCGAAATTGGAATGGAATATTTGCATTTATATTTAGTAACATAATAACTATACATGTATTGTTATAAAGGTATTGTTTGCATTGATAATTATATTATTACTATAATTACAACTATTCGCAGATGTGTACATAGGTCTAGCTAGAACTATCTAGAACATGCCATTTTCCTTGATTTATCGCATATTTTTCACTGAAATTAGAAAACTCCTTACTTACAAGCTACATTATATTGATGAATTAACACAATAAATACCTAAAAAATTTGAGAAATTAACAAATCAGTAGCTTACAGCAGGTACAGATCATCATTTCAATCGTCCGAAGTGGTTTCTTAACATCATCTCTCATTAGTAGAGTTTTATATCAGGAAACTGTTACTGATTGACTAATCAACTCGACTCCATCATAAGTTTATTATTGGAAAGCTTTTAGTACTGTTAATGGACGATTGAAGAGAATCGACTCGATTGACTGAGATTGATAAAAAGGGATGTTTTTTTTAAACTTTGATGGCTTACGCTTGACTACAGCTTGTATGAGACCAAAATTATTCAACTATGATACTCGACCATTGGCATTGTATTATTAATTGTTTTATAATTATTATTGCAAGTATAATTATTTGTATTATAAATTCTAAAGATTATTTTTTTGTGCCAAAGTCCTATTTGGTAACATAAACCTGTCGAACAACAGTATTATGTAACAAAACTAAAATAACCTACTCATTGATCACTAATACAAAATAAAACATACTCCTATTATTTACACTCTGAATGGAATCTATCCAAACACATGCGCAAGCTTCTCAATATTAAATTTAAATATTAAATCCACATTAAGAATCGCGACGACATTTTTATTATAACGAAATCTACATAAAAAGAAGTCTCTATGCAAAATTAATAAAATAATATGTCTAAACTTTTGTCTGCTAAACGTTAGAGAATAGAATTCGGTCTGAATAGCGTAGTTTACATAAATTAATTAGGTATTTGAACAAAAAACTATCATTAGTTTCTGTGTAATGTAGATGACATGGCTACTTTATGGCAAAAGGAAAACATAATAAGTTTAAAGAAACAGGTTCCGTAGAAATAGATTTTTAAAATTTATTTTTTGTGAAGCATAGACCATTTAACATTTAGATTAAGTCTAGGTTCCGGTTCCTATCGAACCGGCCGTACTGACCTGACTTATTTGATTCGGCAAAATGTTAGTTATTTATGCAAAAAATTAAGACACGAATTTGAAAAAAAACAATAATGAATTGACTTAATAGTTTCACAATAACGTTCATTTCTGTAATTAACATTTATAACTTCAATATTATTTTTATACAAATATTTTATGTTTTTCTCAGCCACGGAACTCTAAAACGAGAAACATCTTTAATGGAACCTAGTTCTTATCTCAGATCCAGACGCATTTACTTGACAAAATATAAATAGCGTTTCTTTTCGGTGACAAAAAGAGATATAGCGCAGCTACTGAATGTCAAATGTCAGTGTTTTGGAAATACACTTAAGGTGGTAGAAGATTAATAGCTCTATTTTAAGGTAGGACCCATTTAAATCGTTTCCGATACGACTAAAAGTCTTTCATTATAATTTTGCAATATTTAGACAAGATTTAAAACTATTCTACAATTTTTATTGAAAGAAAATCACATCACAATTTTGTCACTAGAATGGTTTAAGAATATTTGAGTTTACGGGCCTTGAGTTAAAAATTCTTAGACAATAACAATAGGTACCAAATTTTTTATAAAACATTGATGAAAAATGCTTAAAAATATTAGCGAACTTTTTGATTTACAGTTTTTCACGAGCACTCTAAAACATAAAAAAGTGTCAAAGACTTTTGAACAGTTTATACCTATTTTTATAATATGTGATCGGTAGCATTCCTAATTCGCTCCGCACAATGTGAAGTGGTGACGGACTCTGTAAATATATGACACTATTGGGATATGCATTCTTTTCTTAAAGATAAGATACTGTGTGGCTGTGTGTATATTTTATGGAAATTGAAAGTGTGTGTCACAGCACCATTCAAATTGAATTGGGAGTATTCATAGAATGTTTAACACCAACTTTATCAAAAATAAGTGGGTACCTGTAAAACTGTATTTAGTGATAATTCACACAGAAACCATTAAATCTTTTTTACAAGCCATCTAATTAGTTATCCTATTAAATTATTTTTCTTTACTCGTTTAGATGTTTCAAACACCAAGTTTAATCAAATTTTTTAAATAAAAATAAAACTGGTATTACTTAATACCCGTGTTTGGAACCTGTATGCATAGGAAATATTAGTTCTGCACCTTACGTATCGGATAAGGTGTAAAATAGTGCACAACGCCCTCCACGTAAACCTATCTTGTTGCGCTTAGAACACAATCGAGATAAATAATTTCCACGAGAGATGTGTTAGACCTCCTTTGGCCTTGGTTAGTATTGAACTGGCTGTTAATCTCAAGTTTCAATTACTGCTGAAGAGAAGTTAACAGTGAATGTAAAATAATGATATTTGTAACAAACTTATTTTTCTTTCGATTTGAAAACAATATGCGTGATACAGAAACGATTCACAAAACAGCTTTATTGTAGATATTGCAAATTGATTATGATTAGCAAATAAATGTCAGACCTATATTTTTTCTTTAAATTTTTTTTAACCTTTATATAACTTGCTCCTTTACTTTACTAGTCAGTGACCACAGATACCTACACCTATCTTTCATTGTTCCATTATTGGCTGACCTGTTAGCTTAGTTGGTAGTGGCTCTGCCTTCTAATCTAGGGGTTGTGGGTTCGATTCCCGCATGACACATATATTTATGAACTTTAAAAAATAATATAATTACTTGTGTTGAGTCTGGTCGTTTGTATGTATAATTTGTAAGTATGTATTTGAAAAAAAAAAAAAAGTATATACCTATATAAGTATTATATCCGTTATATAGCACTCACGACACAAGCGTTTGCTTAGTGTGGGGCTAGATGGCGATGTGTACAATGTCCCGGAATATTTATTTATTTATTCTTTCCTATTCCGATCTCGATGAAGATATATACGTATATGTACCTATATATACGTTCAGTTGAATGTGACCACGTGGGCGTCCATATACAAGACTTTGTCCTTTAAATGACAACCATTGTAGTACATACAAGCGAACAAACGGATTTAGACTTGTAGTAATTCTATTCTATGTATGTTATAGATTGGTATTGATCAGGATTATCTGTGAAAAGGGTGTGTAGATGCGCACACGCATTATACACATGGATATGTAGGATAGTGAACTTCTTTAACATTAACGTTCTTCTAATCAAATTGAGCATTGGTTTTTTTGACGTGACAACGTCTTATAAATTGGTTTGCCGGGTGACACTTCAAGAAACTGCGTTACGCTCCGCTCACGTTATGCGCTCACAATGAGAGCGAGTGAGAGGCACGCGTCCCTTCCACTCGGGCACAGTTAGCCCGCCTAAGAGCGAGAGAGACAGACATAAAAAGTGAAAGGCACGCGTCCCTTCCACTCGAGCACAGTTAGCCCGCCTAAGAGCGAGAGAGACAGAATAATAAATATAATATGAAATTCAGTGCGAGATTCTTTGTATAAATTAATGTTTTAAATAATAATTCTTTGTATAAATAAATGTTTTAAATTGTTACTATTATTTCATCCTTCTTCCTACTATACGAATGAATATTCACATTAAAATTATTTTACCACTCAAAGTCGTTGTCACGTAAAACTTTCGCCCGTATACCGACTTTACAGGCAACAAATTCTTTTTGAGAGGAAATAAAACTTTACTGAATTCGAACGTAGGAATTCACCTAAATAAGAAGTCTAACGTAAAAATATGCCGAAGATATATTATACAATAACAGTTAATTTGTTTTGTCTAACTTCACTGACACATTGAGAACCTCCTTCTATTTTTAGTATGTTAAAAATGAAATAATATCAATTTTTGTCTCCTTGCCTTTTATACCTTCACATATTTTGTTTGTCATCATTATCATCATCGTGCTTAAGAAAACAGACTAAAATAAAAACAATACGTACTTATATCGCTGCATTTTTAAACTTAAGTATGAGTATCTTGCTTATATTCTCTTCCGTGTGTGCTATTCTCAAAGATAGGTATGTTGTGTACAGCGCGGAGCTACATCCCTTCTCTCCCTTTATTTAACGACGTATTTGTTCTAATGTCTGCGAGACACATGGAACTTGGGATTCAAGGTAGACTCGACTTGGATGATTCATAAGTAACAAACAAGACCATTATCTATGCATGTCTAATATTTATATGAAATATATGTCCAATATCAAAGAATTTGGTAATAGTTTAGTTTTTAACCGATTCCAAGAAAGAATAAGGTCCTCAAAACATCGGTTTTTTGGGTTACACTTACGAGTAAAAGACCCTTATTTACCAATTTTTTGTTTGTGGTTTTTTTTATCTGAATTTAATAATAATGTTTTCTTTATTGCTTTTCTGCTATCAGCTAACGAAATGGGAGCGCGCGCGTTGATGTCTTTTCAATGACAAAATGTTAGTCGAACTATATTAAATTTTCCAAGACTGTTGGTTAGTTATTTACTTACCGCATGCTTTAAAATATTTCTAAGGCGCAAATAGTACCACTGTATATTTGAACCATATTAATTTTTGAGTAATAATTCTATATCTCAAAACAATTTTTTTTTTCATGTGTTTCACTTTGTCAAATGCAAAACCACCACTATATGGTTAATAAACTTTAACTTTTTATTGGAAAATGAGCGAAAATGTTCACGACCGGCAGGATTCGAACCTACGTATTTCTACCATCAGAACGCCTTCACCGCTAAGCTTCGGTCTACTAACCGCCAGGGCCATTTTTTCCAGTCTACAATTTCTCCAAACTCTTAGTCCATTAGAGCTATCACCATTCTTCTTCGCCATCCCGGCTATTTGCAGAAGAGTCCCATTGAATCTAAAACAATTGAAATCGAAATCCATACGGAATTGTACCGAGATACTTCTAGTTGAGGTAATATCCATAAAGTTTGGTTTTACGACGCCAGCAGTGGTGTCTTTATTTTAGTGAAGTTCTTGGAAATGTCAGGTCTAAGCTGAGATGGTTTTTTTCTATTGTTTATTTACGCTTAGGTTTATTTCTTTGATTTGTCTTTTTAATATCAAAATAAAATAATTGTTTGTTAAGTTTGTTTGCGAGTCAGATTTTATACGTATTTGTTTCTCTGCCATGCTCAATTTTATGAACTAGACATATTAGGACGAAAAAAAATATACTCGTTTTGAACAGCACGTAAACGCTTATTTTTGACCCACATAAACGAGTATTTTTTTATAAAAATTGAAGAGCATTTCAAGTTATTTCTAGAGCAAGAATTCAAATTAACTACCCTGCAACAATCATAAAAAAGCAAGAACAGGACTAAAAATAGACACCGAACCCGACAGCATAACGATAGTGCATTCGCAAGTTGTAGTAAAATACGTCTATATTTTGCAGTTATTTGTGCAAAAAGAATGGCGCGGACAAGACTCGAACCTGCATGCGTCCAATCAGACACCTCGTGTAGTCTGGACAATTACACAAACTTGTTGGATTTAGCGACGTGTAGTGTTGCCAGGCTGCGGGATAAACTAGGGACGTGGGTAAAGTATGGCGGGTGATGTTGGATTGTATATGTAAAGGAATTTTCTAATACATAAATGTATTGACGAATAGAAAGAATACTTTTAGATTGCCTTTAAAAATCAATAATTGTGTAAATGTGTGAAAAAAGCACTCACTGGATCATGATGAAATACTAATATAAGACAACAATTATTTGAACACAGTAATACCGGTGCTATTTTTGCAAAAACAAAAACATACTATAAATAGACCATGTTACGTAGGTACATATATATATTTTTAAGCACTACTTTAAGTTTTCTTGTCCTTTTTTCTAACTGTACCAAAAACAATCCATAATTTTAGCAATCCCTCTACCTACCCTGCATAAATCTGTCACGTGGGTAACTATCTGTATTTTGAGTTACTCCGCCGCGTACTAACAAGGTGCCCTGCAATGTCCCTTGGGTTCTAGTTTATACGTAAAGGGTGCTGCTGCATTATATTGACTGGGATTTGACACGCAAGATGTCGTTTCTGTAAGATGTCAAAAGATAATAAAATTTGAAATATGAAAAACATGAGACGAGAATAATAAAAAATTGTATATTATTTCACTCCTAATGAAATAAATAAAAAATATATACATATTCTAATATCACCAATATTTTAGATTATAATAAGCAATCTTCATAACTGTTGATTTGATTACAACCTTTACATATTCCTTTGATTTTAAAAATTTTGAAATTATAAAAAAAAAAACCGTATAATCCGCACCACAGGACACATCAAAAGTGACGACGAAATTGAAAAAAATCGTCTAAGATTAACAGTAGAATACAACTGATATAGTACACCAGCACCTGATTACCTGGACATACAAGAATACCACACTACTCCCACTGGCGCATTGGTCCATGTTTATTTCTTTCTTTCTTTGAAGTTTGCGTGATCGGCCGCTGAGGCGTGAGAGTGTCTTAATCTGAATTACTTGTTTGATCGGTTTTAGCTTAAATTATCTATTATTTATTAATTAATTTCCATAATAGGACAGGTAGCATTATTATGTTCATTGGAAATAGTATTTAGTTTTTGACATGCTAATTTTTTGTGCGTTTGTATAGGTAATGCAGTATCATTAACGCAGTTAAATAATATTGTTATTTTTTTATTGTGGTTTATAATGGGAACTTGCAAATCATTTTTGAATTTATAAAAGCAAATTAACAATATATTGAACTTTAGCCCTCTGGTAGTGGGCTGGAGCACTTAGATTATCTTTAAGCTTTTCTAAAGATTTTCTAAGTGCCCCTTTTTTGTAGTAGTTTGTTTAGTTTTTCTTCCCTTGTTTTTATATTTTATTATTGTAAATAAAAACTTATTTTCTTTGAACTTTTGCTGAATAGTCTCGAGTTTTGAAAGGTTGTTTCTTTCTTGCTTCACTTAAAAATACATTTATTTAAATTTCCAAGCCAGTCAGTCCTCGCTTTATCAAAATTCCAGCAACAAATTAGAAAACACAATGCCTTTCAAAACAATACAAGACGTTACAACCGAATGGGTTTCAACTTTAATTCTCTAATAAAAATGCCATAGACATACATAAAGAATGAGTATACATCCTTCACTACAAGAACACTCATCGCACAACTTTAGCTCCACGAGTTTAAATAGTAAAGTTTCTAGTGTCGTAGTTCTCCACGGCTCATATTTGATGGAACACAGTGTCTCATCGGTGGTCGATCGCCTACGCCGTAACGGGAATATTTCAACACTATTCACGTGGTTAATATATAGCATAAAAATTATTGTGTGTTTATTTCATTTTGTTTTATATATTGTCATTAATATTGGCAAAGAACATGAGCGCAAATGATCTTAAATTTCCACAATTAAATTGCATATCTGCTAGCTAGTGTAATATATTATGCTAGCGGAAATAAAATAAATTCAATGCAATAAACACTGAATAAAGAAATAGAAATAGAAAAGATCGTAGAAAAACAGAATACAAAATGTCACAAGTCTAATACACAATGACTACTTATGTCAAGATAATATAAACTTTTGAGCATAAACTTCTCTTATCTTATATAACATTTCACTCATATGCAGAACATAAACATTATTTACTTACCCTTAAAAACACAGAAACATAACTTCCGAGCCATCTTATCAGTCGGGAACCATGTTCACACAGAATAGTTAATAGTTAAACTTCCTGTATATTTTACCAAAATGTTTCCAAACCATTCCCTTACCCATCTTTCTATTGTCCCAGAGAGTTATACTTCATAACTTAAAACATAGACCGCGATTATTTTTAAACCATAGTTAGTACAATGCGTACTAACTCACGAGTAATTTTGTTCCGTTAGCCAGTAAAGTTTAACCACCGTTTAACTATTGGTTACATATTTAGCGACCAATAGTTTTCTATGGCCGGGAACTGAATGTTCTCGATTTTATAAGCTGGGGACTGATGTACGGACAACAGTGTCTTGTGAAATGTGGAGCTATTTGTATATATCCAGATAGATATGTGTGAATGTCTAGCAGTAATTATTTGCAGGTAATTATTTAAGATCTGTCTGATATAAAACTGAATCTATTAAGCAGTTTTTAATCACCTAGACAATGTTTTAAAGTTATTTTAATTTCATTGTTTCTTAAAAAAGCTTAAACCATATGTGCCTCTATAAATAAGGAAAGCTGTGTTTTGCTCTTAGATTTTCAATGAAACTTTATATTTTGAAATTAACATAAATAGATATACCTATAGTACAGAATTAAACGAACACAACCAATTTTAAACGCATTTAGTGACAAAATTATTTATTACAAAAATAATTAATGTGTTTTGTAAGCGTCGTCATGCAATTGGGTTTAGATCGATAAATCAATATAGAGCCATCAACACATTTTCTATTCAAACTTGACCAATTTAACTTATCAAAAGCTGAAATTGCACCACCAATAGTAGTAGTGTGAAAAGTCCGCATGCGATATTCAGTCTGGGATATATCACCATGTGCGACATTCTGCAAGTTCAGCGATTACTGCCCTCTGTCGCGAGTCCATTACGATCGAGGATGGGACCCTATTCTCGTGATACGCGAAAATTGCTGTGGGAAGGCTTGAGACTTGGAGTTATTGTGAAGTACGTGGGTTTATAGCAAGAGGTTTAAATATTTTCGTATTATAAAACTAACCAACTCACTACTACTGTTAGATTATTTGATTATGTCACGTGTACTGATTCATCATTGTAACATCATTTTGATATCTTAAAAAGTTATAAACACATTTTATTAATGATTTAAATGTAAAAGCACCATAACATTACATTTTCTTTTATCAATAATAATACATTAATTGCAACAATAATCTTCTTATTACAAATCGCATTTTCGTCCTGATAAATATCGTACGACCTCAGAATAATCGCCCAAGTTTTATGCATTCATATTTCCACGTTTATTTGGTATTGCCAATTAGTGTGGTCATAAAATGGCCGTCATTACGGGAGGTCCTTTTATAATGCGCGGACACACGGCACAGAGCTGGGCGAGTAGATTTATCTACGTATACATAGAATAAAAACGTAGATAAATCTACGGATTTGTAAGTATGATATCACAGCCAGGGTTTTGGGTGAGCTAGGTAAACGAGTTTATAGAAACGTAGATATATCTACGGATATGTGTATGGTATCACTCAAGGTGATAAGGCCGCCCACTTGTACATTATTTTTAGTTTAAGTCCTTTTATTGTAATTCATTTATTTTGGTGTGCAATAAAGATATATTGTATTGTATTGTATCACAGTTATAGTCGTATTGACTCTGTAACTAAAGAATAAGAATTTGGTTTGAAAGCTCGCTTTTCCATGTTCCCTCTATTATACAAAAATGGCCAGTAAATTTCTAAAAACTACTTTGTTTCACTAGAATAAGATTTTTTGCAGTTGCTGATTCTTCCTGACAGCCTTACTCTTATGGTTTCATGTACCAGCAAAATTTACAGTCTCCAGATGCTATAATTTTAGAATTTTAAGATTGGTCCTTAGTATAAACACGCCTGTTATTTGTAAAGCCATTGTATCTTATTTCATTCTAGAAAACTAATGAGGCAATGTAATTAGAAATTAAATAACTATTTCAAGACGTATTACATTAATATTTAATATTTATATGTAATGAGTTGTGTCTCGATAGCATATGCAATACACAGAAAATAAGGTTACTATTAAAATAGTTACTTTTGTTGTATTTTATAAAAGATTTATGTTGTGTATCCATCTTTAGGAAGTACAAATAGCAAATAATTTTACATTATTATAAATCTAACTTCAATAAAATACATTTTGGAACTAAATTGTTACAACACAAATTTGTCCATTTTACTAATAATACTTCAAATTTACACAAATCACTTGTAATTTACGTATGTTTTCATTCCCAAAAGTAATTACAAGATTTGGTTTAAAAACACGGTCAAAAGTACGCCATTGTTATCGAATGCATTTTCAAACTCCGCAGTTGCTTATTTTGCGGGTACTCTTACTTAAGTACCGTTTTACAGTTGGATTTAATTAGCTTTTTGATTGATTTACGATAATATCTTTTCACGCTTTGGCCCCTCGAACTGAAGTTAAGGACAGATTATTTGCTTTTGAGGTTTCGTGAAATTGCATTTTGATGTTTCTTTAGCTTTTATTTGTTTAGTATTATAACATTTAAGAAACTGCCATCTTTTCTGCATTGGTCGGAAAAAACAGAGTATGTATGAATTCATAAAACTGGATTGTATCAAATTTAATTATGAAGCAGTTTAGCTATTACATGACATACCAAGTGTCAAACTATGGTCACAAGGCATGAATCTCATGGTGTAAAACCACTTTAAATAAGTCATCAAAGATTAAAAATTAACATAACTTCTGCACCAAGACTTTCAATTTAAATTCTTATGGCCTCCAAATCTTGTGGAAGATTTATGAGCTATCTGTCAAAGTTTAATAAAATTTAATAGTATTTCGGTTACTGACAAGAATGCAAATAAACGTTTGTTTGCTTTTACGATTATTCACGTAATTATTTAACGGTAAAACCATTCAGAGATAAATAAGTTCTCGGTGATTTATTAATTTGAAATAATTCACGAACGTGAGCTTTGACTTATAAAAAAATATGGTTTTTCCTTATGTGTCGATTTTGTGTATTTTATGTAAAGAATGAAGCTAGTGTGGCTCAGCGGTTCCAGTGTCTGTTTTTCATCCAGACGCACCCGTGTTCGAATCTGGCCCTACACCAATGACTTGTATTTTCAATCTATGTGTGGATTTGAACTTGCTTAACGGTGAAGGAAAACATCGTGAGGAAACCGAATGAGGAATGTTTGAGGACCACAATATCCGAGGACATGTGTCTTCCGTGGAAGGACCTGGCGCCCACCACGATGTATTTGCACAAGAGAACTCCTCTAACGAATTAATTCGGCGGTAGAGTCACGACCCTCAGTCATGAGGAAATACGACTCAAGAGAGATATGAAGAATATTTATTATTCAAAACAGGCATAATGTAATTATTTGTTCTTTAATTTAATCCAATTAATTTGTACAATCAGTCCGGCATGATACATGACTAATGAGATACCGAACTTCCGAGAAAACTAAAACCTGATCAATGCCTAAACCTAATGTTTTACCATCCATGCCTTACTACATTATACTTCCTAAATCCTAAGCATTCTTCCTCTTTTTCCTTTTAAATAATATACAAGAAACATGAACCGTAATGCTAATCAACATGCTTGACGCATCGCTTCGTTTTGTGACACCGACCTGTGCAACTTTGTAGCATGGAGTCAGTACGAAACACACCAAATGAGGGAACAAGACAGTGACATACAGAGATTCATAAGTGGAAAAGAGAAGATGTTAATTTTCATACAATGATTCTTGAGCCAAATAGGGTCATTTATGAATTCGATCAGATGAATTTATATAAATCTATAGCATAGCATTCAATCACAAGTAAATTCAAACAATCCACATTAAATTTAAGCATTAATTAAGATTTTGCAGGTTTTGCGATAGCATTTATCCAAATCAGTTCAGCCAAATGATTCTGAAATGGTAAAACTTCACTTACTCAAACAAAAATTAGTTAAGTACTTATTAACATTCATAACTATTTAATTACATTTATTTTGCAACACATCAGCTAAACCTTTTAACTTTTTTACCTTATTTTAGACATCTTCAACTGAATTATACTCTGATTCACAAATTGATTCATGTCTAGTGTGCTAAGGCCTCAAAACCAGTGCTCTACAATGTAAGGTACAGAAGTAAACATTACTAATGCAAGCTGGTTGAGTTGAAAATAAATTTTAAATGTTTGGACGAATAAGACATAAAGCCTTTAGAAATTGTTGGCAGACGGACTGAAATCACTTTATTTTCAACTGTTAAGATGATATGCAACTTATTTTTGTATCTAAAATTGTGCTTAAGTATTAAAATGATGTATGAGTTGATGTTTTCGAGTTCTGTTTCTTTTTAACATGAGATAGGCTCTCTCTTGACTACTGCCTGATGTTAAGCAACGTTATAATCTACGGGCTTGCCTAGAAGAAACCGGTGTACTCTCGACTTGAAGACCGACAAGTTTTCATCCCCTGTTGTGTAAACGAGACAAAAATTGCCTACATGACGTCAGTTAGCGTTATTAGTTTCAATGCTTGCATTTATCTGTATATTGTAATGATAATAAAATGGTTAAAAAAATCCTTTTTATGTAGGTACGGGTATTTACTGAGTCTAGTCACATAATCTGAATTTTCTAAATAGATTGCATCAGTATTACTTTCATCAGTTCCACGAAATCAAATCTAGGCATCTAATAAACTAATTAATTTCTTCAGCCGCATTTCTCAAAACCTAAGCTATAAAACACACACATATAAGGATCGATAAATTAAAATTGAAACCGATTAGAAATATTCATTAGCATTTTCGCAGTTTAGTCGTCTATAATTCTTAAAATAAACTGTGCTTGCGATCGTTGAAATTATAGTCATAATAACACCACACTCACATACATTCGCATTTTAATGAAGCTTATACCTACTTATAAAGGTTTAGGACAAGCAAGTATTATTTACCTAGCAGTGACTTACCACGTTTTTAATTACAAAACTAATAATTTAATAGTAAACTGATACGAAATCGTAGCATCTTAGCTTTATTTACTTAGGAAAGTAAATCTATTTTATATTAGATGTCAAAGGTCTTATTTAAACATGTGTTATTGTGTGTGTTGTGAATTCTATTTCTTTTCTATCATACATCGCAAGTCCAATTTTTGCCTTATGAAAAAACAAAACACGCACGTAAATATTGAGTACTTAAAACACACACACACACACAAGCTAGATTCTACGTAGGTGTTGTACTCTGTATTCTGTCATGTGGTAGGAAGTAAATCTGCACACACACATACGTAACTGAACTATCGCGATTATTTAAATTTGGAATTCCGAAATCTATCCGTTCGGATTCGAATGTAAGATCTTTCACGGAGATTCCCGGAGCAGTAGGGGTCCAGTGTTGGGCCACTAAATTAGAGTACGAACATATTTTTGTATTTAACCAAATTGGTTTTTTTATATGGATGAACGAGTAAGTAAACCACGTTTTTTAACATCAGTCGCGTTGTAGTCAGGCGTGAGCTTATCTAGTTAAAAAAAATACAAAAGCTATAAAATTATTGTATATTTTAGGATAATCTTATTTTGCTATTCTATCTGGTTATTAAAATAACCTTAATCGTCTCATTGATTCCTTATTAAAACCACGCGCATGTCCTTACAACCTTTGATTAATTTCCACTTGACAAGAAAAGGGCGGATAGCACAGCATAATGAATCTTGTTCGTTATATTGTAATTGTAAGTTCAGCCACTTGAATATGCTTTTTATTGAATGTGTGGTCTTGTTGATACCAATTTGCGGTTTACAGTAAACTCATTCAATGCTACAAGAAGTTACGTATTTGCGTTTTTATATTCACGTTGTTGTTTTTGTTAATCTATTCATGTTTTAACAAGAATAGCATTATTTTTTGTTTGTTAAAATCTGTTTATTTTATTTCTAATGATTTGAGAATGAGATGCTTCATTAAAAAGAAATAAAATTTACATACAAAGAAGATAAAAATAAAAACGAAAAATAAGATATTTTAGCTGTAAAAATACCACTTTCCTGCTCTAATTTCGCCCGCCAACTCCCCAGCCCCAATATAACGGCAGATTCGATTTATGACGTCGCGGGTCCCCGGCGGCGACGAGCGCGCTAATTGGTGCGTGTTTGCGGACCGTCGCTCTACACACACACACACACATACATATTGTATTGAAGTTGTACTACTGTATTATGGTACACTTGTTTACTGATATGATAAAGTAAGTTCGTATGAGTGGCCAACTCTGGTGTCCGAGTCTTCAAACCATCCAAGGGCCTCAGTCATAGCTTAAAGATTTGAGAAGATACACACACATTATTATTACATAATAGTACACTCACAGTACGCGGGCTGTGATTAGATTGCTAAGAAAGAACTCAACTGTCTCTTGCATGATCTGCATCATTGAGACAGTTTAGAAAGGCCGTTATGCAGGAATGGAGGCAAAAAGGCTAAAGTAGAAGACACATCCAATCAGAAATTTTTACAGCCGTTTCATTATCATCATAGTCAGCTCATATTATCCACTGCAGGGCATACGCCTCCTCTCTCACAAACCAATAATTCCTGTTGTGTGCTTCTCTAAGAGTTTTCTTCATCCGTTTAAAGCTTTGTAAAGCCCGTACTGTAAGCTATATTACTTTCTCAATAACGTATGTCTATCTGCGATTCCTAGACAGAGAAGTAAGACAAGCTCATCGTCCCGTCTCTGCCTGTCCATCCAGTTTATCAATAAGGCATAGCTTTTTACTACAGATTCCATTTTAACTAGCCACATAGAGACGTTAGAGCTAATGAGCTTTGAACGTGATTACCACTTACAAGCTCCTGATTTAACTAAAGTTAGAGAAAAACTAGAGTTAGGAAAAACTAGCTAGAGTTAGTAGTTAGGTAAACTGATATGGTATATTGTGTGATTGATTGTAAGGCAAGACCTAATTGTGTTTGTTTTAGAAATATACAGATTACGTTTTTACGATTATGATTATGTAGTTTCGTTAGTTTTACGCCCACGCTGTGTAAAAAATTAAAATAAATGGAAAATTATTTAATATTCTAAAGTTTTTTTCTCTTTTTGCTAGAACTATGTTATCATTTTAGAACATTACTTTTAACCATCAAACGTAATAATTGCACAATTTTATTCCGTAGTCCTTAACTAAGTGCTAAATTTCACTCAATATCCAGTACAAAGCAAACATAACTTTGCGGTCTCAAAACTAGTTAACATTTAAATGAAGCCTTGTCGCGTTGATATAGAGTCTATTTTGATTTAAGACATTGTTTTCTGAGGCAATAAAGATCAATGGGCTGAGATACTGGAGCAGTTCGTTTAAATCTAGCTACACCTTTATTAGGATTCCTGCAGCATTCGTTTATACAGTTATTCCGTGGATTCCGAGTGAGAAAATGTTGTTTGAGAAATATATACATTATTATACATGCTAGTGGATGCCTGCGGCTTTGTTTACCGTGGTTTAGGGATAAAATTAGCCTATGTCATTCTTGAAACCCTATGCTATCGCTTTACCAAAAATCATGATAGCATTTTGCTCCGTTGTTGCACGAATGATTGTTTGTAATTGCAAATTGTAGTCAAGCGTAAGCCTATATCATGTAAAAAAAAAAGAATGACTAAACAAACAAACAAAAACTTCCAAATTTATAATGGCTTGATTATACAGATTTTTTTCATAATTAAATGATGTTATATTATACATGAAATTTGTATAAGGTTTTAGCTGCTAATGACTGACTTGTCGAATTCAATTAAAAATAGTCGCAAACAAAATAAATAAATTGCAAAAAATTACAAAAAATTAAACATATCTTAGTTACTTCATTCCAAGAAACAAAAAAAAACATTTGCAGTTCCTATCATTCAATGCTAATAACAACTTAACTATGTTTCAAACTCTACATTACAAACATGCCCTAACCCCTAGGATCCTATTTCGCCGAAAACATCAAATTAAAAGTATGCCAAGACCGTAAATTGCGAATTCTGCTAAGAGGTCTATTAAACCACCATTTAGCTTTCAAAAGAGATAGAATACGTTTTAAAACGTCATTGTTTCTTGTAGCTTGGAGGGGCATAATTAAGTTTAAACCACTGTTTTGTTGCAACAAATTAAGGGCCAGATACCTATGTTTTGGTATTTCTCGAGTTCTATATTTTAAACGAAGAATATAATTTACTACTTATGACGGTAGTGCCCAGTTTCAAAAATACTTGTAAACAGATTTTGTACTAGGAAATTTCGCCATCAAAAACCATTGTACAACTGAGTGTAAGAATAATGAAAAATGTTGGATACAGTAGACTTTTAAAGGATGGCATTTTTAAATTTGATTACAAAAAAACAATTAATCTCATTTGATTATAGATTTAGCTTCTGTCTGACAACTTCATTAGTCGTACCTATGTTGTCATAGTACGGCTATCAATAATCCAAATTAGAGATTTTCAGATAAATATGTAAGTTCTCGATACTAGGTTGGGCTTCCACAAGAAATACAACAAATCATCTTAAAGTTTGCTAAAATATTTTTTGCAAGAAAGTTCTTAACTCCAAGCCACTATTACGTTAGCCCACAAATTAAGTTTTCTAAGTTCATCCTTTCAAGTTTTAACTGCTCTTTGTTGCGGTTCTAAGAAATACAGGTTTGGCGGTTACACTATTATGTTGTTTTTATTTTGTTTGTGTGGTGTTTTCTTCCCTGGATACATATCGGTAAACAAAATAAATTAATTGTTTTATTGTTATACATACAGTTTATTCAAATATTATACTCAGTATGTATGTACATATATGCTCTTTTTCATGCACTTTTCTGAAACACACAGACATGAAAAACTAAAATCAAAGAGGGCATTAAAAGTGACAAACTTGCGGCCTTATCGATTAAAAAATATCTTGAAATGGCAGGCAAAGGGAGTTGAGAGCAAAATATACACTGAAGTTTATTGAGAATGACAATTAATTGTACCTATTCACATAATAAAAAAAATAAAACATAATCTTTTTACTTATTATCTGCTCAATAATTTGCTCATGAACCTACTCAGAATCGTAAACAAAACAATAGGTATTAAACAACAGTTATTTATCACAAGTCAGAAGTATCGTTTGAACAAACCGGTTCCTCACAATTTCGTTATCGAATCGTTTTTATCGAAAAATCGCCATGCGTAAAACTTTTACTCTCTTCTGAATGTAATGAAGGAGGTTAATGATTTATACTTGATTAAATATTGCAAAAAACAAACAGCATTTCGTAAATTGATTACTTTCAGTTTAACTAGTAATGCCCCGTGATGTTTCGTAATATCACCTGGTGACACCTTCATATTGTAGTTCGGAGGTCATAACTTGTTATGATCCCATGCTGCTTCTTGTAGATGCGGGTATCTGCACTTAGTAAAAGAAATAAAAATAATAAAAAATGTCTAATGCCAAAAGTAGTTGTTAAAAAGCGCAATTAAGGATAGTAAGATATGTATTAGTCTCTATTTAATTTGAAATACTTTAACACCAGACTTAGCTTGTGTTATACAAACTATCATATTTACTTTATATTTACTCTATTCCAAAGAATACTACATATTACCCTTTGCTCTATTCTATCAAGAACTCCAAGAATAATATTCCAAGATGTGATTTCAACGCATCTCAAATGATTCGACCGCAGACCCCAAGTCTGCTATATCTATAGCACAACAATACAAACGATTATGGCCACAAAATGGCTCCCAAATTGTTTCAATATGCGAAGCCGACAATGTTGCATTCATTTCAACCACTCGGAAATAGGGTTGGCAAAAAACTATGACAACGTATGAGTAATCTGAGAAACCTGACATATATGTAGTACAAGTGGACGCCTGTGGCTTTGCTCGCATTATTTCGGGCTAAAAAGTAGCCTATGTCACTCCCAAGACCTCATACTTCGTACATACTTACCAAACATCATGATGATTAGTTCAGCAGCCGTTTTTGCGTGACAAGTGTTTTGGTATCGATTTAAAGTATACCAGCTTTATTTCATCAATATAGTATTTGTTTTTGACACTAATAGCGTTGATAGAAGCGCAAGAAAATTTGTAGAGCTTGGTGTACATTTTTTTTTCTCACGCTTAACTACAACTTGCCTGATGTTAAGCAACTACGATCTAGCACGCTTGCCAAGAAGAAACCGGTTTACTCTCGACTTGAAGACCGACAAATTATAGTTCAAGGGGAACATCATCTAGGACTACCAAGAATATTACCAGTTCTCATATTTTGTGACCACCCATTTTAAAATAGTCCAAAACTGACAATCTCGTATTTATACCTCACGGTGTTTTAATTTGAACATTAACATTTTTAGATTAAGTAAAATGTTTGAAGAAGTATTATAGAATATGGTTCAACCCTGAGCGTAACAAACACGAATATAAATATTATTTTCATTGTGTGTGAAATTGAGTAATTTACGAACGGCATGGTTTAGCGAACCATAGATACCTTGATTAAGCTGACTTTAGTGCCAAGAACAATATTGAAAACACCATAAGGGGAACATAGTAGAATAAAAATAAGTTTGTGAATAAAAAAAACATCCAATAAACATGAAACAACACCAAAATTAAAGGCATTGTAAAAAAAACAATAATCCACTACAGTTAAATTGTATCCTATTGCGATAAACATGTGCACGGTAGAAATAAGTAATCATCTGCAATTAGTTTCACAATTCAAAACCACTTTACATAAACGAGACAATGATACCGCAGCATTCTGGGACGCTCGGCGCATCTCTAAGTTTAGGGATGGGACACGGCATTCCGCGAATGTCGATAAACCGTATCGATAAAACACGATTACGCGAGCTATGCCGATGCTCCACCAGTTGGATAATCGCATTAAATGCCTATGAAGCCAACGTTCGGAAGCAACAAAATCACATTAGTTTATGTAAATAAGACCAGTTTCAGTCGTAGATTACAGAATTATCCGTCGCCGCCGGTGTACCGATCTATAGAAAATGCAATAGACTGTTTTATGGCAATAAACTTTATAATTAAGTTGATATTAAGTGAAGCGACGTCGATGGCCGATAGGGAGTAGTAAAGTATTGAATTTATTTTGTAAGAAAACAGCAACACAGCTGGTGTAGGCTGTATTATCGTAACGTTAAATTGGTAATCATATTTAGTTATCAGTGCGCCCCGCGGCTTCACCTGCAAGCACTATTCGAAAACAACTCTAGATATTTTATTAGTTTTTACTTATTTAAAATGTTTCAAATTAACAAATAACTAACGTCTTTTTTTTTATAACAAGAAAATCAGATAACAAGCTATCAGTTTTTTTGCACCAGCAACTTAATACATTATATTACAAGTCATGAAACATTGCCTGTCAATCATTATGACCATCTTCGTCAGTGATGGATGACTAATCAGCATAATACAATATGACTCAAACACATTTTCTAGAAATGAACTAAAGAAACATTTTACAAGATATTCACGTGTAATAAACGCTATATCTATTAGAAAACATAAAGAGGCGCAATAAAAAGCTCCGAACAGCCGTCAGTGGCAAACTTACACCAATTAAAAACGAACTAGTGTTGTGCCAATCGGAGTATCGATAAAAAATGGCCGACGCTTTGACATAATAAGAAGCGACTGCCGTGAAGGTATTACTGAGTTTCCCTTTTAAAAGGCGGCTTATAGTGTCAGGTTACCGGTCGAGAAAAAACAGACAAGATTAGCAATTATTATATGCGTACCGCGAAACGGGATAAACGTATGCCTCCCAGGATAAAAGCGAGACGCGGAATGCTCACAAGACAATTATTTGCATGATAGGCTGCAGCACTTTTGCCACATATTGAAGGTCAAGAATGTATTTCGTACAACAGTTTTAGGACCGATTTACACCCAGTGTTAAATCGACTTGCAATCATTCTAACAGACGCGCAATTACCTCAAATAGGCAAATAGAAAACTTGCATGCCGCGGTAGCAATCATGATACTTTTTATGATATCATAGCTACGTTACTTTGTGTTAATTTGAGTCAGTATGCAATAGCTTGGCGTTTTTATTGATGGTAAAAATTATAGACTATATTTCAGTTTAATTATAAAGCATGATAAAGATTGAAATCGTAGCGCTGTGTCGCTGTGTGCTGTGTGCTGTGTGCTGTGTGCTGTGTGCTGTGTGCAGTGTGCTGTGTGCAGTGTGCTGTGTGCTGTGTGCAGTGTGCTGTGTGCAGTGTGCTGTGTGCTGTGTGCTGTGTGCTGTGTGTGCAAACAAGTCTGTTATTAAATAATAATGGACTTGTTTGTAAGTAGCCATATTACTTCTATTCTATACTCACTCATTGCTCACGATTCAGTTACATAATCGTTAATCTTCCCTTTTACCTTCTAATCTAGGAGTGCGGGTTCGATTCCCGAATGACACAAGTCATTCTGAATTTTAAACATCTGTAATTACATTTATATAATTATATTATAGGTATATCCGTTATCTAGTACCCATGATACAAGCGTAAACTTAGTATGGGGCTAGATGGCGCTGTGCGATATGTCTTGAAATATTGATTATTATTTTGTATTTATCTTCTCTAGAAATATAAATACTTATTTGATAAAAGCTCTGTCAATTTGTGCACTGAGTATTTTTTACTACATTCCCATGTTAACATTTTATAACTTTATTATTGACCGATAATTTGCATATCATTATTTTAGTATTGCATATAAGGAACGCGACTAGACTGAGAAACTGGTTAAATTACTTGTTTGAAATCATCACATATATAAAAGCAATGTATTAAATTTTTCATAACACGAATTGGGCGTTATTTTATTTGGAATTGTTAATGTTTATGCACACATTTTTAATTTTTGTTCTTATGGGTAGGGAAAAATTATCGTCTTCTATAAAGGTACATTTGTTGTACTTAATTCATATGTTTGTGTACAAACTCAACGTCAAAATCATAAATTACATATTTCGTCATCAAAAGTGACATCAAATCTAGGGGCGTGACAAACTTATCGATACAAAACATGATCTTTAGATCAATGGTGAAGAGAATATAATACCATTGTGCAAATACACGTGAACTAGTGATGTTGTAAACATGTTGCATTTAGTAAATAAATAAATAAATACTACGGGACATTGCACACAGTGCCATCTAGCCCCACACTAAGCAAACGCTTGTGTTATGGGTACTAGAAAACGGATATAATACTTATATACTTTTCTTTTGTAAATACATTATGTACTAATTATACATAGAAACGGCCAGGCTTAACACATGAAATTAGTGTACAATGTAAATTCATATTAATTTATATAATTATTTCTAACGATTGATATGCTTTAAAAGTAGCTAACAGTCTTTTTTGTTAGTAAATTATAATGAAAATATACAATTGCAACACAGATATAAACACTCTTATTTTATGTAAAAGTTGTTTAGCAAGATAAATATTTTCATTCGAGACTCTTAATCGAATCAATAACCATGCCACCCACATAAGCATCAAAACGTTTAAAATACCTCATCAGCGTACAAATCCAGACACATTAATTAAATAAAATATTCAAGAATATCAATACACTACAAGACAGCTCATCACACAAAAATTTGCTCAAGTAACAATAAAATATAACGACTTGCCCGTCTGCACTCTGCCTAGCCTACTGGTTATTCATAAATACACATTTCGGAAAAAGACTTTACAAAAATAGTTTGAAATGGATAGTGTTTAAAGAAGTGAGTACTAAATATTTGAAAGTGTATTGATTTCGTGCAACTGGATTAGATATAATGTCTATATAATAATGTAATTACATATGTACGGATAGGGTATGTAGGTATAGTTTCATTTTTTTGTCTCTGTGCATCATCAACCTATTTGTTATCAGATAAACGTTAGTATCTGCACCTGTCTTATAATATTCAGTAGAAAACACATCGAAGGATAGACTTTGGCATGCAAAAGATTATAACGCGACACCCACGTAAACGATCGCCACTATATAGGTCTTAGCCCTTAGCACAGATACAGAAGCAATATTACGCATGAATCACTTCGCGAATCACGGAGAAAAAGATTCAAGTGACTGGGCAGGCATTGGTTGTAAAATCGAAGAGAAAAATAACCAGAGAATTGCATTACTGCCCGTGCTATCATCTCTGATGAATATTCACACATAAATATGAATGTCGGAATAATTTATCCATTCTGTGTAACTTTATGAACTATCTGCGCTACTTTTTTATTGATAAGAATCTAAGTGTAGTACCAGATATAAGGAGATAGCCACCAAGTGATTAAACATATTAATAAGTTGATTAGAAACAACTATAAAGGTGGGATGGTGCGTTTAAATATTTATGAATTGTTTAGTGAACTACAGATGGGATTCCCTTGACTTTTTTTTAAGTGAACAATACCCTATCTTACTTTGAAATACGTTATGTCAGTAATGATCATTAATGTATACGAATTAGTCGTTTCACGGTTGGATACTTTGTCTTAAGCTACCTGACACTTATTTTTCATAAAAAGCTGTTGATAATGAGGCATGTACCAAAGCCACCTTTACAAAATTACTAGAAATTCCGTATACTACAAATACATGTACTCCCTCTACACGAAGACACGACTACAAGCTAACTGCTTACATTCAAATATTATTCAAAGCTCCAGCTTGTTACCGAATTTCCCTCGCACCGTGTAATAGCAAGTACATTCTCCACATGTCACCTTTCGTTCAGCCGACTCTTCAATAATTCATGTCTCAGACGTGCTAAGACTCCAACACTCACATTAACACTTCATCAGCTTAGAACAAACAAACAAACATACGAGCATATTGCTATTCTGTTAACGTATATGTATGAATCCATTTTTTATGCCGCATTTACCAGTAAAATTTTAGGACACAGTTTTTAACATTTTAACAATTTTTTAATGAGCTCTTTGTTCCTTGTATTTGGAATGAGATGAGATGGAATGCAGGGCTCTTTTTATGGTGGTTTTTATGGTCAAATTATCAATAGAATAGCTAATAAAATAATGTTTACACAAATGGCCTCGTATGTATGTATATGTATCTATGACAATATGGGGTCTATGCATTGTTGTGTCAACACTCGAGCTTGAGGCCAGTGTAACGCCTGACATAAAATTGTAATACAAGTATTGGATACGATCTATGACGCACTGGCGTAATCAAAAACTGGTTGTTGATGATGATAATGATGAAATATAGCCAGATTTTCAAAATAATTGAAGAACTTTTGATCTACCAGTTCCTATTGGTAAAGTTAAAACGAAGTTTTATCGTAAATACCTATGATACTTCAAAAAGCTATAAATCAGAAACAATAAAGTTGTCATGTTAATAATTTCAACTCCGACATTATTTCACGAAATTATGTCGATAATTAAATTAGTTTCATAAATTGTATTGCAATTAAAGCCATGAAAGGTTATTATTACCCATTCTTGGAAATAAGTTTTCTTCGACTCCTGTGTGAAGTCTTATTTCTCAGGGAATAAGGTTGCAAATCCCGTGATATCAAAGAAAGGTCACGCCTCAATAAGTACTTGTAGCATTTCAGATAATATCATCGATGAAAGAAAAAGAAACAAATACGCTAGTGCTGTACATAGGCGCGTCGGCTCTTAGTCTCGCAAATATCGATATTGCAATCACGTAAGCTTTTATCGATAAGTCGATAAAATGTAACAGTTTATTTGTCAACAGCACTTTAAGGAGCATGTCTTTACTATGAGTTTATCTGTGCCATCTAGTCTTTTTGTGGCTGTTCTTCTATTAAATCGGACTTTCACGATTATTGTCTGTAATTGTGTAGTTTTCTTTACAATTTAACTTTACGAGCGTCGTGTGTGCGTTGAAATCGTTATTTACGTAATAGCTTCCATATTAAACTCCATACTTTACGTGAGAAGCTGTTAAACTTACTGAGGATGTATAAAATAGGATGTGATTTGAAATTTTCTAAGTAAACGAGTTTTACATTATAAATGGTGTTAAATATGTGCATATTACCCCTATGATTAATAACAAAATCTTAAGTCGCAATAGGTTGTTAGTACATATAATATTAAGGATCTGGATAATAAATTTTGCTATTGAGAGTTGACCCCAGATATTGGGAACATTAAAGATAAAGATAAAGATAAAGAATCTTTATTGATAATGTAAAGTTGTAACATACATAGGTATAGGTATAAGTACTAATATCACAGAATATGCTACACAAATTACAATATCTCGTCAAATTGAATTTATAACATTTAGTTTTAATAAAATTTTAGAAGTTACAATGTCTAGTTTTATTAATAAAATAATGAAAATTTTTGTTATTAAAATCATGTCAAACATAATATTAGGTATGTACCTAATCATACAATATGTCAACTTAAATAAATCTAGGTACTGTCACTTAAGCTGTATGGGGGCTAAAATGTCAATTAAAAAGACCTCAATTACATCCACCATTAGCAAAATAAAATAGATATTGTAGTTGAATAAATTGATAATAGCCTTAAAAGGATCTGTTCCTGCGGAGTACATTTCTAATAGGTACACGTGAGTACGCGACAGGCCCTGTTCAGTAGTTTTATTGAAGCATTCCGGGTTTTATGAGTAGGCCATTTAGCGGCTACCACTGGACGTGTACAGCGACAACACTCCCGACTTGATAGTATAAAAATAGTAAAGTAACTTATTCATTACAGAGTTAAACATAATAATGTTTTCGATTACATTTATAATTTGCTGTGTCAGAGAGTGTGTCAGATGTAAGTAAAACAAGCTAATTGTTAAAATAGGAGATGGGGATTCAAACAAGAACTTTTTCTGCCTTAACAACCATAAAAATTATTTAGGTTAAACTAGAAAGTAATAATTCAATTTAAACACTCAAAAACACACTTTGGCTATATTCCTGCCAGATTTTATCGCTTTAGAGCCAAGCGTAGGTACTAAAGATACACATATCAACGAATAGAACTTGTACCAAACTATCATCTGACCTTCTGCTTCAATTAACTTTTCTTACATATAAGCAAATATCGAATTTGATTAAGTCAAGTCTCAAACACTAATGTGATTTTATTGTCTAAATTCATTTATCTCAGACTTACAGTTAATGATGTGTATTAATAAAACTCCTGTCAGCAAACAGCAACATTCAATAATTTGATATCAACAGAAAATAAAAATGGCTCCGCTTTTATTTCAATGCCAATATTCATATAAAATATATGAGGAGACGTCACAGATGTTCCATTTAATAGGAGCTTTGATAATTCAGCGGCTTATTTGCAAAGAATACGCATTAAAAGTAATATATACGAGCGCAATAAAGAGCAAGTTTCATATATACCAGTATTTTTATTAGTTTCTCTGGGACGGTCAAAATTCGTTGCATTTTTGAATCGAATGATGTGAATTATTTCAGTTATTTGCCGTCCGTAGCGGCCATGGGAGCCGTTTATATTGATTCTTTTATTGTCTTGCCTTTAATAAGATGTTTAAGCAATTACTGGGTATAATTGACTCGGTGATATGCAAAACATGAAGCACGCGGAGCGCTGACGCAGATGCTATCGAGGGACAAAAACTCGTCGCTATGTTCATGGCTTTACAAATACTGCAGACATGATACGTGGGCAAGAAATAATATGACACGTTTAAATAATACGTTGTTTTTATAAACAACGAACTCGCAGACACACAATACTGCTTAGAAGTCGCAAAAACAAATGCTACGTAACGAACTATATATTTACTATTATAACTACTTATACTATATATTTTAGTTGTATCCCGTTTATTACCTATTAAAAACAACTTGATAAGCATATCGAATGAATCAAAATTCCAAGTATTCCAAAAGTAATATATCAGGAAAATAATTAAAAAGTCTCTTTTATAGTCAAAGAATCAAAACAAAAAATCTTTACAATGCCCGTCATCGTCCACTCGTATAGAATACACAATGAACGAGTTTTTTCCTCAATTTCTAGTCATAATAGGTTTTTTATTGAATAATAAGAAATTATGTCGTAAATTTTACCTTAGTGATGATATAGGTAGTGGACTTACCTGTAAAAAGACAAGATGGTTTATTAATAAACAAGAATAGTAGGTAAAGCAATAAACTCTCAATAAATGAATGAACAGATATAACCATTATTTTAAATTATCTTAAAAATACAGTATCGTTCCTATGTTTAAAAAGATTGTACCAAACCAAAAAAATTTCGATATCATTTCGCTCCCCAAACCTTGACCCCCACACTAATTACCGAAACATTTGACAGTTGACATGTCTGACTTCGCACGGTTTATTCATTTAGCTTAGTTTAGAAAATGACGTCAACCGTCAAAAAGGCTATATCCTAAATTCTCTCATAACCCCTAGAAGAGGCTGGAGTACACGAGTTGAGATGAACGTGGATGATAAATTCAACAGATACGGCTTACTGAGAACTTGGAAGTGGTGGTGCAAGTGAAGAGAATACGCGAGAACGAGTAGAAGACGTTAGTTAGACAAGAAATATAAAAGCTGCAAGTTGTCTTCTTCTTTTATGTGTCAAAGATGTAAAAAGATGATTGATTGTGATTTATTTTTGTAGAATACTTTAGTATAAGTAGAATTAAAATGAAATAAATATGAGCCGTCATTTATAGCTATAGACAAAGCTTTTCTCTAGCTCGCACATTATCATTTATATTGGTGTGTTGTAAAAATAAAATATTTTTACTGATTTTATTTGAACAATAACATACCAAAATTTCTATAAATAAAAAAATACGAAAACTTGAGAATGTAGATTTTAACGTAACTCGCTAGCTCTCATGCCTGGAGGCTGTCAAACGCATTGTCTTAATAAAAATAGTTCCGCGGCACGCTGCGCCCGCGCAGGACGCTGCATACGTGCCGCCAGGGACGTGGGACGCTTGTTGATTTCCTCAAAAACACTAAAACTTTGCTTTATACAGGGTATTGTTTATAGTTATTTTTAAAAACGGTTTTTTTATCAACTTATGTTGTCTCACTCCTGGGCAAAGGTCTCCCCGACAAATAAAAATAAAAATGGATAATTTTTTTAACTTAAGCGTACTATACTCAGTTTACTAGTTTATCTGTCAGATGTACGAGTACTAGATTGTAACGATGTGTAATATTTGGTTTACCAAATACATATATCCTTTATAATCTCTTAGAGCACATCAAAAAGAACATTTGTTGTATGTGATTTAGATCCATTTTCAAAAATGCTTAGCAGGTAAGTATTTCTAATTTTTAAAAGTAAAAAAAACTAAAGTTTATGATGTAAGTTAAGTTACCCGCTCTGCAAAGGCTACATTTTAGGTAGGTATATGAAACCCTGTATACATACTACCCTATACTCACTACCTTTTTTGTGGCACGTCTGGCAGAGTTCACGATTTGTATGCTGTTCTCATAAGGATTTTGTTTTATACTTTAAGTATACCACTCAAAGGTATTTCATATCTCACTAAAAATGTCACCAGAACCAAGTACATATGTACTATATATAGAATAGTGTACAGTTTTTATATACATATATATTTACTAGTTTCTAATAAAACAAATATTTTTTGTAGATTCTTCATGCTTAGTTCTTTCAGAAAAAAGTACCTTACTGTCGATAAATTCACATCACTGTTCTAACGGAAACCTCCATTTAGACTGTACGTTCGAAATTCAAAATTAGAAAATTTCTCTAATTAGTTCCATTCCTTCCACTTTAAACTGTAATGCCAACATCATAAAAGTTTAAGCCGGCTTATGGTTTAAAAGTTTAAAACAAAGTAGTTTTTTTAAAGGAGTTTTTTATTAGTCATGGGCCGAGTTGGAGTGTTTGGCCTGTACAGTGTTAATGGCAGAATAAACAGAGGTCGCTACTGTTGGCGCTGGGAGTTTCTCCAGATTTCTGTGACCTGTTAGGATTTGTTTCTTGTTTGTGATGGGGATTTCTGTGGGAAGAAGGAAGTTTAGAATCAAAGTATAGTTAGTGCTATCTTTGATATAAGTAATCATATTATTTTATTCTGAGGCTATTTAAAATATTATCATTCAGATAACCTTCATTGCTTTTTTGAGGAGTCATGAGCCATTTATTTTGCTCATAAATACTAAGATATTTTTAACTTGCTTTTTTAAATAAATTTCATATAAAGTCCTAGCTAGTAAAATCTTCAAAAACAAACACAAAATACATATTATGGCATTGATATAAAAAAAAATACCAGCAAATCCGTAAACGAAACGCAAAAGAGGCACAGAGTAAAAAGAGTGTAGATTGGAGACAGCGCATGCGTCACGCAACTCCGAGGCGGCGCGAGGCATTCCGAGGCGAGCCGAGCGGCGCTGTCGACGCCATCTGGCGCTAGGGACGGGACATGTCGATGCATTGAAAAAATCTGTTGATAAAACGTCGACTTCTTCAGAGTTAGGTGACCGTAACAAAAATCACAAGACATAAAAGTTATATTAATTTAACAAAGATCCCTTTTCCTGCACTTTACAAACTAGTCTCCAAGTGCAGAAATAAACATTATACTAGTACACTACAGGAGATCTTAGCATTAATCGGACTGTTGTCAAATTTTAGCTTATTTTAACGTTACTTTTATGAAACTCTGGAGAAATGTATAGTGTTTTTACTTTTATATTAAATCAGTTTAAAATTAACCCAAGAGGTAAAATTGGTACTAGCAAACATTAACTTTGTCTTGACTTCTTTTATATTAAATAAAAATACGCTAAAAATCCTAAAAGTAGTGGAACGATTTTGGTTTGGTACTGTTTTCGTACTTTATAAAGGTACGGTAGGAAAATTATATCACAGTCAATCATATTTCTATTTCATCGAAAAAACGGTTTATGTAATAAATATATTTTATTATACTTTATCAAGTATCGAGATGTCGCATCACTACCAAAAAGCGCGCAACATCGCTATCGCCTCTCCTTTTTACACGCCCATCACTATTCTTCCTTCCTGCTCTCACGTCTACTACCTTATTTAAATAAGGCTGCGCAGACGCAGGCTGTCGATACATTCGAAATTCAACTTTATTTCATTCAGTATAGATCTGGATTTAATTGTGTAGATTTTAAAGAAAATAAAAAGGTTACAGGCAGGTTATCTGCGCCCTCTGGTGGAAGATTCTTAAGTTAAAAGTGCGTTGTGCCGGAAATGTGGTCTAATTTTTTGATAACCTTGACCCATCAGTTATTGGGTCGGGCTACAAGGATTCTTAGCGATAAAACATTAGCATTCTAGTTTAAAAAATTGTAATAACATTTTTAAAGCTGAGGTTTACACATTTAACTCTTTATCAGTGTATTTGTAAATTTGAATAAAGAAAGGATATTTTATAAAACTTATGAAGCGGCTTTACTTACACAACGTCATATCGAAGCTAATTTAAATACCCATTAAGTCATAAGTTTTTGTGACGATTTAAACTTCTAAACAGTGTTTTGAACTAAAACACTGCTTAGTAGTTTAAATCTTATATAAACATTTAGGTAAATAATGGTATTTGCATGTACCAGTAATATATGCCTGACCAACTTACTATCCACCATAAGCACGTTTGTTTCAAACATGTTTCAGCTAAACAAACAACATATAACTTAAAACAAACAGTCGGCACGGTAGCACAAAGAAAAATCACCACCCATCCTCCACACGGTAACTTACATGTAACTTAAATACAACTTGTGCATAATTCACGCACGCCCACTAAGTTAAAACCAAGCATAGATGACGTGGAACAAATGAACTGCGATCCCTCAACTTAACTTTAACTTGAACGTGGTGGAAGCCTGAGCGTATTTGCATACAAGCTTTTGTATAGTAAGATTTAAAAAGTAAGAAAGATTCGGTGATAAAAATATATCACATATTTAAAGCAACAGGTAATCGAATAAAAAACCGAAGAGTTTATTGAAAATCAACCACATAGGTACTGTAGTGTATTGTAGTTTAGACAACCATTTTTTGTATAACTCTTTTTCGCATTAGAAAAATATTTTTGTGGTTAGTTATAGAGGTTTACTTGTTCATAATTTATTATACCGGCTTTTTAATTTTTGAGTACTACAGTTTGTATGAATAAACGCTCAGGCAACTTCACCTTAACTTTAACATAACTTAAGTCTAACTTAGTGCCGTATTAATAGTGCATTCAAAAGATACGAAGCACTTTATCAGATAATATAAATTGATCTTAGGAGCTAAAAGCTCGTAAAACGCTTTTATGTTTGGTGGCCATGTTAAATGAGCTTAGACTATGAATATGACTCATATCAAAGGAAACACTATTTTAAGTAAAATGTTAAATGATAGGCTATCTTAAAGCATTTTAAAGCTTTAATATTTTTCACTAGTTCACAAAATATAGCTCACGTGTTTTATGGTATATTATGCAAATAGGATATCGAAACACACAAATTTCTTAAAAAAACTATTATCAATTATTTTTATTTACTTTCATAAAAAAACTGACATATGAGTGTATACAGAAACAATACTACAACAAACTTGTGCATTTAAAGTATACGCGTAATCTATTGGTCGTTTTTGTCCTCCCTTGTTTATATACTTGCAAAAGCAATGTTATCAATCAAACGCAAAAAATACAATTGTCACCAATGACTTATCTCCAACTTAATCCCAACTTACTAGTTACAGTTAGGAGTAACTTAACACTAAGCTGCGGTTTAAAGTAAACGATTCGTCGCCCGGGTGTAACTTGAGGCGTTAGTAGGTTAAGGAGAAATTTAGAACAATCTGACAGATCCAATGTCAAAGTTATAGATAGTGTTATTTAAACTGTGGAAGTAGGTGGTTAAAGTACATGGACTAAGTAAAGTGATACTGAGAGTGATAGCTTTTTGAAATTTAGTTGTTTTTTATATAATTTATGAAATTTATGTACAATGATTAAAAGAAACAAAATATTGCAATTCTGTAAATACAGTGTACAGAAATAATATTATAAAGCTTTGAATTCTTTGGTACTATAAAGACAATTAAGAAGAACTAAACAACCTTACACTATTCTACAATGCCGTGTCAATTATTCAAGTTTAAATAAAACTAAAACCATTTCTTCCTTAATTTTCAACTGATGGCATTCAATGCATTGTCTATATAGATAGATGGATAATTCTTTATGGTCATACACAAATAAAACACAATATAATAAAATTAAAGATACAAGAATTAATCCACCTTCACATATTCCCGTATTTATCTCAAACCTAATTCTGCACATCCAATGTCACTTTAAGGAACATTTAACGAAACGTCTCTGAAAGCCATCAAGTAGCAAAGACAAGGCTATCCACTTCCTGGCTATCATACACTTGAAGTCATTAATATTGTGATACTACTTGCAGTTGCATTCTGTATGCCTACATTGCCTACTCACTCGAATCTACCATTAGGGACGAAGAGCTGAGGATTGGCTTGGACGCTCTCCTTGGAATGAATATTAGTATAAAGTTGGACACTGCACAGGTTTTAGCTGGGGTGATTCTTATTTTTTATAGACTAGTTAAAATAAAATAGCCTTTATTTCTACTGCTACAAAATGACTTAATATAGTACTTATATGATACATTTTTTTACACTGCTCTTGATAATTTTTAGTAGTTTTATAAACTTTAGTATAAATTCTGTATATATTTTTGTTGGCAGAAGTTGCCTGTATGGCATAGGCCTCCCCTGTTTTTTCTTCTCTCTACTTTTTTTTTCTATTCCTTTGGTTCATTTCTTGCGAGTGAAATGTATTATAGACTAGTTAGATTTTTTTTAAATTAAAGAGGAAGAGAGAACAGAGTAAGGTAAATAAGTAGATGCATCTGATGGTAAGCGGCGACTAACTTTTATAGACAGTGATACGACACTACTTGTGAATGCATTTACGCTCTTACATATATGTGAAAAAACTCTAATCAGCCTTTGCTCATTATATATCTGGCGACGGTTTCTATAGAAGTTTTATTTTTGTATTCTGTGAAGAAAAAACTGTTAACACATCTCTTCTGTGTATAAACTATTGCAATTGCCAACAAACAGTAAATAGCAACCAATCAACAAAATGTCTATAAACTAATAGAAACTGATGGTTATGACTCACTGATTTTTTCTTGTCTATGATTTTTTCCACATATCCTCAAGTCCAATAGTTTATTAGATCTGTGGCAATCGGAACCTCAGATGCAATCTGGAGAGAGCACCATCAATCCGGGCTCACGCCGTTAATGCCGTTTACAAGAAACGATTTAACTTGCAATCTAGTTAGGTGGTGACTTCGTGTACAAATTGACGTTAGAGGAGCAAGTCTTTTATAGACTAGAAGACTTTTCTGAAAAATTTTGAAACTGGAACAACATGTAAGTAGAAGATAATAAAACTTTAAAATAAATCAACTCTAAAAATATTTTTTAATTGTAGTAATAAACACTAAAAATTCAAATTAGTTTAAATAAAAATAGTTGGGCTCCTCGCAAAATAAAAGAAAATATTTCGATTCAATTACAGTCTCAGCAGTGGCAAAAAAATTACATTAATATTTTTAAGCTTGAAGTTATTTCCAATAAGTTCTAACTGCTTGCAACAGATTTTAAGCTCTTATATTAATACAATACTGATTACAATATCACGCTACCAATAAAGTACAAAATCAGTCAGCTGTCAAATAACAACGCTATATCAATGAAATCAACATTTTATTCCCTCCATTTTGTGTGTAAATTACCCCATTTACACCACCCAAGGAAATAAACATCAGCACACGACAACCGGTAATAATAATAGCGAATTCTTCAGTTGGATTGTCAAGTTGCTTCTAAGTTATATCTATGTTAGATCTAAGTTGGTACTAAGTTACCTAAGTAAGGTTTGCGTTGGTGGTGGTTTAATTTCACAAGATTTTACTTGATGTTGTGATATAATGCAAGTATAGGTACTTAGTGCTTTATTTGGATACATTTAATATTTTGAAACATTTATGAAGTTAGATAATGTATAGTATTACATTCTAAAGTATAATATGTATTTTTCAATATACTTCATCACAATTTGAATTACGTCTCTAACTTTTGCGAACTTTTTTAAATTAAATGTTAACAAACTTAAATTCAAACTTAACAAATTGTAACATGAGTCAAACAGCCTTAAACCTGGCTGCGCTTTAAGTTTTTTCTCCCATAATGTTACGAATATCCTTTAGAAACCTTACTATCCGCGGCCCAGCCGAGTGTGAGTTCTCGAAACAGCGCGTTCGATAAAATTAATGCAGGACCCAAACCTACCTCGCATTCTGCTCAATCCAAGCGTATTGTGTTACTGTGGTACAGTGCACGCACAAATTTATGGTAAATCCAATACTTACTAACATGTGATTTTAATTAAATACTTACATATAATTAAAAAAAAAATGATTTCAATCTCGCCTTTGATTAAATAACTTGTGTCTAAGTAATAACATTATTAGTTATAAAGAAATCCTAATTAATCATAAGGCACCATGATTGAGGCCAGTTTAGGTAATGAAAAAGAAGCACAATATGACTTCATAAAACACTTGTACTAATTTTAACTAATCAGAAATCTGCATTATCCAGAATCATCCAGATGGCAGCTGAATTACGTTTACAACTCCGCACATCTCAAAACCCATAAACACCGAACAAATTGCCAACAAATCAGCAAGCACAGACGCAATAGCCATCACTCTATCACCATCTAATATATTAATTCATAGATTCTCGTTACACACCCATTACGACTTATAATATAACTTATGTTTGCAGATGACATTGTTAATATTTACTGTAGCCAGGATTTTCCACAGGCACATTGTTGGGAAGGTATAATTTATAAGCTAAGTCGGTACAGAGTCGCATTCACGCTGCTGAGGTGGACAGGACTGGGCAAGCTGAATCGTACATAGAATTGAATGTGTATAGAACGGAAATATCTATAGAAAAAATCTCAGTAGCTACAATAGATCAGAAAAATCCCAAATGCATTTTAAAAGTCTCGAAAAGAAAGGATTATTAGCCATATTGTTGATTTAATATGAACAATGGTAGGTCATATGTTTTATTTTATTACGTTATACAATTTTGAAGTGCTTTTTTGCACGCGCGAAAGTAACTGCTGTTCAGTTAAATTCAACAATCTTCTGTTTACGATCTTGAGCCTGATGGTTATTTCAAGCCGTTGTCATGTATAAAAAATTAAAATAAAATAAATATTCCGGGACATCTTATCGTTTCTTAAAGAAATACCAATGTTATTTGTAAAACTCAGTCAAATATGTACTTTGCTCCGTCTATTCTAAGTTGATCTTTGTTGAATTATGCGTAGTAGGTACTCTATGCAATATATTATGTCGTTACGTTGGAATAAACTCCCTTCCGACATCCTCTCTGATATGTTTACGATGGTGAATAATTTGAACTTCCTCAGAGTTACGCAATAACTTGTATAATCTGCTTTGGATTTGATTCACTTCTTAGTCCTAGTCATTTTAATGTCGTGTAATGTTATACAAAGTAAAACCCTTTCATAGTCTTATGTAATCCGTCAAAATAAATGAGCTGCTTTTGCATATTTTTGTCTTAGTTTAAGCCATGCCCCTCAGGGCGGTTTGATTAACTCTCGACACCTGATTTAGGCCTCTTTAATTTGATAAGAAGATGAATACATATTTTTGTAAGTAAATATGTACAAATTAACTTCTAAAAATATGTAAAAGCAGGAACACTACTTATGATTTGATCAAATACATAGAGGGGACATAAATGCATAAGTATACCACTTTCTGTATAATTCAATCCGGCTTCTGACTAGTTTGTGTTAGTTACTGACTGCTAAGACTGCTGCTGTCTCTGAGACTTCTTCTAGTTTTTGCAGAAATACTCAAGCAAGTATCAGAGTGACAGGAACCCTTTTTTATCGAATAAAAACCATCGCAAGTCTACGCGTGTAAAACTGCGGGGCGCACCGTGTGACATTATAAAAAGAAAGAGAAAATATATTTCTGAAACTCTTTGTTTTTTATTGTAGTGCTAAACTGAGTACATGATTTTGAGCTATCTAAAGACAACTGACACGCTTTAATTTTTTATTATTTTATTATTTTTTTCACGATATAACCACATTTGTTAATCGTTGCTTTCCAAAGATTTTAGTAGATTATGACATTTTTTTTTCTAAAATAGTAGGTACTATTGAAATTGTACAAATGAAAATCGTATATTCTGTTCCCGAGACTCCATTTTTGTCCAGCACTATACAGAATCGGTCGACTTAGGACAAAAGATTTGAGCCCAAATTCTAACCGTGTAAAAATAAATGGCAAGGGTTAGGACGATCGACTCTGTTCTGTGGTGGTCTGAGGGCGGTGCTGCTTTGAACGGCCTGACGTTTGTTGAACAGATCTGATTACCAAGTCCATATGAAATATATACATACTTATATCGTGATGTGCAACATCTGTATACTTATATGTACCTTCATAACTTACTTATTTTACATTACACTTTAGTGATTTTAGTGGTACGTACATATATACTTTGTAATACATATATTTATTTATTTATTTATTTATAATGGTACACAAAACAGAATGTGTTCACAAATAAGCTAAGTATACTTTCAAAACTGGTTTTGATCCAGAACAAATTCCTAAAATAAGTGTACACAGCTTGAACAACATAAATGCGATTAATAATTTCAAAAACCTGAGTTAGACAGAGAATACAGTACCTAACTGGTACTGTATTCTCTGTCTAACAAACACACAAAAAACAACGATAATCAAGGACAACATAATTACAGACTAAATTGTATCTTACAATTAGTGATCATACAGAGCTTTGCATTAAAATAGCTTGAACATTACGCTTGAATGTGGATAACACACAATTAAATACATCCAGTGACTGATGGTGGTTCGCTAGGAGACCATTGTATTGGCGACACATTCTAACTAATGGGTTGTATAAAGATGTATTATTTTTATAAGTATTGAGAGAGAATATATTTTGGGGTCTGCGAGAATTAGGGTTTATATTAATGTTGATGTTGATACATACATATATTGTCTTGAATAGATTAAGTGTACCTACAGCCATCAAAACGCCTTGTATGTGTAAGCAATACCAGTTTTGTGAGTGTACACAGTTACGAGTACTTATATAAATATTTTAAATCTAAGTCACTTCCTCGATAACACTACTAACTATTAACTCGTAACGCACACAAACCCCTACATAATACATGTTAATCTAGTAACCACCAGTAGTAAGGTAAGTATGTATGCAGTAAAGCCTGTAACTGTACCCTGTATCGCCCGATCGCACAATGCAGCGCCGGTATGTTACTGCGTGCGTTCTGCTGCGTTCAGGGCTGCCATGATGATTATAAGAAAAGGTAGCTAATGTGTTAAACATTAATAACAAATTCCATACTAATTATATTCTCTATCGGTTTTTATAATCTCGACATACTGTATATTTCAGTGTGAAGCGCCTGTGGCCTAGTGTACTGCAACATCCGTTCCCGGTTACCAAAGCTAAGCAACTGTCATGGCGGCCTGTTCTTGAACGAGTGACCGTAATAATAAGACACTTAGGTACATCTGGTCACTTCAATGAGTCGAATAGCACAATAAAATAGCAAGTCTCAGTTGTTCGTCAATCGTCATAGAACTGTAGTCTTCTCGTCTGGGTTTGGTAAGTCTCGACACCTGAATTCGCCACATTTACTAATTACTAACAACAATTACTAACTATTACCGTTACCCGAGACAAAATATTCCGCACTTTTTTGCACAAAACCGTAAAATAACAATATAAAATATGAACAAAACTAGCTAAACTGTTCTTTTATATTCAAGAAATAAATAATTTAGCAAAATTTTGTTACACTCAGACTACTATATGTCATACTCTCAAAACACTAGTAAATAATATAACTAGCACTAAAACTAAAAATACGGCCATTATGTCTATAAATACGCCAACAAAGGACGTATCTCACTCGCAACAAAAGCCCTATTAGAGTTACTATCTATTGCTCTCCTTACAATGTAGCATCAAATCCAGTCCAGCTTTGAAAAGGAGCTCGACTCAAGAACAATAACTTCCCAAGCGCTAGAATTCAAGAATTTAGGTTTCATTATGATGTCATTTTAAACCTAAAAGCGGTAGATCAAGCACCTATCTAATGATATCCATTGCCATCATAGATTGTTTAGATAACAGATTGCCTGGATTTTGATGGAGAGTAGATTTTTAACTTTTCGAACTGGACATTTACCCTAAAGTAAAAGTGAAGTTAAGGGTTTAAGTGTGTGTTTGTTTCCCTATGATCTTACTGTGTCGGAGCCGAAATTCATCATAAATTTTAAGCTCAAAGCTTTTATTCATATTCATATTTCTATAAAAACTACAAAACCAATGTGATAATTTGAATGTCTTGTGCACATTTTTTTGTATGAATGTATGTAATGAACTACATACATTTCAAGCCATAGAACATCGCCCGATCTTTGATTTTTTTTATTTTTGCTAACCAACAATAAAATAACGATACTTTTTACAAATTTTTTCGACTGAATCTACCATAGAAGAGTGGATAGGCTCTCATTTCCATGGAATCTACCAGCCCAAGTCTCTGCACCATCAAATCCTAAGCTCAGACTATCAATCCGTGCGATCTACATAGAAAATTTACACGTTCATTATAAGGCCGGCACACACCGGCGCAGTGACGCTGCTAACTGTACTCGAACAAGATCGCTATCGGTTCTTCCTTGACTACGCTTGCTTTGTTGCATGAACTAGCTGGTTTAGTATTAATTCGGTAATCATACTTGAATTTAGGATAATAAATGTGTATTATTATTTTTATTAGAGGTAAATGTAAACTATAGAGTATGATTGATCCGTCAAAAAACATGACCTACAAAAAGAAAGCTCCAAATGAAACTAACTATCAGCATAATAGTGGCTATATGTCTACACATCATAATTTTTACGATTGTTTTGTAAGTCAAACGAGCAAAGTTATTATGGAGCATCAAAATCTATTGCAGAAAACAGTGAAAATTACAAGACATCTTGTAACACTACAAAAATTCAACCAAAAAATAATAATTGGTAAACACTTCGCAAATTATTTTCGAAAAATTTCTTACATCGAAAAAAACAGAACCTCTAACCACAGAAATTACCAACTCCTAGTTCAGAATGTCTAAATACCTGCACTTACAATGCATGTTATCTTGTAACACTGTTCAAAAATTACCAACAAGTTTTCGATAAATGAAACACCAAAATTATTTTCATATACATGTATAAAAAAGTACCTGTAATGGACACTATTGAAATCACTAAGTCCTAGTACAGAATTACTAGTTACAATGTATGCTATCAGTGACAAGTAACATGTACCTGTATAAGGCCGGGACACACTGCGAGCTCAATGCTGCGGAAGCGGTCACACTGCGCCTGTTTACTGCCCACGCGGTGTATTGTAGCCTAAATACAGGGTTATTTGTTATATTTTATTATTAAAAACTATTGTAAGACATACTTATCAATAAGTAGTCTCATTTCGCGTAAGTTGTTTACGGGTGTATAACACCCACCCCAGAACGTAAGTTCTAAAAACCATATTAGTTACATTTTTTGTAATATGTTGAACTTAAACGAAATTCCGACTATATTGGAATACGATCATTTTTTTTAGGACAGAAAGCTTATATCCATCTAGTTTGGTACATTGAAACGAAGTAAACCTCCCGTAAGATTTAAATACTTGATTATTTTCAAGGCTGTTGATAATGATTACATAGCTTGGATAGCTCTTGTATAACTACATAAGCAATACAAGTTTCCATAAATACTAAAGTAATTCAAATAAATATATAGTTTAAAAGTCTTGAAAGTTTCAACGAGAAAAATGTGTAAAATACGTTGGTAAGTAATTAAATACATCTGACTCAAAAATCGATAAGCATAATCTTAGGTTAAGTTTAAGAACATTCGGTCTTCGAAATTGACTACTATAAAGATAAGATAAAGATAAAGAATCTTTATTGATAATGTAAAGTTGTAACATACATAGGTATAGGTATAAGTACTAATATCACAGAATATGCTACACAAATTACAATATCTCGTCAAATTGAATTTATAACATTTAGTTTTATAAAATATTAGAAGTTACAATGTCTAGTTTTATTAATAATACTGCTATCACCACATATCTCCAGTAACCCAGTATACTTTAGTGCGTTATTTAGTGCGCTATTCAATGTGTTTTTAATTATTTCCCCGAGTCTACAGTTTATAGATAAACGACCTGAGATTGTGTTCGCTTCAACAGATACCATACTGTGATGGTTACTCGTCTAAATTACTCAGCTCAGATAGATACATTTATTTTTTACTGGACTCAATAAGGAATATATAATAATATAAGTACATGGATTAAACGCTAAAAGCAAATTTAATGAATTAGATTACGTAGGTAGTAAGACCAAAATATACGTTAAACCTGATTCAATATGTTACATTTATTTAAAATAATGATAAACTTTCTTTCATGGAGTATTATAATATACCAGCTTTCTTTGTTGCTAGATAAATGTCAATCAAATGCGTTTCCTGGAGTCCAAACTACTGTATAATGAAAATTGCAGGTACATGTATATGTACATATGTTTATATGTATATCATCAAGCCACAGTCACATAAGCAGTAATATGTTCTTTACATATTTTTAAAACTATTTTCTGAGAGTCATGAATAAATCAGCGAAGCTAAACACGGCGCGTTAATAAGTTTCCCCGAGACAGTATATCGGTGGATCAAAGCCCTAGGCTTTACAAAAGAATCTAGACCAGCGCAGACTATTACATTTTATAACACTACGCTTCACGGTACGTTTTATTAATATTTTATAGGTACTAGAGGGCAAATAATCTGGATAAAACTCTTCTTTATATAAGATACTGCTGCGCCACCTGGTTTTTCAAAGGTAAAATGTAAACCGTATTCCTTCCAATTCAGCAAACTATGACTCAGTTAAATTGATTTTGTCATTCAAGCGTTGAAACAAACATACATTCACACATGTATGTATGTCTACATACAATATTATTGTATGTAGACATACTCATAAACAAAGACCGAGCTTCCTATTAGTAAGTACATTCTTAGTTATATTGTATGATGACCTTTACGCATGTTATCAAGATTTCTAGTCCAAAATCGCTCCTCGATACATCAATGGGCATTCATTAACCTATACTCATTCTTTCATACATCGTTCCATACCCATACGTAAGAAAGAGATGAAAACAAGTATCCGTAATGCGTCGCGAGCATTAATCATCTGTTCATAGATATTAGTGATAATCGTGTGAAAGAGATGGAAAAAGTGATAGTCCCACTGTCCCACTCGTCAGCTCGTGATTACCTTCATGATGGCTATTGTTCTATGGGAAATGACATACTTACGAGGAAATTTAAAAACGCTTTTAAAATATTACGACAAGAATGGTTAAGAGTTATTTGAAATACCTATTTGTTCTTTTCTAATTTCTCTTGACAAATGTAAAAAAGTAACGTATGTATTATATTTTAACTAGGTATTATTGCTCGGGTACGTAACGTCCTGCATAAAAAGTAACGTATGTGTTACTTCAATATGTAATCTCTCTCCGTACCGAATTTTATCTAAATCAGCCCAGCTGTAGAAGCGACAAAGAGAAACAATCACACTCATAAACTTTCGTTTGTATTAAATTAGTGTGGTCAGACTGGCAACATAACTATTCAATATGACCTATGCCCAGCAGTGGGACGAAACCGGCTGTGGATGATGATGATGATGGTTCTATATGAAAGCTAGGTTAACCAATTTCCTAAGTAGACATGAAATCTCATTCGTTGTAATCTTATTACGTTTCAAATCAAATTGAAAGTTACTCGTACTAGGCCGCCTCTCATGATTTGATTCTAGGAAAAGATTTCTAAAATGCTCTGGAAAATCTTATAATTACGCACATATTCAGGTTTTATTCTCTGTCTTATAGCTCAATCAACTATATAGCTATGGTCTGGTTAAAAAAAACATTAAATTCGTTTTTAAATACTTGTTACAACATTTTCAATATTCTTTATTACTTAAACATATTCTTTACTCTGTTATTAAAAGAAGGAACAAATTGTGACTATATTTTATTTACGTATGACTTGTGTGTGACATTTACTGATCCTACGATCCAAAAGTTGTGATTAGTTATACACTGAAACATTAATTAGTACTCCAACAATCATATAACAGAAAAAAATCATCAGTGGGTGCCATCAGTCAAGTATTTTCTTGTTCACAACCATCCTCATTCCCCCATCACTTTCCATGGGATGTAGTTTAAATACCATAAACTTCCGATGAAAGCTCACTTAAACCTTCCTAAGAATCTTCAAACAAAACTCACCCGTATTTGCAACCAGCTAAGTATAAAAATGCTGTGTCGAGCTGAGTGGAGATGTATAAAAACATTAGCCTATTGAGGTACCTAGGTGGGATTTTAGTATTTCTGTTTAAAGTTAGCAAGTAAATTGGATTTGCAACTTCAAGTATGTTGTTGGAACCTGGAATTAGTAAAAGAGAGATGAAATTTAGCGATACAATGTAATGTAATGGTTTGTTGGAACATTAGGAGGGCCCAAAATTTTCATTAATAAATTAAAGATAATATTTTACGCTGTAAATAAAATGATATATTTACTGCCTTCATAATAGGTATTTTTTTATTTAGAATGAAATATTGCTATATGTCTTTCTAAATAAAAAAATGACCCTCTGTACTTCTTGAACGTTTAAATATGTGTATGAAAATGAGATTGACTCACAGCCAATCACATTTCATCTCACAAGTATCACAAACATCCACTCTCTAATCGTTTCATCGCAGAATCAATAAAAATTGAGATTTAATTTTCTATTACTAGCCTAGATATGGAGATTGGAGCCGCTCTAATCACTTACCATCAAATAAGGAACACGCTTCATGAGGCCTAGATACCTAGTAACTAGAATCTGAACCTAGATTGCTAAGGTGAAGACACACTAAACTTTGCCTAGACAATCTTCGAATCGAGTGTGAACCGGTTTATAAAAAGTAGAAAAGTATACTTCGTAGACCATAATAATTGCTTACTATATGACAAATTATGGTCAAGCGCAAACCCATCTAATTAAATAGGTCACACGCCACATATATTCAATTCAAATATGTCAAAAAATAGTTTACATACATAGAAGTACAATCTAAGTTTGACTATTGAAATCCCGTAAGCGACATTATCTTATTATCATAATTAAGTGACATTATATATTCGCAACTTCTAAAATACATATTTTTAACTCAACTATTTTTTTCTCTCTGTACAAATTTATAAGTGTGATTTTACCTTTACCCATGCTTTTACACTCGACCAGTGCCGTAAAAAATCTATTTGCTCAGCAGAAATGCAGTAAACCTATAGCTGGGGAAATTATTAACCTAATCTTATTCGCGTGAGGTATGATGGCCGGTGCTGGCTCTGTAAGTAGCTACAGGTACTTGTTTAGATGTTGTAAGCGGTGACGCGGATGTGCGGTTCAGTAATATTTTTCAGTTTTCTTGGAAACTTGTAGATGATGATGAATTCAAACGTGTGTGGGTGCATGTCTCATATGTATCGTTGTTATTTATTCTCGCTTAATTGGTTGGACCAATTTGGATGAAATTTGGTAGAAGATAGATAGACTCTAGATAAAAAATCATTCCGTTTTATCCCGGTTGGAAACGAGTGAAACCGTGAGGCACAAGATCAGTCTATTTTTTTTTAAGTTTTGAAATTTCTTGATACTAGTTTCAACCACTCAAATAGAATAAAACGTCTTCTTCTAGCTTTAGCTAAATAAAGTCCTAAATTAACATATAAAAAATCGCTCCAGAGTTGACATTACTCAAACATTGACTTACAATATCCCACACAGAACACAAAATACTTTACTAGTACAGAGTAGAAACAGCCTCCGCCAGAAGTGTTGTCGGCATCCTTTGAGGCTCTCAGATCGCATAATATGACTGCACCTGCCTCACTATCTATATTTTATTAGATCCCAGCCAAGCCGGTTACAGTTACACATTAACCTTTAATTACTCGCGGACGGATAATTTGCACTAAAAATAGAAATATGCCAGCAAATATTTTATGGCATAAACTTTATTTGACGTCATTAAGAATTAATATGTATTTTAATGGGATTCACAAGTTTTATCACGATTATTGAGGAAGGACAATTATCGAGACTACTCGAATATTAACTGTAATGAACTTACATAATAATGTGTACATTAAGTATTATACGAACATATGTGTTAAATATTCAATTTCTTGCTAGATTAGCAATTTAATCCTAGTACGTAATTATTAGGTCATATCGCCTTCATTTCAGATTTTCAATTATTTTGTAATTAAGTATTAATTGCTCTTAAATCTAGGCAGACAGAAACAGCAGTCACAAAACATTTTTACTTTACAAGTCATAAAGCAGGGTTACAATGCAAAACTTAATTGTCCTACAAAAAGAAATATCCACTGTAACAATAGACTGTTTGTCAGAAAAAAGCTTGGGAGCCGACTTTGAACGAAATTAAAAAGGTGAGCTTTTGCTCGACTTTCATTAAGCAACAATGTTATGCTTATTTATACTACCTGGAGATGTTTTGATGAGAAAATTGACAACTTGAAATAAGTAAAAAATATATATATAATTCTAGGCCGGTTTAATTAAAAAACCTTTTTACTAGCCTTTTAAATATAAGTAAATATGCGATATCTTTTAAATATGTATTTTACTAGGTATAGCAAAAAGTCTGACCAAACCTATGTAAACGGACATATGTACTTATAACGAATTTATCAAAATAAAATAATTACACAGTTGTATACGAGTACATACCACACAATAACTTGGGTTGGTAGGTTTAGATATCATATTCTATAAAAAAGTACCTAACCTCAGTTTCATAGTATCTCTTCCTTGTTGATTTAAAAGTAATTCGTCGCAACGATGATCGGAACCCATCAAGTAATATAAATCAATCCATATATTGACAAGTTGAACGTACAGACATCCTAGTTTTCCTAGATGAGCTTTATCTTAGTTCTGACATGAAAAATATAGAAAATAAATTGAAATAAATTTAAATTCAAGCAAAAATACATTTTATACATTACGACTTCACAATACAGTAAGAAAAAATACTCAATAGTTATAATACTAATAATGCAAATAAATTTATTTATAAAACGGATTACTTTTACTTAATTGTTAACAGTTTTTTGTATTACATTATATTGAGGTGCCAGTAGGTCCTGCACTAAGAATACCATTAATATGTGTACTATAATATTATGTACTTTAAGCGATTATTTGCACGGTGTAGAAAAGAAAATATACGACATTGTTATATAAACGTGGTTGTACTTGTGTCAATGAAATAGTATTTAATTAGTCATTTATATGCTCACACTTTTGTTCATACCTTAACTTAGACATCAACTTATCATAAAGTTCGTAAACGGGCCATTCTAACTAACCTTAATCTTTTTATTCAGTATAACATTACACATCGTGTTCTCAACTCTACCTCCACGGTATCACCAGAGCTATTAATCATTATAGAAGCGAACATCTATCGATCAATCGGCTTTTTGCTTGGGAAATGCGAAAGCACTGGTAATGAGACATAACCGGTTTTTTCTGTTTTCGTTGTCTAGTAGTGGTAGGAAAATATCGTACCTATGTGAGATCACATGTTTAATGCATTAGACGTATTGATTTTTAAAAAATCCCCCAATGATTTAACTCTGCGGAGGAGTTAAAACTCTCGGTAATGAGAAACTCAAGGAGGAAGAAACACAGAGAAATATTTTTACTGTGATTAGACACTGTCTAAAAATGGAATGAGGTAAGGGAATTTTATAGTTCTATGAAAAAACAACTACTAAAATTACTTTCTTTTTGGAGAGCATTATGGATAGTTACCTACTTAATTTCGACAAGTGTACAGTATCTGTTTAAATTTATTTATAAGTTGATATAAATTTTTTTCTCTGTTTGGTACAAATATTTTTCGTACCACAATTATTTGAATATGGCAAAGAAAAAATGTCATAAAAAGGTCTATTTTATCAGCCTTACATTGTATCAGAGCCCCAGAAAAAAACCGATCAAAGCTCATAAAGTAGGCACTAATTAAAGAGAATAAAATGTAGATTTGCCCTCGCTTGGCACCAATAAACTAAATGACTTCGCCATATATTTCCGCCGGCGCTCTCGATCAGCTACTCGGATGCGGTGTAAAAAGTGGACCCATTATACTGGGTTATGTGTCAAAAATATTAATTGAACTGTAATTAATTGTTAATCAGGAATAAGAAAAATAAAGGAATCGCCTGTGTTTCTATAGTTAAAGAGCTAGTTACATTACAGAACAGACATGCTCCATTTTAACTACATTGTCGATTGTGCTGATGATATGACGATCAGAAAAATGTCTTACTATCAAGGATGAAAAAAGTCATAGATGTTTTTACCACGAAAGTACAAATTGAGGGAGAAAGATCTTTAAAAATGATAACTATATAAGTTTTGGGATACAGGTAACAAAATTGTCTTTCTTATCACCTTGTAACCCTGTACAAGCTTTCCACGGTAACCGCCCTGAGAATGCATAGTTTAATTGTGGAAAAGTTAATAACATCGCTGAGGTCCACAAATGGTTCATGACAGAAACGCGACTCGTTATCGGCTGGAAAAGTAGAGCTTTGGAGGCGGCACTTTATGAAGAAAGATGGTGAAAGAAAAGCCCAAGAAATGATGGTATTTTAACAAGATGAAAGGGTGGAGTAGAAGCAATTTACGACATCTTTTTATGATTTCATATCTATTTGTAATAAACGGTTTCATAAAAATGCTAGAAATCAATAAATTATACTGCCAAGATTCTACAATATTCTATATACAATACTCTGGTTTAGCACCGCTGTGGTGTAATTATGTAGCACCGCTGCTTAGAAGAAACCTATATATTTACTCTGAGTGCTACATTCGCAAAAAAAATACTCTGGTTTAGCACCGCCGTGGTGTAATTATGTAGCACCGCTGCTTAGAAGAAACCTATATATTTACTCTGAGCGCTACATTCGCAAAAAAAATACTCTGGTTTAGCACCGCCGTGGTGTAATGATGTAGCACCGCTGCTTAGAAGAAACCTATATATTTACTCTGAGCGCTACATTCGCAAAAAAATATTCTGGTTTAGCACCGGCGTGGTGTAATTATGTAGCACCGCTGCTTAGAAGAAACCTATATATTTACTCTGAGCGCTACATTCGCAAAAAAAATACTCTGGTTTAGCACCGCCGTGGTGTAATGATGTAGCACCGCTGCTTAGAAGAAACCTATATATTTACTCTGAGCGCTACATTCGCAAAAAAATATTCTGGTTTAGCACCGGCGTGGTGTAATGATGTAGCACCGCTGCTTAGAAGAAACCTATATATTTACTCTGAGCGCTACATTCGCAAAAAAATATTCTGGTTTAGCACCGGCGTGGTGTAATTATGTAGCACCGCTGCTTAGATGAAACCTATATGTTTACTCTGAGCGCTACATTCGCAAAAAAAATACTCTGGTTTAGCACCGCCGTGGTGTAATTATGTAGCACCGCTGCTTAGAAGAAACCTATATATTTACTCTGAGCGCTACATTCGCAAAAAAATACTCTGGTTTAGCACCGCCGTGGTGTAATTATGTAGCACCGCTGCTTAGAAGAAACCTATATATTTACTCTGAGCGCTACATTCGCAAAAAAAATATTCTGGTTTAGCACCGCCGTGGTGTAATTATGTAGCACCGCTGCTTAGAAGAAACCTATATATTTACTCTGAGCGCTACATTCGCAAAAAAAATATTCTGGTTTAGCACCGCGCCGTGGTGTAATTATGTAGCACCGCTGCTTAGAAGAAACCTATATATTTACTCTGAGCGCTACATTCGCAAAAAAAATATTCTGGTTTAGCACCGCCGTGGTGTAATTATGTAGCACCGCTGCTTAGAAGAAACCTATATATTTACTCTGAGCGCTACATTCGCAAAAAAAAAAACTGGTTTAGCACCGCCGTGGTGTAATTATGTAGCACCGCTGCTTAGAAGAAACCTATATTTTTACTCTGAGCGCTACATTCGCAAAAAAAATATTCTGGTTTAGCACTGCCGTGGTGTAATTATGTAGCACCGCTGCTTAGAAGAAACCTATATATTTACTCTGAGCGCTACATTCGCAAAAAAAATATTCTGGTTTAGCACCGCCGTGGTGTAATTATGTAGCACCGCTGCTTAGATGAAACCTATATGTTTACTCTGAGCGCTACATTCGCAAAAAAAATACTCTGGTTTAGCACCGCCGTGGTGTAATTATGTAGCACCGCTGCTTAGAAGAAACCTATATATTTACTCTGAGCGCTACATTCGCAAAAAAAAATACTCTGGTTTAGCACCGCCGTGGTGTAATTATGTAGCACCGCTGCTTAGAAGAAACCTATATATTTACTCTGAGCGCTACATTCGCAAAAAAAATACTCTGGTTTAGCACCGCCGTGGTATAATTATGTAGCACCGCTGCTTAGAAGAAACCTATATATTTACTCTGAGCGCTACATTCGCTAAAAAATACTCTGGTTTAGCACCGCTGTGGTGTAATTATGTAGCACCGCTGCTTAGAAGAAACCTATATATTTACTCTGAGCGCTACATTCACAAAAAAAATACTCTGGTTTAGCACCGCCGTGGTGTAATTATGTAGCACCGCTGCTTAGAAGAAACCTATATATTTACTCTGAGCGCTACATTCGCAAAAAAAAATACTCTGGTTTAGCACCGCCGTGGTGTAATTATGTAGCACCGCTGCTTAGAAGAAACCTATATATTTACTCTGAGCGCTACATTCGCAAAAAAAAATACTCTGGTTTAGCACCGCCGTGGTGTAATTATGTAGCACCGCTGCTTAGAAGAAACCTATATATTTACTCTGAGCGCTACATTCGCAAAAAAAATACTCTGGTTTAGCACCGCCGTGGTGTAATTATCTATTATGTTAAAACAACTATATTCTAAAATAACTTGTCAACTAAACAACTCCATGTGCATTAACTCTTATCCATTTTATTTGGTCAGTTTATGCCCGGCTTAAGGCCTAGATTTATATGTCATGAACGACTTTATTTTGCTGGGATTTATCCACATCCAATGATAGTCAATAGACGCCCCATTGTGGCGACAACATTCAGACATATTATATTATCCTATTTTACTTCCTAGTACCGACCCTGTTTTTATCTCGGCTCAACGTAAGTAATATCGTAGAGAGACCTCTACACTATTACTATTTTTATTTTTTGATATGAACATCATATCAAATCCAATCCAAATATTTTATTGTACAAATTGTACAACAAACAGCAGGCGACATTTCTGATAGATCGGAGGACGCGTGATAGGCTTTAGTAGTTTAGTTAGTTGCTAAATGTTCCCGCAAAGCATGTGGTCAGCAGAACAGTTTGTAAAATAATTAAGAGGCTAAATAAGCCACTAGAAATCTCTTAGCTATATAGTCTGTGGACATTCGTCTAGAGAATGTGGACGTGATTACAATCCGAAGAGAACTAAAAGACTTAATGACTAGAAGTATTGATGGCGTATATATTCGTTACTTCCTAATCAGTACTGTAAAAACGTCCGGTATAGGCAACTCTGTGCTAATTAACGATTAAGAGAAATAAACAGATCTTAAATTCAATTTGATTCACGGTACATAATTAATTTGTATTTTTGAAATCTTATATTATATTAGCTTGTATTTTCCCAAGCTTAAGCTAAATTTAAATAACAGTGTTTTAGACCCTTCTTTGTTAGTAAACTAAGATCGATAAAGACTTATTTTGGACACACTATATTACTTAAAATTCACTTCAAATAAAATAAAATAGGTATTTAAAAGAGTCTTTACAATAAGAGTATGATTACTTACGTTTGAACTACTTTACAGGATTCTTACTTACAGTAAGTTTGTCATACTATAGCTACCTAAATAATATGTACACAGACTGCCGAAAATTCCCAATTGTAGCAGACATCTTTTCACAAAAGAATACATTCCTCGGCGTAGTCCAACCATGTTGAAGCGAAGCGAATTGAAAACAATCCGGAAACAAAAACTCAGCGCAGGTACAAAAATATCCTGCACCGTGACAAAATATGCTCAGAACTGAACAAAAACATTAGTTCTTGTCTATCATTTTAGAATATGCGAGAAATGGCAACACGATGAGGTTGTGATATTTAGAATCGATTTTTTATCGAAACAGATTTCTGAATCGATTTTTTATCGATTGAACATGAATTGGGATTCAATTTAGCGCTCTTGGTTGAACAAAACGTTAGGTGTGAGCTATTTTTTGCGATATAAACTAGATCGGAATATCTGAATTTAGTTTGATCAGTTTATTATGCAGCGCCAGAAAGTAATTTGTGGTGTTACTAGTGCTGAGCTAGGATTCATTCTATAGCTTATTATTTTTCTCGTTAACTGAGTAAATAAAAGAGTTTTAGCAAACTAGATCAATCATAATTTTAATTATTACTTTAGATAAATTCAATCCTAAATTGTATGTCTACTGTCTTCTTTCTATTAACTGGCAACAAAACGGTCTCTCAAAGAAATCACAACAGGTTAACTATTATGGATACCATATTATTTAAAACGTTCTTTAAGGCTGGACGCTTAGCAGAAAGAGTTATAGAGAAAATAGGTCATTACCACTCCTATCCATCCTGCTACACAAAGCCTTAACCCAAATTACCAAACACACACACACACATATACAACACAACGTCAAAACATCATCTTTCATACACGTCCAAAACAAAAATGGGCTACGGACTTGACGATTTTATAATAATACCGAGGGGAAGCGACTATGCCTTATAACTACCTACTAAAAAAAGTTTATTCCTCTATCCGAGGCCTTACGCCCATCCACGTACTTTTATTACGGTCTATCCAACCCCACACACAGCAAACTATACCCTATTTCCTATACATTATGATATATATTAGCTCGATATCAAAACTGGAAGGTAATCTCTGAGCTTCATCAATTATCTTCAGTCCGAGTTAATTACTTTTATAGAGCGGCCAAAGATTTTTTAATAGCAAAGTAGGGTTTGGTGGATGGCCAGTTTAGACTGATTGTTTCTCAGAAATTCTTGGTTATTCACGAGTGATGCTTGAAGCTTTGACAGAGAGGTGGTGGCGTTTTATTGCAGCTTGATCGACGAATAGGAGAGCCATTACCAACTTGAGGAAAAAGGTAGGAATACAGTTGAATGCTATGGTATTCAGCAAATAGAGACCAAAATGAGGTGAATTTTAGTTTAAAACAAACTAGTATGTTAATATGTCTAGAAGCACCTATAAGAATATCTTTATTTGTTTTGTTACGTCAAAAATTAAGTACTTCTTGAGCGTGATTTATATGGCATACATTATTATAAATATCTCAAAGCAAGCGAACAGGACAGATAAACTCGATCATTACATCTGGACTCAACTCAGACATTGTCGCTAATACCTCAGAGGTAAGCCTTACTTAAACTAGTATCTCATAAAAACGTGAAAATTATTCCCAGCCGTTATTACCAACATGACCGCATAAATAAATATCTATTTACGACCTTTTTATCAGTATTGATCTTTAAGCTCGAAACACAATTGCGAAAGCTCCGTCTCTCTTTATAACTTTACAAGCTTTAATACGCGGCTCTTATAGATCCACAATCATTAGCAGTAATAAAAATGTATCTATTTACAATGTAATGCAAATTATTTTCTCAAGTTTTATGACGTTTAATATTAGTTTTTTAGTCGATTCTGCGCTGGATGTTGGTTTAGAATAGTTAAATTGCTTGCGTCATGACACTGTTAATGATGTAGTTTATTGGGAAAAGATTTCAATTGAAATATTTATTCAGTTTTTTAATTATCTAAATATACAGTCACAAAAGTCAAAGTGTGATCAAACAACTGACTAACATATAAATTTATCGCTAATGAATGGTTCATATCAGAAAAAAAACACTAACTTTATCAACTGTAAGTGGGAAAACACATTTTGTGTATGTAATCATTCCTTTTCATATTGCGATATTTAAATAATAACAATCTTAGCATTACACCAGATCAGTGTCATACACAAAAACGTAACAAAACCCCATCTGTATGATACACCTTTCATACCACTCCGAATTATTACTTGAATAGTTCAAAGGAAATTGTCAATGATAGTCAGAAAAAAATCCGTCTGGCGCCAAATAACGCTCTGTACCTGCTATTAGAACAGAGGTTCTCAAGTTTGGAGCTAAGCCTTAAAATATTGAGCTTGAATATTTTGATATGTAATTATTTCTTTTTGTACAATTGTATTTTGAAACGGAATTATTTTTGTTGGAGAAGCAGTTAAACAGAGTGTTTTTCTTATAGGAAGCAAACCCAATAAGTAGGAAAAATTGTTAAGATGTCTTTGTTTTGTATAATATTAATGTAAGTTTATGAGATTTTTATTGAAATTTAAATACATAGTTTCTTCTAGGTAAGCGCGCAAGATCGTAGATTACAACCTTGCTTAACATCAGGCAAGTTGTAGCCAAGCGTGAGCCTATCTCATATAAAAAGTTACTTTGTATTTGGCATGTTATAAATAAAATACTAATTTACTGACTGAAATAAAATCAATAAAACATTGATTGAAATTGAAATTAAGTTTTATCGATGAAGCAATTAAATTCATTACATTACGTAAAATAAACTTCACATATAAATAAACGTTTTAATGGCTTCTGGGTTTAAGCACTGGTAGCAATCTGCCATTTATTTGCTCACATTTCAATCAATCACGACATATTATTCTGTTTAGCAAACCTGACACTGATTGGTATTAACCAGCACATTCATATTCCTAATGAATCAATTTTCCATATATTATATCATACGAATATCATTTGACTAATCTAAAACCATAAAAACACAATTAAATTCAATAATTAATTCATTTTGAACGTGTAACGAGTTTTTAGAGGTAGTAAAATAAAAATATTGCGTGAGTGGTGGCCGGGGAAACGTCATGGTTTATTTACACAGACTATCTTATCAAGAGATATCATACTACATACTTTGTTTAAAAACAAATAACCTGCACGCACAATCATCGACCAATCAGCATCATGTGTCCTATCATGCGTCATGAAGACGGACCAATTACCATGAAAATATATCACGTAATTTTTGTAACTTACTTTTAATGTGCTGTATGTGTGAATAGTTTTTTTTATTATTTGTAATGAGGAGTCTCATAAGTGTAATATCGTGGGTATATTATAACGATTAACTGATAACACCACTAATGAACGTTTTTTGTACATCAGCACTTGCAAATCAAACAGCTACCGGAAAACATCAGAGGAATTATAAAACACTTTATAATTTGTACAAAGTGGCACAAAATTATATAAAGTTAAAAGAATTAGTAAGTGACAAGGCTTGATAGAACATTTCATGCCTATTTCTTCTCGATGTGGGTAAATCTATGCTCTGTCAATTTCTTGAAACCACGTTCTTTCACTACATCGGTTTGGGTGGAATTTGGTATGAAGATAAAGATGACGTAAATATGAATGTGAATGAGCCTGAATTATATCTATATCAAATTTTAAATAAAGGACTATCATACGTATTATTTATCTTACGACATCTTATTTTATGTATTTGGTGTACACTTTGTATAAAATGTTCCACGACCATAATAAAGCAAGTAGCTTTAGCAAGGTGTTAAGAGCATTTTTCATTTCGCTCATACAACGACTTAATGTAGGCAATAAATTTATTTTTTATTGTGATTGAAATTAATTAACTTTTAAGAACTTAGTTTTAAAATTAACTATAAATTTTCAATTAGGTACACCATAAAAGTCGGAAACAAAAGATTTTATAGATTTTGCTACTACTGGTGCAAATTGAAAAATTCTTTTTGTGTTGAATAGACCATATACCTAATGTGATTTTCCGATATGGGTCTCAGTAACCCGAAATAAATGAATTTTAATTTAATTTTTAATTTAATTTATCGAGGAAGGCTTTAGGATATATAACATCACGCTGCAACTAATAGGAGCGAAGAAACAATGGAAAATGTGGAAAAAACGGGGAAAATTATTCAACTTGCGCTGCGAAAACGGTTCAAGTCGTGGGTAACAGCTATAATTTATGAAGCTGAAGAGGTTGTTTGCAAAAAAATGTGATGCCCAAAATAACTATTCCACGCGGACGAAGTCGCGAGCACAGCTAGTATGAAATAAATAATGACCTAAAATTATTCCTAACCTATAACAAACGTACATACTAATACGCTGACAACTTATACGCATATAATAACGAGAAAATAATCAGTGACGTAAGAATTAAAATATGAAAGATTAATTTGCTTATATATTACTTCAGTCTTCTCAAACTTACAAAACCACTTTTTACCCCTAAGTAGATAAAACTCCTCCAAAGTTTGAGCACCGTCGGTCCGTCAAGCTCTACCTGCGTAGACCGCTGCCCAAATTGTGGCTTCATAATTGCCATTATTACTCTACCTGGCTTCTACCTCGCTCTATAACTAACATACCGACCCACGGACAGACAAAAACTTTCTGATTGCTAGAAATTGTCAGTTGCGTGTGTTACTTGTGTGAGAAGAAATGTTGCTTTTAAGTGAAATGTTCCGGAATATTTATTTATTTTAAGTGAATTTGGGGAGTTGTGACAATGATTTATGCGAAGGTTTTTGTACTAGTAGGTATAAAGTGATATTATTTCAAAAATAATATTGTTTGATAACTGTTATCGTCACTTCTTGTATAATAAGTCAATACGATACACACACAAACGATACGTATAACAACTTGATAGTTAGACTCAGAACAAGCATATTCATAGATGTATTTTTCAGAGCGATTCTATGTACTTTCATGCTTACCGATAAAATTTGTGTTATCTCGAAACAACCTTTGCGAACATACCTGAAACAGAAAAAAAATCTATTTAGTAAATATGTAATATGAATGTTTATTTACAGGTATTGAAAGCCTCTGGTTAGGATAATATAATAAACACATTCTCTAATCAACTATACTATATTTTTTCACCTAAAAACCTCTGCTGATTACAAGTAAAACCGTGTGTATAATAGATATATGTAATTTTCTTTATCAGTCTTTTGAGTTTTTGTTAAAACAATGTGACATTTCCATGGGCTTTCCATTGCATAAAATTACCTACAGCTGTCAGAAATAAGTGTTGGTTTCCATTGTTGTTGATGAGAAAATGTAAATGATTGAATGCGTTTTTCATATTATGTAGGAATTTTACTAATTTTACTTAAGGTAGGTACCGCCTCGGGTATGCTTTAAATGACTATATAATTATACGGATTGGCAATTTTTCGAAACTTCTTCTACTATGCTATGAATATGAGCCAATAAATAAATATAAAAACACCGAACCTATAAAGCTCCACACCTGACAATTAGCGAATTCGCATGTAATTACGTACATCGATAGTGGATACATTTATTGGGACGATTACTCGCTAATTTAACTTGACCCCTGGACTCTACACGCATCAAACATATCACAGTTCATTTTACACAAGTCATATTACCACCAAAACTGTCCATTCTCTATAGAACTCTTTCACCGTTAAATATAAAAGAACCAACAGCTCATATTATGTCAAATCTTAAAATTAGTACTCGATGACCAATTTAATATGAGCTAAGTTCGTTTTGTATTTAAAGTAACAAAGGGATCAATTTAAAGTGGTTTTGTATCAATAAAGTTGTTCGTCAAGTATGATTGACAGACAATAAGGGTTATAAGTGGTTGGAGGCAGGATTCTTGAAGGTCAGAAGTCAAATAATGCTGTATGCAATATATTACATGCCTAATATCTGGTCAATGGTCTTAAATATTGCATTATACGGTGATTGGCCTGATTTTATTGTGAAAAGATATTTTATGCGTACCTACTAAAAATGTTAGTATTTTATTTATTTTCGATACATACTGGAAAAGAATAATTTAATCAAATTGTGTGTAAAACATTTTTCTACTTAAGCTTCAATAAATGTAAATTCACTCAAAACTGTTAGGTTATTGATATTGTAGGCAAGAAGAACGTTATAAATTATTCTCTAAACGTGCATGCGTGCATAGTTTTACAATATTTTTCACGATTTGCCTAAGAATTTCGCTCAGTTTTCTACGAAGGTATACCTGCAAGATATAAGGATGCAATTTAACCACATTTACAAAGTTAATAGCTAATAAAATGGTCATAAAATGAACATAACATGGTAATTTCGGCGACATCAAAGACTTTATAGCCGTCGGACGAATACCTACTACTGAAACCCTAACCCAATATATTAGTACTACACCTAGATACATGCGGAATGTAATTATTGTAGAGAAGAGAGGATGTAAGCAACAAACTGGCCATACGTAGCCACTTTAGTGTTACTTAAAATAATATGGGCTTATTTTAATAAAACTTCGAAGGTTGCCATTTCAGTTTTTTACACCAGTTTGATTACCAAGGAAGTAAGAATGTATTAACCCAAAAAAGTTAAGCTTTAATCGCATTCCATTCCCTACAATGCACAATATACTCTAATCAAAAAATCTAGCTAGCAACCACGTACTCTTTAAAACTGTCTGACTAGTGATGTCGCGCTGCTCCGCCCGCGTCGGTCCTCAATCACAGCGCCCACGTCGCGAAGTTGTTAATTAAAATAAATTACTGACAACCTGACAACTTGGACCTTACTGACGGTTTACGCACGAAAATTGGATGTGCGTAGAAAATTTGGATTTAATTTGGATTAGGAATTTTTACTCGTAAGGATGATGGACGAAATAGCGAAGTGTATCTATGGTGGTTTTTTTGTGTCAAGAAGTAAGAGAAACTCATGCCAGTAAAATTAAAAGCCTGAAGCATAAATAGGACTACAGCCAGATTACAAAATCACCAAGAAAACATCGTCAACGCAAATAAATATTGCAATTAACAAAGTTTCTCATTAATACTGATCTTTTTTCAAGAGTCTTAGAAGAAAAATAATAATATAAAAAATAAAAACTGATATCATAGTAATCCCATAGCTCGATTGATGACGTAGCTTAGCTCCAGTGATTAAAGCCTTAAGCCGTGGAATGCTAATAAGGCCGCCCGAGCCAGTCCCGGGGGGGAGTATCGGCGATCTATCGCGATGTATCATTGCTACTACCGCCCTGCGTCAGGCTGTGGCTCAGATATATCTATATTGTGGGATATATAGGCTCTAATACGTCTTAGATTCTTACATTATTATTGATCATAGATGAGAATTATTTACTATAGATAATCATGGTATCGGTGTAGACACAAATAAGATTATGTATGACAGACAAAACATGGCATGCTGTGTCTAGATAACACTCTTACATGCTATGAATCAGGAGAAAACCAACATCTTTCAGGACCGCAAAGATGAAAACATGTATCATAGTCACTCAATAAATTCTGCTGGTTAGCATAACCACCAGCATTGAGGAATACTACTCAAAGAGGAGGAGAATACTGTGTGTACAATATTATTCAACTTCAAGATACTTTCCCCGCGGTGTAACAGACAATTCATTACAACTTACTAGTACTTTTTCTCAATATTATATCTTTCAATTAGGCTATAATATTCTCTTTCCCTTTCCACATGACCGAAGTTCAGCCTCAAACAAGTTTCCACCACTGTCCCCATAAGACTAACTCCCAACTTCACGGCGCTGACAGCAAAATGCACAGATCTTTGATATGTTTCCTCCCCAATGGAGTTATTACTACAAACGCTCGTACCTATATCGTGACATCTGGGCTATGCTAATGTGGGATATGATAATGAAGTGATAGGGGCTGTTTAGATTCAATGTGACTGTGACAGATTGGAAGACGAAATGAAAGTAAGAAGATGGGGATCGGAACTTTAGACTGTCGGATTTCAGAATCTATCTGAATATATGTAGTAGAGTTGTTAGTTGGGAGTTAACTGATGGAATGTTTATTGTTTTCAACCATTGCGTTACCACCATAGACTAAGGATACTGTATCGATGTGATAGTTTCATCATGAGTGACAAAGTGAAAAATCTCTATTAGTAATCACTTTTATATCCAGATATTTACAACTGACTAACACCATCATACATTAGAGTCAAACAAAACAAAAAACATATAAACAATCATAAAATAGAAGACACAAGCCTAAGAAAAAAAAGACAAACAGTGATTCAATCCCACTCTCCTTGCCTACATTGATGATACAGATTACTCACCAGTTACTTTGCAGCAAACAAACAGCAAAAAGGCATAGACAGTGCTATGGATGGTAAAAGCTGTATTTATGATTTCACGGTATCGCAAGCCGTCATCAGAAGGTATGCTCGTTCTAAGAACATGCTTGGATGCGGCAGCTCAGATAGAACATCTTGTTCGTTATAGCTATGACAGGAAAATTTAGAAAAAGTATAGAAAAATCTTTGAAATTTTATTCTCTGTCAGTCTTTTACAGTTGATAAGATAAAATCTTGGTAATATTGAGACGCAGAGATGAATCCCACAACTGTTACTACTATGACGCTATTTCCTTGATGATCAATGACGTGCGAGGGAGAATGTTATTGTGCTCAAATAAAAAAACAACATGGTTAAGTTAAGTATAAATAAATAAATAAATATTTCAGGACTTATCACACAGCGCCATCTAGCCCCATACTAAGCTTACGCTTGTATCATGGGTACTAGATAACGGATATAATACTTATATACTTTTTTTTTGTAAATACATACTTATTATACATACAAACGACCAGACTCGACACAAGTAATTACAAATTTTAATATTCATAATTACTTGTGTTATGCGGGAATCGAACCCGCACTCCTAGATTAGAAGGCAGAGCCACTACCAACTAAGCTAACGGAGCAGTATGAACAGGTAGATATGGAAAATTGACAATTACTTATTTCCTATGTATTTAAATATTTTTTTAAACTATTGATTGATAAATGAAACTAACTTCTAATTTAATAACGTGTTAGGCAGCTATAAATGCCATATCCAAAACCCTCTTCGCTCTCGACTCGTGGTTGATTTACATACTAGACGCGAGCGAAGCCAGGCGGGCGGACTAGCTGACAGACAACCGCATGTTTCTATATTGTAGTCTACGTGTACACTATTGTTGTATGGTAATTGAATTCTGTAGGGAAATAAATATTGAACCGATGAAAGCAGATGTGAAAAGTTTTTACTGAACAATCGAGACTAGTTTGTATTTATCTATCATTTTCATACGCATTATGAGCGGTGTGAAGTTAGTTTGCAATGGAGTACGAATATTAGATAAGTACATAAGTCCATATGAGCGTAGCCAACGCAAGCGTCAAGAGTTTTCAAACCGCTCTAAGAGCCTGTGTCGTGGCTTGACAGCTTATGCGTTATGACAAATAGTACCAAGTATTTTTTTAGAAAAAATAACATTGAGACAATTACTTTGAGTGCCAGCCATGTGTAATGAATACAACAATACAACAAAATACACAATTGAACACAAAGTCAAAGTCATGCAGGTAGGTTAGCACGTAGCAACCGTTAAAATAGGGTTTTTGCAAATCCTACTTTTAAAGGGGTGAAATAGGGAACTCAAATCTAATTCCTAAAGTAGTTCATTTAATACAGTATCCAACCTTACAACCTATATATCTCAACAGTAGCCAACTTTCTATCTCCTACGGTACTAACCTCTAGGCAAATGCAAATTTTCAGAACGTGCTCTGTCTGAGGCAACAATGTAGTCTTTAGTCAAGTCATGAAGGGCTTAACTAACTGTGCCATTCGGTTTTACCATGAAAAAATATCTGGTAAATTCCGGTAGTGGAAGATTTTTTTGGGTATGACGCCGGTATGTTGTTATTGCTGGTATGTTGTCATATGCTGATCTTTGAAAACTCAGAAAAATAAACATAAACACATTAAATTATGCAGATACAGTATTTTTCCCTAGACTCTTCCCTAATTTTTTACTAACATATAATGGTTTATCTGTTACCATCATCAACATTTTGTGTATGTTTTTGAAAATAAACTAACAGACAACTTAGTTTACTTTTCTCCAATATATATCGACGTCGTATATAAGCCTAAGTGCTTATGTAAAAACTTTCTAAATAGTTTTGTGTGCAACGGTAGTGCCTAATAAGGGCTAAGGAGAGAGGATAACTTTTTATTGACCTCGAACAGGGACGGGAAATCTAGAAGAAAGTATACGATATAGTTCTAAGAGTAAAGAGTTAAAAGTGGAGCAAAATTAATCTTGGTAAAACATGTTGGATTTATTTGTAAGTACCAGAACAAGTTCAAACTACTTGAATAGTGTCAGTCATACTATACTGTTAGAACCTACAACTACTTGAATAGTGTCAGTCATACTATACTGTTAGAACCTACAACTACTTGAATAGTGTCAGTCATACTATACTGTTAGAACCTACAACTACTTGAATAGTGTCAGTCATACTATACTGTTAGAACCTACAACTACTTGAATAGTGTCAGTCATACTATACTGTTAGAACCTACAACTACTTGAATAGTGTCAGTCATACTATACTGTTAGAACCTACAACTACTTGAATAGTGTCAGTCATACTATACTGTTAGAACCTCGAACTTATTATATAATATTTACTATTCATCATCATCATTATTTATCATTACAGACATCAAAATGAAACCGCAATAGTACTTATTTAACTTTGTAATAACAATTCATTTATTTCTAACTAAAACGTTTGCATATTATTATGTAATAATATCCTATTTCGTATATATGACACTACCATATAAGGCTAGTTTACACAAAACTTCCCCACACATAAACAGCGCACGATTACAACACTAGCCAGTCTGCACAGGGTCTATAAATTCGGTTAATCAGTGACCCCTAGCCAGGCGCAGACTGAACGGCGCAGGCACAGAATTTACTCGCATTTACTAAGCCTTAGAGTTATTTGTAGCGTTTCTGAATTCATTATTTGTTAACTGAAATTAGAGCCCTAGGGCGGTACCAAAACATCGATACGTGAGTAGACATATTGGAAATTCATTTATGGATTTAGTTACTTATGTAATTGAAAGTTATCGTGTCTAGAACGTACGAGTGAGTAAATATTAAAAAAGCTAATGTTATAAAAAACCAGACATCGAAGACGAAGTTAATACACACGTAGGTAATGTTTTTTAAACATTGACTATTTTATCTATATTGTAGATAAAATAGAATATGTCAAATAGAACTTTAAACGAAACATGTGCCAAAGACTGCCGATATTATTATACTGAACAAGAAACAAGTTTGTAAAACAATGCCTGACCAGTCAATACGAACACCTAGCTAAAAGCTAGCGGAATAAGAAAGAACAGAAACATTTCTATTGTTTCTGTTAAAACTAAGAACCTAAGACATAACCTAACATTGGGCAGGCTTTTGCAAATCACAAGGCCAAGCCAATCGTTTTAGGATTACCTTTATATCCAAAGAAAATCTGCTGTGATTTTGTTTCGACAATCACTTGTTGTTCTGAAAGTAGTTTACAACTAATTTATAGTGGTAATTGTCAGAAAATTATCATCAATATATTATCAATTATCAATAAATTCCAATCGAACAGCTTGATCGAAAGCATCCTAGTTCGATATCGAAAGCATTAAAAAATGATACTCGTATACGCTAGGAGTAAAGTATCTGTGAGTTAATTATTTTGTGATAAAATTAATCATAAATTTATGTTTGGTGAATTCAGCCTTGGTCGGCGCGCTAATGAGAAATGATTTATTTGATTTGGCAGTTCGGTAACAATATTTAATCGAGTTTTAACCAAAACCGACTTTGTATAAATAGAAAACGATTTAACAAAATGTTGATACTCTGACCGAACTCGGTAAATATTGAACAGCTTGTTGAAGAAAAAAGAATCTACCGATAATATACAGAATCTAAATATTGGCGTCATCTAGCGCACAGTAGGTTAGCTTTTAATGTAATATGTGCATCTTAAACGTTTACATAAAATACTTTGGTTTCTGGAGTTTTCTATAGCAGTGGCTCTCCATCAAGTTTTAGTTTACTCGTACAATATTTGACGCCGAATTCCGTTTCGCATTATAGTTTAGGCGCCTTAGGTATTTGCTACCTATCAAGTATTTAATCTTCACAGCATAAATCGACTTTAATAATGCGGCTTGTCAATCGGTTTGAATCTCGCAACAAAATAGCATAATTTATGGGCAAAGTAATTGTTTACCTACGCAGAGCTGCACTCAAGGACATTAACGCAGGCTATTTGGTGAATTCCTGTTTGGCTGATGTTGTCAAAGTTTCTGATATCTTACTCTTTAATATGTAAACCATGGTGTACAAATATAGCTTTGTAAGAGTAGATTATCAAATATCAATATACATATATAACTCAAAGCTGACCGACATAGTGATACATCAACGCACAGCCCAAACCACTCGACGGATCGGACTGATGTGTCACTTTCAAAGAGGTGAAATAGGGGATGCAAGTCTTACTTCTTAATGCGAGCGAAGCCGCGAGCACCCTCTAGTTACATAGAAACAAAAGTTTATGAACCTCTGACCCTTGCTGAAGTGGCATTAATAATATATTAGTTTAATCATATTGAATCACACAAACACACGCAGACAGACAAGCAAGCTGACAAGCAACGACTGGCAATATTAGCTACACACGACTTGGAGGGTTATTCTACAGGCATGCAATAAATAAATAATTGAACTGAACCTGTAAGACTGTAGTTTAGTTTAAAAAAACAATATACCTTTGTGAACATTTTTTTCCTTACCTACTAACCAACATATTTTCTTGCCATTATTAAAAGTAATATAAAAATCAGGGTTAGTATGATTAAGAATCCCTTTGTAGGTACGTAACATATGTAAGTATATACATAAACACTAACATGTGTCTGTGTGTGTCTGTGTGTGTCCGTAGAATTTGGCACTCTTATATGTAAGTATGTATTTATTTTTACAAAAACAAAAACAAATTCTATTCTGCTAAAGAATCTTTACATACCTACAACAATCAAATACTTGTAACATATCTAAGGTATACCCAAACACTAGAATAGGTCCCAAACAAGCCCAGCTAGGTTTTGTTGCGTAACACTAATACCTACAATACCTACTCAAGTAGCTGAGTGGAACACAACAAAGGTAATAGGTGTTACAACTTGGAACACAATTTGTCAGTGGGTTGTGCGTATAATACTACTTGCAAGGCCACGTTTGGCATAAACTAGTCAGTTATCGATTTGTTATGTTTTTTTTTTTGGTATACCACACACATACTTTAACGTACACTACATATATAAATATATGGTACAACTCATGCTACAACATAAATGTGTGTGAAAGAAAACACATTTTCAATGTTTATATTGTACAATCAGTCCATAATTATAGGTCAGGTTTTATTTGCATAACACTATCGAATATTATGAATAATGAAAAAATAATACAGTCTTATTATTTTTTGTACAAAACCCAACCCAGAGTCGTAAAACTACTGCAGTTATAGAACTTTTATAAACTCACTCTAATATATTACTTGTACAATACAAAGTCTTTACAAAAGACATCAACGCGCGCTCTTTCCTCACATTTCTCAGAGAAAACTGAACAACCAGGTAATTATTTTAGTTTTCTCTGTAAAGACTTATAGAAATAATAACATTGCAGCACCTTCCTATATCCAGTCGTATTGCATTACAAAGACAATAATTTAATTACTCCAGTGGCTGTCGCCTCTGGCGTGGATCGCTATCAGCTGACCTCTGAAGCCTGAATAGAGCCTCGATCGTTCACCTCTTGGTAACAATAAACCACAAGTGCGGTTATTGTTTCCACCTAAAGCGTCGCTAATCGATTGATAGAGACGATCTTCTAAGCTTCTATAAGTTTAGGATGATTTTCCTAGTGTCAGAATGAGCACGGAAAATAACGTTTTAGTAAGTACGTGGGTTTATTGTAAGCTAAGTTTTTGAATATTATTTTTGAGTGTATTATTGAACAATTGTAAGTCACCTTTCAACTAGTTAACAATGTTTACAAAACAGGAATAAAAGTCCGTTACTAAAAAACTCACTAAATGAGTAAGTGCATTGTGCATCACCCGATTAGGTTTCCTTAAAAAGTACAAAACTATAAATTTTATAGCAAGTAAGTATGTATTTTTGTATGAGAGTGGCAAACTCAAGTGTCGAGGGTCTCTACCGCTCTAAGGATCTCCGATATGGCTTAACAACATAATTTAATGAATTATTGGAAACAAAACATCATATCCATTCAACATGAGCAGTCTATTAGTTACTCTAGTCCTACAAACCGGCAACAATGTGCAATCTAGGTCACAGTTAGATCTTGCGATGGACCTGCGTAATCTAGAATCTGCGATGTTATCTCACCGTGCGGTGTGTTCCGGCCTTATTAGGGATATACTGGATCTTATTCATTACCACACGTTATATATTAACAACTTTTATCTTTTTATATATTTGTGTGATCCCGTTAGAATATTTATATGTTTTTTATAGGTGTGGAATTGTTGACTGCCTGATTATATAATGGACTCAAACAAGTGGGAAATTCGTGATATTTGCAGTTTGATAAAAATCTTAAATGTATTCATATTCAGTTATTGTGGGGAGATGTACAATGTAAGTACATAATGTATATTATATTTTTTAATTTAACAATTGAGAGTGTGAGAATAAAGTATGTGTTGTACCTAGAAATAAGTTAAAAAGCCTAACCTACCTAAAAATAATTTTCACCATTAAAATACGTACATAAATTTGACATACTTACGTATCTATTATAGTTTTCTCCTCAAACAAAAACCAAAATAAAAAGGCTCCACAGACAAGTCCATAGAAGAACAACGCCGTGCAAGTTTCCATCAGTTTTCAATGCCGCCGCATTGTGCCGAGTAACATCAAATACCTTAATCTATGGGATCCACTATTCAACCATAAAAAACAATATCATGTCGAATCGACGAACATGGGCCATAATTACGAACATTCTAACACCACCCAGTCCAAAATAAACCTTAGTGATAAAGTGTTAGGGTTGATTTTTGAAGGGTTGTGTGAGCTTCGTAATAAGCTTTCTAAAAAAAATGACTTGGTCGGCGTAAGATGGAATGTGGACGCCTCGTGAGCTCCAAATGTGTTCAGCTAATGTCGGGGTGTTATGAAAATTTTGGGAAAATATTTTTAGTGACATTTCAGACGGTTTGGTTTGGAGAAAATTTGTGGGGGCTTTGAGTTTTGTACGTTTTAGCAATTTGCATTTGTCGCACTTGATTCTTGAACTACATAAAAGAAATAACATACTCAAGGGAGTGAAACGATTTCTTTTATGTAGTCAAGCGTAAGTCTAATCTATTACTAGATGCAGTATTTTTGCACAATCCGGATGAAAATATGAAGAAAAATTTCTAAGAAAGTGCGTACAGTATACTTTTATTTATGGCGTCTACAAGCGGTACTTCACAGATAAAATGTACCGTAAGTTCCTAGAATAAAGCCTATCTGTTTCTACCATCTTTTCGCATTTTCCTACTTTTACATCCGGCTATCACCAAAATTACAGCGTGATTTTAATCACTTTATGAGTGCTAAAAGCGCCCATCATACTCTTTCACTTTAAACCTCTTTCTTACATAGAAACTTAACACATTCTAACGCAAATTCAAAGAAAAATGAGCTCTATTCAAGCATGTTAAGACTCATAGAAAACTCAGTAATTTGATGCCAGTTCAGCTTTTATAAGTAAGAGAACATACGGCATTAACTTCCCGATTCGATAAAACCAACAAAATATACGGTTATGCTAATATGAATGGTTTCGTGACGGATTCCTATCATTAAATATCTAATTAACGGTGTTTTAGACGAATTAATACGATCTTTATCTCTAAGCCTACTTACTTGGGATTAGGTATGCATACGTTGAGTTGAAAGTATGACATACCAATCATAAATTAAAGTGAATCATAAATTAAATTACATTAAATAAATATTAGATATTTGTGTCGGGTAATATTTGATTTGTACTTTTACAGCAAACTATTATTGAAATGAACCGGAACAAACTTTACACTGCTAAGCGCTAAGTAAATTCAATTTTTTTTAAAGTTAAGTTGCACTCATTTATAAATTCAGTATTTATTGACTGAAAAACATTTATTTACAAGCTACGTTCGTATTATTAAATATTAAATTTAAAAAATGGGTATTTCTCGCTCAACCTTGACCAGTTTTCGAGTACTTAACTATTAAATGTGATCCTACTATCAAGTTTTTTTATGAAAATCGGCTCTCAAACTGCATGCAACGAGTATAACGTACGAAACAGATCGACGTTCGACGATCGCATTACCGTGGAGCTAAATCTAAAACCACTCATTAACCTAAATATTAAGGAAATTATTAAAATCGCCGTTAAAGTTTGCGTCCGCTCATCAAAGCTCCTCAATATTAAATACTGGTTATTTATTCATATAAATGTAAAGAAAAAGTTATGCTAATTTAGGTAATAAAACGTAGAAATTATACGACATATTATATCAATCCGATGGCCCACCTCTTAGTTACGGTTTTAGGAAGCTTATTTGCAATTTGCAACACCATAAAACAAGATAAAAACACACGCTGATAATAAAGTTCAATAGTAGGCTATAAATATATAATGAGAATACTATAGGTATCTTATTTATGTCATTCATGTCACGACAGCTGAAAAAAACTGTACTCATCAGAGCTCACTATGAAACACTCACTATTTATTGTTGTTGTTGGTGGGTGTTCTGAAAATCGTCACAATGAATGCTTTTCTTTCTTTCTTTTTTCCTTAAACATACTGTCACGTCTACTTTTTCACAGAAGTTTGTTATTCAAAAATCCATCTCATTACTAAAGAGAGTCTTGCTGTTAGTTTCATATTAATGCTAAATAGCACTTTCCAGCAACAAGGGCTGCCCGAAGCGTCAATCGAATAAATATCGTCAAAATCGAGTATAGAAATCTAATTTCATACTAAATATTTATCGCTGTAATAAATCCACGGGTATACTGAGAACTAAACCGTTATAAAAACTAGTCTGGTGTGATCCCGGCCTCCCGTAGGGATGTGCTGTTTTTTTGTTCTTCAACCTGGCAGCCTTCTACGGGACGCCATGTTTATTTATGAAAGATCAACCTCTCCTGTTTCTAATGATCACAATGGTCATGCAGTTGTTGATTGAGCATGTGGAAATACAAGTAATCACTAAAATCGAACTCACAGAAATGTTTGACAAGTTAATTAGTCAGACATTGCTAATGTACATATGTAACTACATATATGCACCCATATAAAGCAATGTCTGTGTCAAGTTCCTCATTTATCACTAAGATAGATAGACAGATACAGCAAGCCCCTTTCTTCAAGTTAACACTGTTCCCCAACACCAAATTAGCATGAAAACAATCTGGTTTAGCAAGTCGTTTGAAATTCGGACAAGGGTAAACCTGCGGGCGAACGCTTATCACTTACAAACAGATTAATATTGCCACAATAAGAAGTACCGGCCCGTAGGCGGGATCCTGAGCCGAATTAAAAACACCATTCATAAGAATTAGCTTAAACCTGTTCCAGACAAAATCGGACAGACTTTAAAAAGAAGATTATTAAAAGGAATTGCTTAGTGCAAAGCTTAAAATACGTTTTTAAAGCTAGCAACATTATCCCTAATTCTTATTGACAGCGTCGCTTGCGCCGGAGTTATCTTATTTGGGTCACTTAAGAGGGCAACGATCTTGAAATTAATCCTTTTATTTTTATATCGTCGGCTGTTTAATTTGCATTTTTATCAATACTATAATCTGAGAGGGTAGGCCAACCATCCTGTGAAATATTCGCCGACGAAACGTGGCCGCGGATAGATCGTAATCAGCGGAAAGAAGCTCCGTATCAAACATCGCAGGGGTGCTAACGTTTTAATCAATTTAACTCTATTCAATTTTATATCGCACGTTTTTAAGACTCCCGCTAATAACATTTAATCGATTGTTAAGGCGCGCAATAACATTTGCAATATCCCGTTAAGTCGAGACCGAGAATAATAAACACGGTTATTGAATTAACGTTGCCAAGTGATAAATTTTTACTACGGCCGCGCTCGTTGTATGATGAGTGAAGATTTATGACATGCAAAATTAAAACCTTTACTCGCATTCCGCTCTTCATGTGTACATCACTATTTTGCGCGTAATCGTTGAAAAAAGAACGCGAGGCGATAATTTCTCGGTCTGTCCGAAATCGATTGCATGTAACATTGACGTTGTTACTCGATTGACTCGATTCTCGTTTTTCGATCGATTCGTTTTGTTTCATTATCTGTTGTGTGATTGTTGGTTGCGTCCAACCGATGCGAAATTTATGATTTAATTGCTGCTTGCGAGTTTTTACGAGTTCAATGCACTCGCTACGTAAGTGTGGATGTGTGCGTAAGTGTGATACCGAGATATCATCACATTCTAGTCAAGCGTGTACTTTGAATTATAACACGATATAATATGGAGAGTGGTTCTAAGCTCATAGGCTTCGTCATGGGAAATGATTCACTAATGTATCTGTAGCCGTATTTATTACTTATTTATCTTATACACACAACACATCGTCAGTATGTAAACATCTACACATTGGCAAGTAACCAATATGTAACAAAGTAAAAACAAACTTGATTAATAATACTAATCAATTTCCCATTTAAATATTGATATCGCAACACCGAGAGCTTTTATTACACAAAAGTGTTAAAGTAATATCCAAGCGCAACTAAGCCGTCGAATAAAAATAACAATAAACATTAAGCTCGAAACAAAATAGTTGTAATTGAATACAGTGCAGCGCATTTATTATAATGGGCGGGCAATAAAATACCTACATGAAGCACCAAATGTGCTATCACGGGGTGAATAAGGCGCAACTCGGCGGACATTATCGTAACACGATAGTACGGGAACATAACTAACGAGCTCCGGTTCTATTCCCGCCGATAAAACTTAGCGAAACAATATCGACTCGATACCGAATATCGACTGAGTTAATGCTCGCCGGCCGATGATAAATTCAGAACGCCGATATGAATGCGCGCATCACTACGTTTGTTTTTGTTTTTTCTTTGCCATAGATTAAGTTACAAAAGGAGGTTCGAACACAGAATTATTTTAGTGAAAATCGAACAAAGCGTTGTCAAACAGAAACCATATTAATTTTACAGAATGCATGAATAAAACACCAATTTAAAAGCATCTTTGGAGTCATCTTTAGTGCATGATACTAAAATTCTCGAATAAGACGTCTAGAATATCTAATATTAAAGGGACATAAAAACTAGCAACATCATAAAAGTTAGCTGGGGATGTAAAGTGACGTAAATGCGCAGTAAATCTGTATGAGATAGGTAGATCTACATCAATATCCTGAATCAGTATATTTTACCATTTCTACCTTCCAAAGATCTATTTGCACGTATTTACGACTGGATGTTTTATACTCATGTTCATGTAAAATCATAAAAGTCGAATCGAAATTCGAAATTGCTTCGCAGATAGATCCGGGAATTTCGATGCTGAATGTAGTCGTATGCTCGTTTTGCCGGAAGTTTTAGCAATCAAGATCGCGAGGGATTCGAGCAGTTCCCGGCTGACGTTATACTTACTCGGAACTCGTAACTGCTGATGACTTGTCGTGTTCACGGCGTGGTAAAGCCGTAATTTCAGGGATAAACAAATTAAATTTCGTTCCATATTGCTAAGAAAGAGTTAATAAAGTTGGTAAGCCTATTATGTTTATAATGGGTTGAATTAAAATAGGAACTATGTGCGTAGGGCTGCCCCGTGCTCATTACGGCTCGGCCGGCATCCATCATTAGCCGGGTAGCGCGAACAACCCTATAATTTCCCCCCGCGCGCGCGCCTCGTGCCGTCTCGCTCGCACCCGGCTAAACGCCCCGACTTTATTAAAAGAAGACGTCGAAACGAAATGAGTTTCGTCGAAAAACACTCTACTTACCCGTGCATTTTATGCTCAGTGGCATTAATGTTTGGCCAGTAATAAACACGTGTTTAATACTTTTTTCATTTCAGTAAGAATTATTTCATGATAAAATATGTGACTAATTTCGCCCAGTGGATTCACTTGATAAAGCTTATGTGGATGTCCAAGTCACTTAGGAAAACTAATGCTTTAAGTAAAATTTATTATATTTATGGTTGTTACTTACTGAGAGTCGAAGTAAGAGTTAAAGTTTATTTATTATGTATGTACTCGTTTGTATGTATATGCATACTATAATGATATGCTCCTCGTAAAAATCAGCTCAGTAAATATGAATCGATCACTTATCGGCCATAATTCGACCTTATACCTAAATCGGCTAAATGCCAATAAATTTTAAATTATGCCAATATTTCCCGAACACTACCAGAAACGATGTAGGCAAAATAAAGTGAGTCAAAACGACTTGTCTGTTCATTTGCATACTCTATGGAAGCTGCATAAATGGCAAAATCATGCGTTTCGGTATTCAGAAAAGGTCAACGATGAATAAATTACCTATTTGCAGATAAAAACTATTCCATTGAATTGCTTCTGTTGCATTCGAGCAGGCAAGCTAAGTAAGCTTTTAACTGATAATTATCATCGGTTGTTTTGTTCGGGTTTACATCGTTTCATTTAAATAAACTGCCGCGAGCGTTCATTACTTCACAATAAACTACTTTAACAACTTTAATTCGATTACAATATTGGTTTTTAAGGACAAAGTTTTATAAAATCTTACAGTATCTATGTATCTACACATATGAGTGTCCTTCGTTGTAGTAATCCTATTCTTAAATTGACATGGCTGTTCAAGGAATTTCATGAAAATTTTACGTCGTCATAAGCAAAAATATAAATGCAAAAAATATAAATAGAAATATGCTATACTAATTTAATATCATAAATAATTTTATAGCAATCAACCCACAATGAAATGGTAAAATACATATTGAAATTTGCAGTAAAATTATAGTGAAACAAATGTAAGTACTAGGCAATTGTAAGTTCTCAATAAAGATCAAAATCTGAAACCCGTGGAATAGCGAGTCCATGGTAGATACCTGCATAACACCCAATCAGGTTATGACTGAGAGCTAATTTCGCATTTCCACTGTTAATTTTAACTTAAGAATTTATAAGAAACGTTTACCGAGTGAATCGAATGAGCAAATTATTTTAATGTGCTTGAAACTTAGTGGCCGCCGCAAAAAATCCGTTATTACAATCGACTTGAATGGTAACCAATCGTTTACATGTATATGAAGTCGACCAGCGGGAGCGACTGATCTCCGACATTTTAATGTTCACGTATTTATGACACGCGCTTATTTGAATTTATTTGTAGCAAACGTGTAGGTTGCTTACTTACAGACAAACCAGCATGGGCTTTAAAAACAAAACTATTTCGATTAAAACTCTTTGCTTGAACGCTTTTTTTCTAAAGCTATGGACTCCATAGCAACGTTTCGGATTACGAAATTATTTCATGTTCACGAATCATTTAACAAAAATGAAGCATTGTTCCTTTCCGTTGAACTTGGCACCGAAACCGTAACCTTTTGCGGCGACGCCCCAAGCAGTAGGTAATCGAGGCACCCCGCCGATCCACATCGCCAAATTTTTTTAATAATCGATACCTCATTCAAATACCACATCACTAAGCGATGCGATGACAGAGCAAAAACAAAACGCTATGAAAAAATGGCAGTTTATTTCCACGTCGAGTAAGATGTAATTTGTCACGTTATCTACAAAATAGTAGCTAATTAATCAAGTTCGCACGCTGGTTGCTTCGAGCAAATTATTTTAGCACAGGACTCTTTACTTATAGGTACTTATGACAAAAAGATAAAATTAAACTGATTTCGTAAAATCCACATTCAACAAAAGCGAGACCGGTCCGTTAAAGGTAAATGGATCGCATAAATTGTACTAGTATGATTGTTTTGTGATAACAATCGTGTTCCTGATGACTCCGGCAATCTATCTCAATGTCTAGCCGTGCCTCACCGCCGTCAATTCACCTGATTTTACAAATACACTCATACTTTAGCGTACTCTAGTTATTGCTACATACTTTTGCCTAACGAAGACCAATTAGATTGAATTTCTTGTCGACATACAACATTTAGTGACGAGGTTTGATCATGTTTGTAGCTTAAATACCTAGTTATGCGATAAATGTCTGAGTTAAACATGTTAGACACCAAAGATGAAGACTTAAACAACAAAATAATGGTCCTTATCAGTGTATGGTTAGATGTAAATTATAAACAATATGTAAGTAAGAAATTGACCGATATGGAGTGTACTATACATAATGTTATGCTGGCTGTGCAAGGTTTCTTTGTCTGTTTTATCTTTTTACGTGGGATAGGCTTGGTGTAACACGCTTACCTAGAAGATACCTATTAACTCTAGATTTGAAGACCCCTGGATTGTAGGTACTAAATCATAGTTTTCACTATTACAAAAATATCATAATAATAAAATCAGAACAACAAAAACCACAAAATGTAAATATTCATGAATGTCAATATCGATAAAACAGCATTGGCAGCGGTCTCGACACTATCAAAACGCAATTAAAAAGATGAAAAAAGGTCCACCTCTGCTACCATAGACTAGACACTCGTAGAACAACTTTTTTCAACATGGCCGCCGGTTTCCCCGCCAAGAGACGTTGACAGCAACCTCGCCGCGGATGGCCACGTGCGTGGACCTAACTGAGGAGTCCGGACTTGAGATATAATAGGGATGCTCCTTCGGTTTTAAGACGATAAGTGTGGACGTTTTATGATTCTATTCACAGAGATATTATGTTTATGTGGCGGATACTGCAGGTAAAAGAGTTTGCATGGAAATATTTGTATGAAAATTTCGATTTAAAAATTGTTAGTAGGTAGAGTTATCATCCTAAAAGACATTTGGTATGGGTAACAAATATATTTAGCTAAGTGCGATTTATTATAAATGGTTTATTTTGTAACAAAACTACATGTTCAAGTACCTACTATGCGTATTATCATGTTTTACAATCTTTCACACACCATCATTACTATTCCAGTCGCATCACCGGAAAATGATTGGAAAATCTATGAATAAAGATTTCCTCGAGAAACCTTATTACTTGTGTTCATCCGATAGCTCAATTAAAAGCATGCCTTCGATTCTCATAGCCCTATAGCAGTTGCAAAAAGAAGGTTCGCTGCTTAGTTGTGGGAATGCATTCAGTAATGTATACTTTTTACAGGGTATTAACTGGCCAGGCAATGTTGCGATCTAATGTCTTTAGCGATATGTAAGAAATGTGACGAAACGCAAGGAAATTTTTATTTGATTAATAGAAGAATGACGTTGTCTATGATACTGTTTAGTGGTAGTACTGTTTTATGAATTGAATATCAACTTACTTAGTAGGTACACTGACTGAACTAAGGATACTTGTAAATTATTTCTGTGCAATTACAAATATACTGTAATACATCTATTATTGTAAATAAAATATGTTTTTCACAATTATATTATCTCCATTGTATCTTTGTAATTTATATTCCACATAAAATCATTTTTAATAATCCATAAAATTACTAATGAAAGTGATAAATCAATCGCCGATGGCCAGACGGTGAGCAAAAACAAAATAAATATAGGTCTTAGTATCATTAACATGGTCTTGCATATTCATAGCAATGAGACAACTAATTACAGAAAATAATTTAACTTTAAAACGATCCGACAAAAAACTTGTAAAGACGGAATCGACATTTTGTTTGCAATGTCCTAGTAGCCAGAGCTAATTAAATTCGTAAAACGGTAAACGTGTCATCGATACCCATATGCTACAAATAATTAAATATCGTTTATAAACAACTGCACCCCGTGGCTTTCACAGCAAAATATCTTGTGTTAATTTATGATAGTCTACATTACATTGTAAATTAAACTATCTATGATGAATTTGACTAAATCGGTACAGAATATTTTGTAGATACCTACATTTATTATTATCATTTTACAGTAAGTATATATCTTTTAATCAAAATTAATTCTTTTTTGAAATGATGAGAAACATTGTTTGCCACGAGCTTCGCAATTCATTAGCGAAACACGTTGCTCCTACCTAATATATTGTCTAACACTAGAAATTATTTCTGAGCTATCATAGGATTGTCTTAAAATCTCCTTTTCAGACAAACTATCAGATACAAGACGCAAAATAAAAAGATAGATCAGAATAATTTAGATACTCGTTTTTTTAGTCGGTTAAAAATGACTAACTTTAAGCCAGAGATTGTATGGCACCTTAGTATGGAACAAAAGAAGGCAAGTTCGAAGCTCTTATCAAGGTTCTCAATTATGTTTTTTCATTATTTTAAAACGCGCTCTGAAACGGCACTTACATTAAGATCGACGGAAAACATCGAGGGGTCTTTAATGCCTCATTTTACGAGCAACAGGCGGGGCTACAGTGACAGCGAATATAAACTTGTAACTGTTATGACTCTGAGGCTATGCATAAAATCTATGAAATTCAATACATATTATCAGAAATTAGCTAAAAATAAAATGTAGTTAGGCCTTGTAGTAGGCTGAGTACTCTTATGATACCTAATATAATAAAGGTAGTTGCCAGATAGAAAAATATAAGTAGCAAAGACTTAGGTAATTTAGCTATTTTATTTATAGCATCGAAATTATTTATTATCTAAAAAAATACATGCATACGAGTATGTACTCCCGGATAAAACATTAAAAGACCGTTGTGTTATAACGGGTATAGTCAATTTCAACAGATTTACTATTCTATTCAACTTTTGCTCAGCTGTATCAACTTGTACCATCCCGCTGCCAGTCGCACCACACCCTATCCCATCCACCTTTCGATAGCATTTCATAAAGAACATTTTAATTATTATCGAAGTGATACTGTAATAAACGCTCGCAAATAGTCCTGCTACTCAATATTAGCATGAATATACGTTTGAAGGTACTCTTTCTTTAAAGGACTTTTAAAAGTCTTTTAAAAGTAGTAGCGAATGCCACACACAGCTTTGCCGTATAAAGGTTGGATCATACAACATGAACCGTAACTTGTGTTTAATGTAATGATCAATACTTGATTACTTTTACGAGAACTATACATACTCCAGAAATGTATCCCTACCTACGTTATTGTTGTGCACCGCAGTTACAATCGCTAAGTGAGTAAAAAATAGTTATTAAATTTGTTATACAAGAGTGCAAAGTTGCTTTTTAACCGCGTGCTCAATTTTGATGACCGAGCAAGCGAAGGATTCTAAAATTACCCTGAATCCTGAGCGTTAGCGAGGGAATCAAAAGAGCACGAGGTGAAAAATCTTTGCACTCAAGTGCAACACGTAACTTTTCATTCCACCTCAGCGAGGAAATGACTAAATGCAAATCGCGTGATTCTTGAGGGAGAAAGCTCATTTGCGCATTATTAACAGTTTCAGTCAATTCTGTTGGCGTCAAACAAACTTCCTCGTCGCTAGAATCACTCATTTAAGTTTTTTCACTGGTTTTCAAGTTTCTTGTTTTTAATATAAGGTTTAACAATGACGTGAAAATATGCCCCGTAAAGAACCGCGTACAAAGCAAATTGAAAAAAAGAACACCAAGAAGGTTCCGAGTCTGAGTTGTTAACAAATTTAAAAAAAGTTGTATGATATATTCGGCACCATAGAGGTAGCAGTAAATAGGTTTAATGATTTTTTTAATTCAAAAACTTGTTACACACGATGTTCTACATTCAATTTACTTTATCCTCTAGAGAATAAAAACGGCTTTTGCACTCAGATATTGAAGAGCAAAAATACTCTTTCCGAGATGGTGGGATGAAAAATTGTTTTTTGCAATTTTACAAAATAATTAAACACATGTTTATATTAATAACCAAAAAGACCACTTTCATTACCTTTCATATAAAATAGGCAACTGAATTAATAGCGCTAAACGGTATGCGACAAAAGAACCACTTAGTTTTGGCACCCTACAACCACATTAAAAATGAGTGAATTTAATCAAAATAAATCCATTTTAATTGCATGTAGTTGCGATCAGTATGTGCCAAGCTTTACTCAGGATATTTTTAATCAAATTAATTGTTATTAACAACTTTAATACTGGCTAGACTGGGCCATGAAATGCAGGACATAATTAGGTTTTAAATTGTTTTTCGTGAGCAGAATATTACAAAGTTTTTTCCCGCAGCCATGCTTTAACTTGATTAATAGCGTGGCAACACAACCGGAAATAAATTTATTTTATGAGTTTGAGACTTTTAAAGTTAAGTAAACGCAAATTCGTCTTTTTTTATATTTTAATAACAACGGCATAGGCCAACACTGTATTTTAGTATGTCATTTCAAACTGATCATATCAGCAAATATTACATAAAACATTGTTGGTAAAAAATAAATAAATAAAATAAAATGGTAAATTGGGTATTGAGACTACAATCCCGGGGTCTTCAAATGTAGCGTAGATAGGTAGAGGTACCTTGTAGATAAGCGTGTTACACCCTACATATCATACATTAATACATTCTATGTTAACTAGTTAAGTATATACATATATTATACATATGAAGAAAATTGAAAGTACAGTGCAAAGAACTAATGAAATAAGTATGTAGGTAATTGTTACCCAACATTATCTAAGCGTTACGTTCGTTGAGTTTGCGTGCATCATGCGTGCTACAACCGAGAATGGCTGCGAAAGAGAACATTTTCACTGAAATAGAAAACGTATCGTAACGAGAGATAATTTGCTGAATCAATGAATTTTTAACGCTTACAAAATAGTCTTATACATGCATGTGCTTATGCGTAATTATGCTTATGTAATCAGATTAAATTAAATATACCATAGTTTGCTTGATATAAGATCCGTGCGAATAAAAAACGAGACTGATTTTAGCAGCTGTATAGATATTTTTATATCGATAGCTCTGCTAGTAATTGCCATTTATCTAGAGTGTAAACGCACACGCTTACAGGTTTGGTCTCATAAATTAAATCTGTTACAATAATTAGCAGAATCGCGTGACTAACCAACATAAGGGAACTTGTCCCCTGGGTGTTTAGAATCTATCTTGCTGTTCTCACTAATATATTGTCCAGGCAACCATATTATTAAAATTAAAGAGTTATTATCCGAGCGCGTCGTACGAAAGAGTTTTTATTTGATTGGAATCAGGAAGAGATCATAACAGGGAGTTCGTTAGTGTTCGATTTATACATAAAATTTCCTCCTGAAGTTTATCTGCAGTTTACATGAAACTTTGTAAGACGTTTGTCGTTTGTACAACAAATAAAATACAGCTGTTGTGACACCGTGTAAGTATCACTTTTTATGCGCAATAACGAATTTCTAGGTTTTAATGAGTCCTAACACGTAGGTATTTGAAAACGACGCCGTCCAAATAAAAAGATGATATTATGTGGCACATACAAGTGATGTTATTAAAACAGGACATTAAACACGTTGTAAAAGTATTGCACATTGATGTTTCTGCAGCTTTGGTTTACATGCAACGAAACAGTAACTATGGCAACGCAAAGAATCTAAGATGGCCGCCGGTCAGGTAGAAGTGCGCAAATCCCGCTAGCAGAGATGTGGTGGCAGCAGTAAGGATTACTATCGATTACGCGATAATCGACTATTGAGATGAATCGATTCTACTTTCAAAGCTATCTTATCGCGCTAAATAACGGAAGCCAAAGATATTGCCTGCGCTTGAATGACACAAAAGTGACTGCTTTCCAGCTACTGTTAGCCAGCGCCAGCGGTATTTATTTCTTATCATTTTGATGTTAAATAAGTATATGCACTTTAATTGCATATTTTTGTCATAACATTCCATATTCTTTGTAACTATACACATCGAATGAAATACAGGCATGTACTCATTTAGAGTTCCAGGAATTATACGGTTTGCAAGATAAACGAAGGATTCGTTTGGACGTTTATCGCCTATTTATAAACGAACATACTCGAACATGTACCAAAGTCACAAATAGTCGCAATAGTACGCTAAATCGTGAGCTACTGACACGACACAGAGGCAGGTGACGAAAAATCGATTCATTGTTTATTTCGAGTAACGAATTGAAACGTTCCGTCTAGAAACAGTGAAAAGGTCTATCTGACATTTCAAGATTGATGTCTCAATTTACTTACATCAAATCGATTTTAATTCCATGTTTACGTCGTACGAGGTTCATTCTTAGGTTAACAAGATCACGAACCTGTACAAGATAAGGATCGCTGATACAGTATCGAGTCGATCTAATCGATTGTAGCGCACGTCTAAACAATTTCAAATATCGAAGAGCCGTTCTGCTGAATATTAACTTACTGCGAAGGAATTCGGACGCATTGTGGATTGGGATCACGTAATGCGTTCGGAGTTTGAAATGTTAGAGCCTTACTTTTATTACAATTTATTCGTGGCCATGCAGACAACTGTATCAGTCAAATAGCGTAAAATTTTGTTTAGTGTGTCCATGTGTGCATAGTTATAGCGAACCGTCGGCCCAGGCCTGCGCCCACGCATACACTGTTTAATTTTCAATTTAGATCGCAATTTCCGATGCGCGCGCCACACGCCCAAACTGGCATCACTTGGTAAGATAGATTTATGTATGAACCTGTAAAGAGGGTTGCCAGATGAGATATTTACACGGGAAGCGTTGTATCTTTACTACTTATTTATTGCTTGCTAAATTGAATAGTTCAGGCTTCGCTAAGCTCGTTTCTGCTTGTGAAAGTAAAATCTTTCGGTTTTAAGCATGCCATAAAAGTCATAGTTCGTTAGTCGTAAGTTTAGTGGGGTATTCTAATTGACTGCAGCTGAAGGTATAGTTTGTTTTCTATTCAATTCTATACAAAAAGTAGGAAAGGGATTCCGTATGTAACGGTTATTTCATTTTGATCTCAGGATTTTTTTACTTTTTACGTATGAAATTAATGAATTTCTAGTTAGAAGAACTGGTATTTTTTACAAGTTTGACAATTACTCATATCTCAAAAATATAATTAACCACACACGTGCTAATCTATCAAGTACTTCACGAAGCAACAATTAGGTAGGTTTATTGCAGTGGCAGCCCTAGGAACAGAGACTTGTGAGAATATATTAAAAGAAATTCACTGACGTAAGTTACGAGCCCAGACAAGATAAGAGTTAATGAAAATTCGGCGTTTTTTCAACAAATTCGTCAATAAAGGAGATAACTGGAATTGATCTGTCTCGGCGACTGATTGGATCCACTTGTTTAAAAGTATTCATATTCTTTAAATAACCAACGCAAATTATTTTTAAAATACCTCAGCTATCTATAAGAAATCTTAGGCGAGATTTTCCGCAGCGTTTAAATTTATAACATTAATCGCCATAAAATAAATGCGGCATTTGTTAAGTTTATATCTCAAAGCACAAACAATTAAATAACTTTCTAATACATATCTACAGCTAGTAATACGCGTAAGAAGTTATATGAATACCGTAAACGCCATTACTTATAGCTAGGTAGGTGATATAACACTTCGAAATCGCGCGGCTATAACATTATCATAAGATCTACAATTATTATCCGGAGCTATTGCCTGTTAGTCAGTTGAAGTCTCGCAATGTGGCGAGCACCTCCCGACCTGACCGACATACCCTTACAAGGGACTCGGCTAAAGGATAGAATCGTCAGATACAATGTGCTTACATCCTGACATTTGGCGCGGAATGCCAGCCAGCGCCGAGGGTACTACCGTAATTGAAACCAATCGAGCAAATTGTCTTGGCTCACGCGAATCCGCCATACTTTCACTCAGCACCACGACTCTATTCACCACCGATCGTGCCTATTTCCTGATGCTAAAACAGACTTTATACCCCCCCCCCCCCCCACACATCGCATAAAGAATAAACTTTATTAAGTAGTTATAATCGTGAGAAATATGGAACTTATCAATCGCTTAGTTTACGATTAAAAGATTCAAATTCAAATTTACATACATATTGATGCTTTCAATAAGGTTCGGTTTTGATAATTTACATCGCGACGAATATTATAATCTAGCTATAAAATTATGGTTAATGGTTAAACTGAGATGTAACAATACAATAGCTATAGCAAAATTGGTGAACAAAGATAGCAAACTCACCTTTAGAATGCAGCTGCCGACGGCCTCGCTCTCGGACACCGTCACGTTGTAGAAACTCTGGTCGAAGATGGGTTCATTGTCGTTCACATCGAGCACTGTCACCACTAAGGTAGTCGTCGAGGAGAGCGGCGGGTTGCCGCGGTCGGTCGCGACAACCTGCAGCCTCGGCATCGGGTTGGTCTCACAGTCGACCCTCGCGCGGGTCGTCACCAGCCCCGAGCGCTCGTCGATGGCGAACCACTCGGACTGCGGTGTCGGCAGCAGAGAGTATCTGATGTCGGAGTTGTCTCCCTCGTCCGCGTCCGAGGCCGACACCTGCAGCACCGGCGTGCCCGGCGCCGCCGCCTCCGGCACGCTAGCTCTGTACTCTGCCTCCGCGAACGCAGGAGCATTGTCGTTCACATCGGTCACTCGCAGGCTGATGATGCGCGACGCGTGCAGAGGCGGCGAGCCCTTGTCCGTGGCCACCACGTTCAGCGTGTAGCTGGAGCGAGACTCGCGGTCCAGAGGCAGCGCCACCACCACTAAGTAGATGATGTTGTCGTGAGTCCGCAGGTCGAAGTGGCCGTCTCCACCGCTCAACGTCACGTTCACGTTTGAGTATTCAGTTTTAGAGTCCGGGTCGTGGACGGATATTCTAGCGACAAACTCGTCTAGTTGCGCCGATTCAGATATTTTCGGAGTTGCATCGTCACTCAAGAATATGACATCAATGGTCGGCTGGTTATCGTTCACGTCGGTGACATGTATCGATACAAAAGCCGTCGTCTCTAGCGGCTGTGCACCTTTATCCCTAGCTACTACGACCAACTCGTGCAACTCTTTGGTCTCGAAATCCAGCGCCTTATTCACGGTTATTTCTCCGGTTTCCGGGTCTATTTTGAACATGTTTTCCTTGTCGCTCTGTCGCCTGTTGATCGAGTACTCGATAAGGCCGTTTTCCCCCGCGTCGGAATCCGTGGCGGACACTTTCAACACGGTCGTCCCGACCGTTGCATTCTCGGGAATGTTCGCCGAATACACGCTCTCCGCAAAAACAGGCGGGTTATCGTTCACGTCTAGTATAGTTATATTCACAGTCATAGTTCCTCTCAGCGGAGGCGTACCACCGTCCAACGCTTCTATCACTAGCTCGTAGTGGTCGGTCGTCTCTCTGTCCAGAAACCCATTAATTTGTAAATCTAAATACAAAACCCCGTCTCTTTCTCTGTGGGAAGACAGTCTAAACGCATTGTCCGTGTTTCCCGACACTATGTTATATCTCTGCGTGTTGAAAATCCCGAGATCCTGATCTTTGGCAGGGTTGAGTTTCCTCTTTACATCTCTGGGAGTGTTCTCGGAGAACTCTACGTTCATGACGGGTGTGGGGAAGGTGGGAGAGTTGTCGTTTTCATCGGAGACTCTGACGACGACTCGGATGTTGTCTCCGCTGGCGGGGATGGCGACGAGAGCGTAGTGGTCGCGGTGTTCCCGGTCGAGGGGGGCTCTGGTCCTGATCTCGCCCGTGTGGGGGTCGATGCGGAGGTCGTCGTGCACCGCGCTGCCGGGCACGGGCACGATGGTGTAGGGCGGCGCGGCGTCGGGCAGCTCGTCGCCCAGGTGTCCCACGAGGGTATCTGCGCGTGCATTCTCGCGCACGCTGAACTCGCGCACGTGCTCACCGGCGGCCGGCGCCAGCACCAGCAGCGCCAGCCACAGCGCGCGCCACATAGCGGGGCCAGGCATCACCGCACGCACATCGTCACACACACCTGCAATATAACACAAACGTGACGTTACTTATAGTTATTATATGTTATATATTATATTAAATTTGGTACGCAGCATGTGCTCTAAGACAAACTATTGACCGCTTTTTGCATACAAAAGAAAGAACATTTGCCTTTATAAAATTACTCGCTATCAATTGCTACTCTAAGTTGTAAAATAAGCTTTACAAAGCTCTATACGTGTGTAAGCTTTTATTAAGGGCCCTAAAAGTTGAGCAAGACACCACATTTTGCTAAAATCGGTCCATAACTCCGCTCTCAGGCTATACTATAATAACAGTATGGAATGAAGCTTGTTATAAAAGTTTATTCTGAAAAAGCTGTTGCTAACAAAAAGCATAATATTAAAACACGTTTATGAGTTTATTAAATTGTTACTTACTCACTAGTGAAGTTTGTTAAATAGCTTTATCTAAAATGTTAGTAAAAGGTGCTAAAAGCTAACAACAAGGCATGCTTGAGCTGATATCCACGAAAATCATTAAGTAGCATATTATTGTCACAAAAATAAAAGCTATTCACTCAAACATTTACTTTACAAAACCGATAACTAATGTCGTTATTCAATACTCAAATTCAGATATTATTTATAAGTATGTACTTATATAACGACATCGTATACATCTACATAGCCTACTGCTACTCCGTACCTACAATACATATGGCCTACGAAACAAGCTGCGTTCATTATCCCAGTTAGTTATTGCCATCTAAAAATGCCTTTTTCACTGCCACAAAGGGCTCGCATAAAAACCTTACACATTGCCCCATACATATTCAGACGGGCATATTTAAACACGGGCCACTCACGTGAAATGCGCAAAATGTCGGCAAAAAGTAGCAAACGTTGCAATGCCAACCTGCTTGGAAGCAAGCTAGACTCGAGCCGATACGGTTTGTTAGATCAGACAGCAACACTACTTACTATTTTTAGTTATCATGTGCCTAATAGGGTTTTAGCAAATTAGCATGAATGCGAATAATGGTTATGGATACCCGTTTTTTTATTTATTCGTGAGAGTTTACAAAACTGAAAATATACATAAACTAACTTAAAAAACTACTATGAATAAACTAAAAAGTAGATGTACATTTTCTTCTAGATATAAACCTAGCATGTATATAAAAACTGACAATCTAATATCCTAGTTAGTATTTTTTTTCTCTAAGACATTTTAAGAGTTACTAACATAATATTGAAAAGTAATAATACTTTTTCATTACTCATACTCTGAAAGTAGGTCTGAAGTTGCCTGAGGAGCGGGTTGAAAGTAATACTTTTCATCCCTAGGGAGAATCACTTTCAACTGACAGCTGTCAAATTAACATGTAAAAACTCTGCGCGCGACTGGCGGCAGCACTTATGCCAAGAATTGGCCTCTGATGCAAATTGCAATCAGAACATTTTATGAGTTAATTTATTAAGTGCTAAACCTGCACTTTGGTTGTTTAAATTAAACTTTTATTGGAAAATGAGCGAAAATAATCACGACCGGCAGGTTCGAATCCTGAGAAGAAAGAGTTCCTATACCTACATTCAACAAAAGAGTTCTTATACCTACATTTAACCAAATAGTTCTTACACCTACATTCAAAGAGGTTCTACGTCACAATACGCATAGCAGAGATTTTGTAGGTAGCTATAAAATGAGTTCATCTGATTTTAATATAAATTTAACGCCTGATTTTATAAAAGAAGAGGCTAAAGCGGTAGTGGAAAATCATCATACGATTTGAGGTATCTTTGTTTTGACTTGGGTGGTAAAATAAAATTTACTCATATTTTCTTTAGCTAATTCATGTTTTTATTTTTACTTTCCTCGTATTTGTAATGAAAAGCACAGTGTTTACCTCGGGTTAAAGACTTATTTAGTCCCTCGAACTATTGGCGCCCTCACTGCGTTCGGGCGCCAAACCCCGTCTCGGGACTAATTAAGTTACTTTCACCCCTAGGGTAACAATGTACTATTACATTCGTAGTAGGTACGATAAGTACATCCAAATAAAAGTATAGAGCTCGTACACAAATTTTACTAACTAATCTTTAATTGAACTGTTTTACAGACTGTTTGATTTGAACACATAAAGTACTTAGATTTGACTAACAAATCTTAAGTGAAGAATATGAGTAGATTTTATCTAGCACGCAGAAATTTATTTTGATTTATTACAATGCATTCAGACTGTACGTACTAATTCAGAAGCGATAAAAACATTTACCAAAAGTGTGAAAGATGGCGCATGGATCTTAAAATGCGCTACTGATTTGTAAATGACATTATTTTAATGTGATTTTCGTAGGTATTCCCAATGTGAAATAACAAATCTATTAAAAATATATAGGTATGTATGTATTCTTACGTAAGCACATAAATAATACAGGAGTTAAATCAATACAACATAACATGTCATGTGACACATAATATTTGTTTCAATTTACGTCAGCTCAATAGGAACATTGATCATAGCAAATACTCTGGTAAGTATCTAAATTGCGTTTCTTACATTATTATCATTGTTTTATTAAAGAATCATTAGGTACCATATTACAATAAGGCATGACTGTATATTCAAGTTCAATACCTTAATCTCACATTTCTACCTGCATTCACCTGTACCTGGCAATTACAAAAACCTCAGAGAAGGCTCCGGCGGGAACAAACCAGGCACCCTTCTAACAAAGATACCTCTTGTATGTCTGTTCGTAAAAATAATAGTTACCCACGACTGTTTGTCTTTACCAAGGAAGGAACTAGCTTATCTTATATTTTTCTAAAAGTAATCTTTTACTACTTACTTTTTTTAAGACCGTGGTTCAGTTCTCATATTTTTGATGGCATTAACAGCATGCCTGTATTACCTATAACTTCCGTGGACTTACGACTTAGTTTAGAGGTTTTTTTTTACATGATATAGGCTTACGCTTGACTACAACTTGCAAGGCTTAGATAATGCAGCATATGACGTAAATGGGATATCTTTTTGAATAACTAGTGATACAGTAAGGTAGACAACGGACTGGAGTGGATTAATTAAAGTATTTCTACTTTTTTTAATAATAATCAATACGGCCGAAGTCAATTACTATAAATTAAAGTAACTATTCCTACTTGTCTAGGAATACTGAGATGTAAATTCTTAATGAAATTTGAATATTTTTAAAGCTTTATTTTGTACGGGCGAGGATATAATACAAACGCTGTAGTGCTTACTTCTGTAATTTTCTTCACAATTTAAGCGTTTTCGTACCCTCCGTTAAAAGTCTCCCGAAAGAAATCGCGAATAAACCCGAACTAATTAGAAAAACCTTTAAATAAGTGTCGGCGTATAAAAAAGCGAGGTTTCTAAACAAATGAGCGTCAAAAATGCTGCGTATGGGCGGCTGGGAGGTTGAGAAATTTGAAATTTTTAATAAATTTTTGGATGTCGACACCGAGTATGTGGAATGAATTATAGCGGCCGACTAGACGGGATTCCAGCAACCGGGGCTTTTTGTTACACTTGGCAAAAGTCCCGACGGGACAGGGACGTTCATTCAAACTTGGGGATTTGGGAACTTAGACTGTTGTTTTGTTATTTGCAGGTAAGGTGTCTTGCTTTGAAATTATGTAAAAGCTTGTGTTTCGATATTTATTGGAAACATTAAGGTAGTATTCATAACTGATGGTGAATATAAAGAATTAGCATTCTCGTATCTAATTAAGTTGAATAGTATCTTATAAAAAATAATCCCTTAGGTACTATTCAAAGATTTTTACACATCGAAGGGAAACAAACGAACGCATAAAAAGGAAAAATAAATACCAAACAGATTTTGTAACTTTTGTGAAGAAAGATTTTAATTTTAAATCATATTTTTAAACCCAGCTAGATTATAAATATCTAATAAGCATATGCACTAAAATTATACAACACAGAGTAAGTCCCAAGGAACAATGACTGACTTTTACTATGTATGTACTCAGTAATTTTGCATTCAATGAACTAGCTTGCAGGACAAAGCATCAGTATTCTAACACAGGCTGTGTCGGTTGACGCGTGTTATCATAGTTTTCTTCATTTTAATAAATAAATAATTTTACCAGGAAATAGTACAGCGCCATCTACACCTAAACTTAGTTGAGTTTAGCTTTCGCAGCTAATATGCGAGATAAGTTATGACTTCTGGCTCCATTTTTATTTTAATATTGCTTACTATCACTTCAAAATGTGTTATGCTGTCTGTCAGCCTCTGGTTGAAGGCTTTATGACCGACCCTCAAAAGCACCCCGCTATAGGTAAATTTATAGAGCAATTCTTGAAGTTTTCATAGAACGCATAGAAATAAGAATACTTCGACAAATAGGGCTTTTATTTACATAAAAAGAAAGCTTTAAATAACATATCGTCCATTCACTGCAGGAAAAGAATGCAACATTGCTCTTTACGTATGAGAAAACTTAGCAATGGATGTGAAAAATACACTAATTAATAATTCTCAACCGTTTAAATACTTCATTAACTTTCTCATTCTCAGGATTATGTCGAGACGAGTTTTTTAAGTTCTAGTTATGTCTACCATGGTTACTTAACTACTTATGTAGGCAGTAAAGTAAGAATTGAGTACCAAGGCTCATACTAACCAGTCTAGTTTATAATTAAATACAAGAAAGATGCCTAGGGTATCTTTCTTTCACCTGTTTTTGTTTATTGTCAAGCCAGTTTTTGAAGTTTTTTATTTTACTTGATAATATTCATATTTTTGTAGTCCACTGTATCATTTAGGTAGAGTTTTAAATGATAGAGTAATATTACCTACCTAGGGCAATAGCTCTATGGTAGTGAGATAAAATAATTATTTCTACTACCTAATTAATTTCAGTATAATAATATAGAGTTCCTATCTTAAGACTTATACGCAAACTTCTTAGAAATAGAAATAGGTATTTCCTATCTCATATATAAAATGATATCTCAAATCCAATTTCATTTCCAGACCGCTGTAAACAATTTGTGCCGTCAATTTTTCATAAACACCAAGGAATCTGTAGAACCGCCTCGAGCTAAAAGCGTTCTATGAATTTAGAAAAAAGCCGGTTCATCTACGAGCTTCAGCCATAACCGAGCAACCTGTTTTGGCCTTTAATATCCACCGGCATATCAAAAAGTAATTAAGAAGAGCAAAGATATTAAGTCCGGGTGCCGTCGGGCCGCTCAGCTAGTCGTAAGCTAACGACCACTTTAAGCCTTGCCACGAGCCTACGCTTCGAGCTTACGCCGACTCGACTAGCCTATCCACTTGCGCATCGCGACTTTGTACTTGTACCTATGTAGCTAGTTACTGACATATTCTCAACTGAACACCACCGCGACCCTTCTAAACTCGACCACACCTAACCTGTACCATCACACCAAAGCAAAGCGGAGGTTTAGTGAAGAAAAAAACCTGAACGAACCTCCAAAATCCTTTCAACACAACACAATTTCGTTCACAAACATAACCAATCCGTGTTTTTCGAACGAAATAGAATCACCGAGTAACTGAATAAGACGGAACGGAACACTGTTTGGAATTTCGATTATGGAACACTTCACTGCAATCCGGAATGCACTGTTTTTGGTTTTGAAAATGTAATAATGATAACGTGTGTGGTGGTGCGATGCGTACGCGCGTGCAGCCAGGCCGGAGGCTGCGAGAGCACTGGCGGGCGGCGGAGGGCGCGGGGGCGCGGGGGCGGCTCCCCGCCGAGAACAGGTTGTCTCGCATACCGTTCGACCGCCAATTCTGCATCTCCAGAGGAGCCGAGAGCGAGCCGCGCCGCCCCGGCACAAGCGATTGATACGCGATTGAAGTGCAATAATAAAAGATAAATATGGGTTAATGATGCCGTATTGATACGGGACTTATTGTACACTCGTCCTGCCATCTCGCAGCCTTCTTTTGGTATGAGAGTAGCGAACTCTAATGTTGAGAGCTTTCAGACCACCATACAGATCTGAAACGGTTTAACGACCGCCGTACAATAACTAACAATCTAACGAGTCACCCGCCCGACACTTGGAAGCACTCAAATCAGAGCTTCACTTTAAGAAAAAGTGGCTATCTCTTGGTAATCATATACAAATACAGAGGCTGATATAAACAGCCCCAGTCATTTCTTTGAAAAAACCTCAAATCTGCAAAAACAAATTATTCTTTAAATCTGAGGAAACCTGAGAATGTAATGAAATATTTTACAATATTTCAGATAACTTAAGAACGCCTATTTAAAAACGATACCGAAAAGCTTTTAAAAACACGAAGTACCAAAAATAATGTTTTTATCAGTTTTTCAGTACAAAATGTATGTGAAAGCTATTTTTATTTTCAGGTCACCCTTTATCACCACCGTTATCCCACAACTATTGCCATCGAATACCTCGTCAATCTAAATTACACTTCCGTCTTCTACTCTGGCTGTGCTACGAAATACTACGAACGCGCGTTGAAGTATTTTATATGAAACTTTGTATGTACACTTACTACTTCTGCTAGCGGAGGCAATCGCATGCGATTAGCGATGTTTAAGCAACCATCGACGCGGTCAGTCTTTGAATGGGTAACCTAAAAGTGACGTTCCATTTTGAGCGTCTCCGTGGATCGGATGGCACTTTAAATTGTAGGTTCCGGCTGTTAGTCATAGTACAGCCAGTACGGCAGTCGTTGCGTTCGGCCATTCGTGCGGGGCCCTTACTGCAGCCGCATGAAATTGTGTGATTGTGTGCATGGAAGTGTAGTACACACACACACACATATATATAAACTTGTTTTGGCATTTTTTTTAAATAGATAACATACTGTTTAGCCTTTATACTGTTATTACCACAGAATAGAGGCGGTAGGTACTACCTACGTCGAAACCGTCTTTGTAGCGCAGTGATTACACGCTTGCTTCCGAGTTGAAGGTCGCAGGTTCGATTCCCGTGTCAGGACAACTATTTTGGTATAAATAAAAATTGTTTGAATTCATTGTTTTGGTCAGGATCTCGTGTCTGGGAAGGCATGACGTATGTGCATAAGGATTGCTCATCAAGTCAGAAACGGTTCTTAATGATGTTTCGTATGAAGATAGTATGAGATCCTGGAAGTAACATGGGCTACTTTCTAGTCCGAAATAAAGCTAGCGGCGCCTACTTATCTATACATATAATTAAGAATCAAACGAAAACTTACCTGTTTGATGTTTGATTCCAATTATGCGAGGGTCAACCGAAGACGATTATATTGTTTACTAAGCAGCAGTCTGTGGGATTGTGCTGCCACTGTCACACATTTAGATAGTCAACTACTTTAAAAAAGCGTGTGTATGTATCGTGACCAAACAGTTAAAGTTGTGTGAATGCGGTTAACTTTGTATGTGAACTTCTGTAATAATACCTAGGTAAGCATAGTTTTCTTAAGTAGGCTAAGTTATTACAAATAAACATAATATACAAATAAAATTAATACTGTACAATGACAAAGAGATACCTACTTGTATATATCCATAGTTTATGTCCTTTTGTTATGTATGTTTATATTATTTTGGTACACAATAAAGCTAATTTTGAATTTGAATTACTTTAAAAAAGCAAAATTCAACTTCACTCTTTTTCACCGTATCCGCTCCACTCGGCTCACCACGTTGGAAGGCGCCTGCAACTCGCCATTATTTTTAGAGACATAGTACACGCACACCCAGTTATATATGCCTTACAATAAACATTTTTGCTTTAAAGGGTTCAAAATTTAGGGTGGGTGGGAGTATAATCGTCTTCGGTTGACCCTCGCATAATTGGAATCAAACATCAAATAGGTAAGTTTTCGTTTGATTCTTAATTATACTTCGGGTCAACCGAAGACGATTATAATTGTTTACTAAGCAGATGTTTAGAGTTTTTTCAATCTAGGAAAGAAACTGCAAAAAATGTTTATTAACATATTCAGTAACAAAATCAAATAAATTTGTTTTACCTATATCTTGCAACCACAAAGTAGTAATAAGATATTTCTTGTGATTATATTTTTTTTAATAATCATATGCCTTACATTTATTTTGCTTAATTGATGTAAGATTAATACTTTATATGTGCAAGTACCTATGTATAAATATTTAATAATACTAGGCACTGCCTATAAGAAAAGATTACATAATATATGTAATTTAATATGTCTACAATGGAATAATTTTCAATTTGATAAGCTATTTCGCTAGCGACATCCCGTGAGCGGTTTCTGTATGGATATAACAAAAGGGTTATCATCATAGGTTCTGATGTCAGGAAAGATGTTTTCCCAAAGTAAGTTTGAATAACCAATGCTGGACAAAAAACTAAAAGGTCAGCTTTTCTTTAATTTAATAAATCTTATAAGTGCCACCACTTACGAACATGACGTGAATTAATTCATGAAATCTGGAACAGCTTACTTTATTTACTTACCTTAACAACGATTTCACTCACGGTTTTATTGTTCAATTTAATGAACCTCAAAATTTGCTCTATTAGATAGAATCGATTATTGGGTAAATTGATCATTTGTGAGGCAAATAATGCAGACTGATATTCGTTTATAGTAAAAGTTTTAAAAAATAGTTTGACTTGAAAGGATAATAAAAACAATTATCTATTGACATGATAATTATAATATATTTGACCTCAGGGATTTCACCATAAAATTAACTCAGTGTTAAACGAGTTGAAACTGGTCCTTTGTTCGAATTTTGTAGCTAATAATGAGTATAAGTATGTATACATATATTGCATTGAATAAAATTTTTATATATAAAATGGTAACCTTGACCATAACGGTGCAAATGAGGCCAACAATTAAAATAGGTACATGTTTTATATCAGCAATTATGATCAGCAATTTTGCAATAGCGTCAAACAATTATTGTTAGATCAGACACTATACAGTTTTAAAGAATACTTTGAAAATGACTACAGTCAACTAGCAATTGATTCTAATCTTGCTTAGAAATTAAGTAATTAACTACTAGGTAAGGAGTGTGATGCCAAATTGACATTTTAGCCCCTATACAGCTATAGTGACAGTACCAAGATTTATTTAAGTTGACATATTGTATGATTTCATACCTATTATTATGTTTGACATAATTTTAATAACAAAAATATTCATTATTTTATTAATAAAACTAGACATATGTAACTTCTAAAATTTTATAAAAACTAAATGTAATAATTCAATTTGACGAGATATTGTAATTTGTGTAGCATAATTCTGTGATATTAGTACTTATACCTATACCTATGTATGTTACAACTTTACATTATCAATAAAGATTCTTTATCTTTATCTTTATAACACTTCAGCTTAAAGCTGCAGGTGACAGGTCTGCATGTGTCAAATTAATTTATTCAATAAGGTAGGTATATTAAGTTAATAGTGACTAGGTACAACTATTATATTTCTCAAGAAAGGTAGAAAGTAAGTAATCATTTTAAATTTAAACGTAATATCGATAAGTTAATACACCATCCTATAATGTATAACAGTGTACTGATTATACTTAAGAGTTTTATAACCTTCCCAATTAAAAGTAACGGAGCTTGAATGAAGACGACCACAAATATTTGTAGTTTTGTGGGCTGCAAACAGAACTGGTAAGTACATTTTTATTTTGTAATTTGTACGAAGGCATCGCTAACAAACTCCCATTCCGTATCAGAATTATATAGTTTTTTTTTTTATTTACGAAGAAAACGCATGAATATATTTGTGTTCGCACCTTTGTCTTGACAAATACTTCAAGTAACCTCAAATTCAATTTATATAGCAAATTGTGGTAGTACTATCAATTCTCAAAAGTATATTGTAACGTTCAATATTTTTATTGGATGCAAATAAATATGTTAAAACAATAAAAAACAAAATTTTCATCTTGAATATTTATAAATATGTACATATTTATATGTAAAATGAGTTTTTATTCTGTTCATAAGAGCTTTGATACACCGAAAACACCATTTTGTATAAAGTACTGGAGTCACTGTAGACTAAATAACTACTTAGTCACAGTTGCGTACGGCACATTTTTCAATCATTTATTTTTAAATTTCACTATACAAAATTTACTCTAATGCACTTTGCTCTCCGATACTAGGTAGAGCTATTAATATAAACTTATCACTTTCAAATTTATTTGTATAATATACATAAAGTATATTCGCACTGTACTTATTTAATAATTATATCGTATTAAACGGCTGGGCAAAATGGAGTTTTAAAATGATCCGTTGTTGATTTCTCGCGTGGTAGGTAGAATGTGATTTTGGGTGCTAAACATAAGTTACTCTATAATGTATAACTTGCTTGGCATAGGCACCGAACATGAAAATAATATATAAGGTCAGAATAATAACCAGCCAAATAAAATAAACTCATTTTAATGAGATAGATATAACACCGTAAGGTTGCATTTAGCTTAGTGAACACAAGTGAAGCCATATCAATATTTAGAAAATTAAATTTGTACATATACATATGTATTCTATGTAAAACGTAACCACTTTCTATTTTATTTGCATTTGTACCAAGTAAATGTAAGCATCGTGTACATAAATATAATTTAGTTCTTCTGTTATAATGGTAGTCCACTAATTTGAAGATACCATATTCACTATTTGAAAATGTTCTAAATGAATAAGTTTTTGTAAACAATCAAATGATGATCATGGTGACCATGATATTAGGTTTTTGTACAGTAAACGTCGTGATAGAAATAATTCTGCATCTTCAGATGCGACAAGATTATATCTATGATATATTTATAAATTGTTTGACTTGGAAATATTGTTTTACAAAAGTTCGGTATCAATAGTAGTAATATACTATATTGGTTTTCTTTTTAAATGGTGAAACTGTCACCCAGGTCCCAACACAATGTTAACAATGTTACACAGTCATCCATTTTGGTACACCATTGTTCATACTTAGAAATATTCTACAACTTAAGTTTTTCTGTAATAAGCACCTGCAGTATTAGCATTAATATCCTCGGGCTCCTCACTTCATGTAGCTCTGGCGGCTGTTTGAGTATTCCTGGCGGCGGCCCCGCGGCCGGCACATGCCTACTGGCTTCAGGGTTCGTGGCTGTGGCCGTGACATCCCCCCAAGTTTAAAGCACCTCGGCTAGTTGTGGACACGAGGTCTCAGCGGTGTATATTTAGTATGTTTATTTAGTACAGTGACTTGAATGTAACTACATTGACTTTCTTATTTTATTTAAGTCATATTATGATAAAAATTGGAAATTAAAATTGAGTGCAATGCTATGCTATATGCTATAATAATGATATGCCATAAAGAAAGTGATAATTTAATTATGTGTTGGCCATAACTAATTGAAGGCCTTTTACCTTTTAAATTTTGATGATAAAGCCCAGCCAAACGCTTCTGACAGCTGATTAACAGCAAGACTGTTTCGTTTAGTTGCATAATATCTTGTTTTTTTTTTGTAAAGCAAGCTTTTCATGGATAGCCAATACTAGATAGCAAAATCCTTATCCTATCCTTATCCTAGTTTTTTCCGTGCTTTGTACTCCTTACTAAATACTGATTGTGTAAACGTACGGTTTCAGGAACATGATTTTATAATACATCTGTGGTTGCCTTTGATTATGAGGCTTCGAATGTATTTCTTTGTTAGGCCTCTTTTTCTAGGGAGGCATTATTACCATGCTATTATATTGAGCTATTTCATTCTGTGATTTATATTTGTAATTAAAGATAAATCATAAATAAGTGTTGGTAATTGGTAGGTACCTCTACGCGCCACACGCGGAGAAAAAATAAATAAGCAACCCACAATTATTACCTTGCACGATAAACGTGAAGTATTTTAAATTTTCTCAACATGATTAGCATTGATATTTGCTGTACATTAATCCCAATTTATTACTTTACACGATATACATGAAGTCACTTAAATATTCTCAATATGATTCACATCAAAATTTGATGTACACTAATTAGTATTAATTACTTTACACAATATACGTGAAAGATCATAAATATTAGATTAACATGGAGATACGGTGGACGCTAATACACTTTAATTGCTTTACACGATATTTATGTATGTAGGTGAAGCTATACAAATATTCTTATCATGATTCACATAGAGCTATGGTGGACACTAATACACATTAATTGCTTTACACGATATACGTGAAGCTATATAAATATTCTCAACATGATTTACATGGAGATATGGTGGACACTAATACACATTAATTGCTTTTCACGATATACGTGAAAGATCATAAATATTCTCAACATGATTTACATGGAGATATGGTGGAAATTAATACACATTAATTGCTTTACACGATATACGTGAAGCTATATAAATATTCTCAACATGATTTACATGGAGATTTGCTGTAAACTCATTCATATTAATCACTTAACACGATATACGTAAAGGAGCATAAATATACACAACATGATACCTAAACATGAAACTTTGGTGGATAATAATCCACATTCATTGCTACACACGATACACGTGAAACCATTCAAATATTCTCAACATGATTGACATGGAGATTTGCTGTAAACTAATGCATATTAATTACTTAACACGATATACGTGATGCATCATAAATATTCTCCACAGGAATTACATGGATTTTCACTAATTTACTACGATTAACGCGAGTAAAACGCATAGCATCATCATATAAAAGGTTAAGATCGAATAATAAACCGTTTAGGTTGATCTGAGCAGTTAAATTGAGAATCGTTGTGAATAATGATAGAAAACAATTAAATCTTATTTGCGCCAGGGCGCGATGTTGCATGCTCATTCTCTATTTGTACATTATTTTGTTACATGTAGTATTAGTCTTATAAAGGGCTAATTTTTTAAGAAAAAGTACAAAAGGTTGGTACTTGAGTAGTTATTACAATTAAGTAAAAACATAAACTACCATTATCATAAATTCGAGGGTAGTTCAAAAATAAGATCGTATGTTAATAAAATAAGTCACTCACCAAAGATAATTTATCCATAAAATTCCGTCATAGACAGAATTCCAGTAACCTGGTCTCACAAAAGCAATTAATATTCACTGGTATTGTCGTAATTTTTGGTTAAATGATTTAAAAACGTTAAATAACCGATATTTTTGTTTAATTTAGTTTTTTGTTATTAACACATTTCGAAATTATAAATTTGAACGTTATAGGTATTTGGAACGGTTCACAATTTTCTTTAATAATCACTGGACACAACACGTAAAGAATATTGGAGTAGCGTGTAAATAGCCTGACTCCAGCGCGGGAATACCGCAATGGGTGCAGTAAAAAATTAAGAAAAACAAAACAGACCGCTTAATTTATGCCCCTACGGTACTAACCTCTGAGCCGGCGCACAGCACACGGCAATGGTTTCCTGGCGTCCTTCTGGCGTCTAACGTGAAACCTGGACGGGGGTCCAGGTTCTACAGAGTCAACACTTCACAGATATAAGGCGGCACCAACTATATGTAATTCAGTACACACTGTACCATAAGGTCTTTCTGGTCACAAAGTCTATTTTATTGTTCTTGTTTTAACTTGCGGTTCGCGGGTCACCGGGGGTTAAAATTAAATAGATTTTTAAACAAATTGTTTAAGGCGTGCGACAGCGGCGGCACAAAATCACGTAATGGCGAGTTGCAGGCGCCTTCCCACGTAGTGAGCCGAGTGGAGCGGATACGGAAACGAGTGAAGTTGAATTTTGCTTTTTTAAAGTAGTTAACTATCTAAATGTGTGACAGTGGCAGCACAATCCCACAGACTGCTGCTTAGTAAACAATATATCGTCTTCGGTTGACCCGAAGTATAATAGAGCTGAAGAGGGTCGAAAATCGGAACATTTAAAATATATAAAAAAATTGTTTGGAGAATACTTCAAATTGATAGCAGAACACGTTCCAATGATTTCTACAAATTTTGTCTGTTTATTTATGTCTCTGTTTGCCTGTTTATTTAAACGTTCATCATGCAAAAACAGCTGAACGGATCATCATGATTTTTGTTATGTAGGTAGGTAGTATGAAGTCTTGGGAGTAGGTATCATAGGCAACTTTTTATACTGAAATAATGCGAGCGAAGCCGCGGGCGTCCACTAGTATAAGATAAAGCTTCGCTATATGTAAGTACTAATGGGTGCTCGCGGTTTCGCTCGCATTAAGAAGTAAAACTTGCATCCCCTATTTCACCCCTTTAAAAGTGGCATTTCCAAAAATCCTTTTTAGCGGATGCCTACGTCATAACATGTATCTTCGTTCCAATTTTCAGCCCAATCCGTCCAGTGGTTTGGGCTGTGCGTTGATAGATCACTATATCAGTCTGTCAGTCAATCAGTCAGTCAGTCACCTTTGAATTTTATATATTTAGATAAAGCAACATTCACAATTCAGTTGTTCTTTTTGTAAGTTATACTTACAAATGAAATTCGGCTACTACTAGGTACCTACCTACTTTTTAACAATAATTTATTGTAGCCGAATATCATTCAAATCGGTTCAGTCAAGTATCATACCTGCGACTAGGTACACAAATACCTACTTATACAGTGACATGGGTAATTGTTATACAAAATTTCAAGCCCCAGTAGTTGAATATTGAGGAGTTGTGGCATCTATTTCATGGTGGGCCTAACAACTGCCTGTCATAAACGAATGCGTATACAAGATTTAGTGTCCCTGCTATTTACCACTGAAGAGATCTCTCTTACGGAGCCGATCCTCGCAGCTGCATCAGGGTACGTTTATGGTTAACATGCATTGTCATCGGTTTTGGACCAGCATGCAAAATTTCAGCTCAGTCGGATACCGGGAAGTGGGTCAAAATAAACTTACAAGATTTGTAGACATACAAGTACATACAAGTCAAATAAAAACCTAGTTCCTTTTAGTAGTGTAGTTGTAGGTGCCTGCGATACAGGTATTCCTAGTGCAGGACCTACCAGTAGGTACCTACCTTAACACAATGTAATCCAAAAAACTGTTAAACAAATTAGGTAGTTACATTCATGATTGTAATCGGTTATTATAAAAAAAAAATTTGAAATTATGAAAATTTCTTGACATTTTAGCACAAAGAATAGTAAAAGGGTAATAGTATTCTTTGAATACTATTACAAAAGGGTATTAGTATTCTTTGACTATTACCCTTTTAAAAAAGGGAAGAAATACGTCTCTATGGAAAGAAGATGCGATCAAAAATATCGCCATCTTATTACGAACGCTTAGTTAGTTAATTATAAAAAAGCGGGAAATACAAAATGACAGGCACCCATCATTGACGTCGCAATGAACTCCAAGATATAATGTTTTGGCACCAAGGATTTTTTATATCATCCCTCTCTTTCCCTCTACTTCCATGTTTGGCACAGTCAGTATGGCCCTTTGACGATCACTCGAAGGTATGACCATAAATAAATAATGAACAAGGATTTTCATCCCTCTCTTTCTCTCAATAAATATTTAGGTATGGTCAGCGCCATCTAGCCCTATACTGAGCAAATGCTCTTGTTATGGGTACTGGAAAACATGTAACAGGTACTTATATTATTCCTTTTGTAAATACAAACTTTTTATACACTTAGTACATACCTAATACATACACAGAAACAAACCAGACTCACCACAAGTAATGGCAAATGGAAATAGAACAAAATACTTGTGTTGTGTGGAGATCAAACCTGCAACCTCTATATCAGCAAGTAGATAATCTAACTAACTAATTTAAGAAAGTTCATAGGCATAAAGAAAAAACAAATCTAGATGTATAAAGAGAATTTATTTGCTTTCTTCAGCTGTTGTACCATTTTTTAAATTTACACAACATGTACATAATATTCTTGAAATTTTGTTATATCATATTTACAAAGTATATATTTCTTTCTGATACAATTTAACTTATATTCCCAATAAATCTAAATCAAAAAGAAGAATACAAATTATAATAAGGTGAGTAGTTGTTAAATTTGACCAAAACTTACATAAAGAAAGTTTAACATGTATGTATTGTGTAAAAGTCTAAAAACATCTTCCCATAATTGTATCTTCTAACAATTAATCAAAAACTAATCTCAGAGGTATTGTTGGCCACAGTATAGGTTTGTCTTTATCACATTCAGCAATAAACTGACTTTCAAGTGACATTTCAAGTGCAGCTATCCTCTGCCAGTAGGCTCCATACAGTTTCTGATATTCTTCTTTTTTGTCTGTGGGTGCATCGGGACATTTCTCTAGTAGTTTTGTTGGCATTTCCTCTTCAAGTTGTCGGAGTCTCTCTCGCTCTAATCTCATCTTTCTAAATTCTGCATTGCCCTTGAGAAAGTTGACAAATTCTTCACTAATTTGTAAGTCTTCACTGTCTGCTTGTTTGACCTCTCCCTGGCTCTCATCATCTTCATGTTCTTCTACTTCTTCTCCCTCGGAGGCAGTCTGTTCACTCTCGCTGTCACTCTGTGCACTCATTGACATAGGGTCTTGACTCAGGTCTCCTGAAACTTTAACAATGAATATGTTTCAAAACAAAGTAAATGTTAGGCCACCACTTAGATAACACTATAAGTACCTAATCAATCCAAGTTTAGATCAAAGTAGGACACACATGACTGGATTATTTTTTATAAATCTAAGATGCCAAGGCGTTACATCTCATTGAGATTGAGAGGAACTGCAATCCTGCATAAGAGGATACATAGAGCAGGTTTAAGGAAGTAGAATTTTAATAAATGGTACACTTAGAAACATAGTAGAAGTTAATAAGTACCTGAATTTGCAGCTTTGCCCTTCACATAGAAATCACGAAGCATTGAACGCAAAATGTTGTTTTCGTATTCTAACGCCTTCGCTTTTGACTTCCAATGAGCTACCTGATGCTTCAATTGCCATGTCGCGGCCATCGTGAAGTTTTCAGCCCAAGAAGACATAGTATTAGCGAAACGTTGCTTTTCTCTCTTCAAGAGCTGCTTTTTGTTGTACAGTTTTTCCGCCCGCTTCCTATGTCTTCTACGAGCAGATTTAAGAGCACTAGCAGATCTAGTATTGTTAGTTGAATTTGTTGGTTCAAGTTCAGGTGGTTGGAAAAACATTGTTTAGTAAAAAGTAAAAAGAAACCTTTGTTTTGCTTTTCGATTTCATCACGCATGCATATTCCAGAATGACTACCTACTAAAGACAATGACAAAAAGTATACACTACACTTGAGTCTCGCGACAGACTTGAGTGGAGCAACGAATTGCGCCGATCGCGCCCGACTATAGCCGAGCGCATCGAGTTGGACCCGCAATGGTTGATACGAGCGATAGCGGCGGAGCTGTTAAAATTGATGTTAATTGTTTAAAACAACGATTAAATGAATTGATTATAAATTTTAATTATTAAATGGTTCGCGCGTAATAAATAAATACAATATTATTGGTAACAATTATTATTTGTTCTTGTGTAATATTTGCTGACCAATAGTTTATTATTTAATTGAAACTAAAACCACTTGGAATTGATTTTATTGATTTTTGGACGGGTCCGCGCGTTCAATCAAAATCGCTCGCGCTGATCCCGTTGCACTTGCGATTGATTCGTATTATCGTTTCCACACCACTCTAAGAAGTCGATAGTATTGGCGCGTTTTTTATAGTGGTATCCTCGATAGGCCTACATCCACTACTACCTACTACACTCTCTGAAACTATACAAATAACAATACAACATTAATTATTTTGGTATTTTCGTAGCCACAAATCTTCTTAAGGAGGATTAAACACCACAAAGGATTAAACACCACAAAGGATTTACCACTATAAAAAAAACGCGCCAATATTATCTACTTCATAGAGTGGTGTGGAAACGATAATACAAATCATTAAAATCGATTGCAAGTGCGACGGGATCCGCGCGAACCATTTTGATCGAACGCGCGGACCCGTCCGAAAATCATTAAACCAATTCCAAGTGGTTTTTAGTTTTAATAAAATAATAAACTGTTTGTCAGCAAATATTACACAAGAACAAATAATAATTGTTAACGAGTTATTTATTATCTTATTAACATTCATAATCAATTAATTTAATCATTGTTTTGAACAATAACATCAATTTTGACAGCTCCGCCGTTTCGCTCGCATCAACTATCGCGGAGCCAACTCGATGCGCTCGGCTATAGTCGGGCGCGTTCGGCGCTATTCGTGGCTCCACTCAAGTCTGTCGCGAGACTCAAGTAAAAGTATACAGCACATGACATTGACATTAAAGTAAACAGCGATTTTCCTGATCTCTTATATCAAACAAAAGTCATAAATAATCATTCTGTCAAAATCATTTTAGCCAGCTCAGGTCGGAATGTTGATCTTGCCCTGTTATTTGTATTTTGTTGTTTAAATAAATACAATACATTTTCTTACAAGATGAATTACAAAGATTGCTGTAGAACGTGTTTAGATAAGACTAAAGAATTGCGGCACATAAATTCAACGATAACAATAGCAGGAGCTGAAGTGAGCCTCACAGAAATTCTGAAAAATTTCTACGAATATGAAGTAAAGTGTCAGCATTTTAAAGAGCTTACATTTCCTCTCTTAATTTTATATTGAACTAACGCAAATCCTATTTCTAGGTTTCCATTCAAGATCCTGCTTTCCCCGACAGTATATGTATAAACTGCGTCCATCAACTCACCATTACATATTCCTTCAAGCATCTAATCGATTCCAGTTTACACGCTCTTGCCAACGCCGCCAACCAAGTAGAGTCACAGAATGAAGACAATTTTGAATGTAACTATGAGTCTGATGATGATAAACCAATAGTGAAGCTAAAGTTTAATAAACGAGATTTCAAACCCAAACAGAAAGAAGAGATCAAGTCACTGTTTTGTGTGGAATGTAAAGCAGAATTTGAGGTACCTTTGTTACTGAGTGACCATTGTAGGAATAATCACCCAGTTAAATGCACAATAGGGAGAGACTGTGAGTATTGTGATGAGAAATTTGAAGACTACAGATCTCTGGTGCTTCACAAGAAACTACATATTAGACCATACCTGTGTGAACAATGCTGGGATGGCTTCTATTCTGACGACCAACTCAAATCCCACACATGTCACCCAAGTCTGTTTAAAGAGAGAAAAAAGCCTGATAGAGTGTTACGCCAGTGTGATCAATGTGGCAAGTCATATCCACCGGGTTACATCCGGATACACATGCTGACTCACAGCAGTGAGCGTCTCTATAGCTGCAAATACTGCCCTAAGAAGTTCAAGGTCCCAGGCGGTCTGCACTCACACATACAATGGAACCACAAGCGAGTCAGAAATCATAAATGTGAGATCTGCAATGCAACATTCATATCATCCAGCTCACGGAGCACTCACATTCGCAAAAACCACTTGAAGGAAAAGAAGTATGCCTGTGACAGTTGTGGAAAAAGATTCTTTTCTAAATCTGAACTGCAGCGACACTCCTTAACTCACACGGGGGTTAAAAACTTTCACTGCCACATGTGTGATAAGTCTTATCAAACAAGATATGGCTTGAATTGCCATCTCAAATCACACTTTTCTTGAAACTAAGTTACTTGTTGAGTTAAACTAGACTTGTACCAAAGGCAATATCAGAGTAGAAATCCTCAGTAGACTTTATAAGTCCTTAAACATTACTATACTTAAGTAAAAGTTACAAAACAGGTGACAACACTTTCTTACTTTTTATTTTAGTTATTTTTCTATTCATTAGGAGCAATTCTGAGTCTGATGTACTTATTTGGATAATACACATAATTATTATGTTTTATTATATTCCAAGATGATCTCATTTTAACATTATGTTTGTCTTTATTGGTTCAAAGAAACCCTAGATGTAGATTCTACAATAATGTAAAAAGAATAAATTCTAAGCAAGTTTTAACTTTTTTGTTATTTTATTAAAAAGCATTTCCATAAGATAAAATCTTTAATAAATCAAGAATAATGTTACTATAATTTAGTTTGTACAACAGAATAATTAGTAAAATGAAGAACAAATTGGTCAAATCACAACCGTCACATTGTTAAAAGAATGTGTAAGTTAGCTGATAGGTACATGTATACATGTACCTATTACCTATCATACACCAGCGAGAGAATGGTTGTGTTTTTATTTATTAGTTTCAATAGTATTTTTCATTATTCCTTACACATTGTGATATATTTTAGACCAATAAGGTGAGTCGTTTTGATATTTCACTCTTGAAAAACAAATTAATAGTTCTATTTAATAGAAAGTATTGCATTTTTATCACCAACCAGTATTTTAAATAAATGTGTAAATTTTACACTAAATTCAAGAACTAACCAAAAAGTGCAGATTATCAAGGAATATACATTTGCATGTAATAATATTTCTACACAAATTTTGATGAAAAGATTCAAATTAATTGTTATATATGCAGTTAAGACTAAATCTATTTACAAAAGTATACAACAAGGTGGAATATTAAAGTGATAAATAAATTGACATTAACTTCGATGGCAAGTGTTATGGTTTACTCCTATTTGAAAAATATAGCACCTTTAGAATATAATACTATATCATATATCTGGACTTGGTATATTATTATGTATACCTATATGTTTTACGGAATTGGTAGGTTATGTGAGTAAACAATGATTTAGTTAAAGATTTATTGTTGTTTGTATTTTTCACGTCATTTCCCACAATAATGTGGAAGCGAAAATCACAAGAATGGATAAATAATTCAATCGCAATATTAAACTCAAATCATTCATATACATTAAATAGTTTTAAATGGAGTTTATGGTGTTTTTTTTTAAGATTTTCAAATAGGAGTTATATGTAAAATGATAGTTTATTATTTTTCGTATGACAATGCATGGACAGATTCATTGGATTTGTGATAAGCATACAATATAATTCACAACAATCATTTATTTAATGATTGCCAGCCTCTTTGCATCAAGTAAGTATATAAAAATATAAAATATACATCACATTCTAAATACAGTCCACGAGTTAGTAATTTTATAAATGGCAAAGTGATATGGTACTAGAAAATTTGTTATACATTTGACAAGAAGTCAAATAACTTATATTATATAAACAGAACATGCTACACTCACATTATTAAAACTCTTCTTTTTCTAATATAAACAAACAGTCAAATCGAAAATATTTTTCTTTTAGAATTCAAGTAGCGAAACAGGCAAAATAATAGTTTTTATTTATTTCCTGTACCACATACTTTACCAAAACGAAATACAAATACTATTAGAGTTGATTGCTTCCTGGTGTTTACGCAAGTAACGCCCAAACAGTTTTGGTTACTATTGATATTTCCAAGCCGTTATATTCGAGTGTATCCTGCAAATGAAAACATAACACATTACTTTAAATATACTCCAAGAAGCAAAAAAAAGGAATGGAATTAATTGAAAACACGAATAAATTATACAATTATGAGTATAAGAAATGTTTGCTCCATTTTAATAAATTAAATGATAGATAAGTTCACAGTTATTCATGTTATTTTTAATGGGCTCAATGACTTATTTGTATATGAAAATGTATTAAAATATTAGTGTTTGAAAATAATATTCCCTTGTATTAAAGTAAATCTTAAACCAAAATATAATACATACTAAATAATAGCACAAACCAAGCGGTGAAACTGTGTATCTATAAGTGTTATTTACAACCACAACAACATTAGCACATTAAACTCATATATGAAACTTAACTGTAACCTCTTCGCGGTTCGTTAGCCAATCATAAGGCAGCATGGTCACGTGACTCAGTTATGATTGGCTAGCGGGCAGCGGAGAACCACAGTTGTTTTATATGTTTTTTACGTGCTTTGATGATAATTCACAAAAATGCAAGGTTACAAAAACTACGTGCGCTCGCTTCACTGTCGGTGATTGCAAAATAATAAAACTACGTGCTTGTTGCAGCTGACATCATTTCATCTACATAGAGAAAGTGTTTGACAGAACCAACTGTATCTGTAATTTATATAATGCATTAATTTAGTACAAGATGTAGTTCGCAGTTTGATTAACATGGCGTCTTTCAAAACTATACCGGAATCTGTTCAAGCCAGTTTAGTTAACAACAAATACAGAATATATTCGAGTGTCAACATAAAATTAGTACAAAAATTAACACACTACTCATTGCACAATATTATTGTTAAATATTAACTTAATAAGGCGCTAGATGGCGCTGAAACAGAAGTTAACTGACTGGTTTATCCTCCACTTTCCTATTTGTTAACTGTCATGTCATACACATTCTCATACACACTACGCCACATACATATCTAGATATGTACAGGTACACTGCCTACATTACATACATACACTTGCAATCACCTCAGAAGTTCAAATCTAACCCTATTTGATACATAACTTCGTCCGCCTCCTCGCTGTAGTTCGCGTGTTCACCGTTTGTCGTACCGTTCGATTGCTGGACCGTTTTCGACGGTGTTTCCTCCTCGCTGCCGGAGTGCGTGGAGGTGGAGAGGTTCAGTGTGGGCAGACCGAGGATGACTCGGATCTGGTCCGTCAAGTGCGGAGCTGACACTATCTGGTGGTAGATGCCTTCTGCAGTGCTCAGTATCCGGTCCACGTCTAAGCACATTGATAGGTCGTTCACGTGCTGGACGGAAACAAGAAAACAGTTGGGTACCTTCAGTTAATACCTAGGAAATATGTCAGGGAAAACGTAGCATTTATAATCCGGAGAGAAATTAATATTGAGGCTTAAATTATTTTATCTTATACAGACAAATTTGTTTCCCATTTAAACTACGATAAAATGTAACAAAATATCAAGTTTCTACCACTATTTAGATCTGGAGATCGAAAACAGCTAATCTTTATCAATGTTAGTTGTTAAGTTTATGAGCTTGCTTGTGGTTTGGTGTTAGTTTAACTAATACCGCAATACAATACAATTGTGAGCTTGGTTTCACTGCATAAATACTGCATTCAACATCAGATAATTACTGAACAAAAATATGTCCTACACTTACTTTTAAAATCTCCGTAAATCCATAGTCGCTACTAATTAGCAAGTCCTTCTCTGCGTCGAGGATGGCAACACACACCAGCAGGTGGAAGTTGGCGCATGGCAGCCCCGTCCATAGCACCTCCCATAGCCTGAAATCGAAGGAAATAACACTTGTTACATAAAGTTATTTACAAGAGTAGAGCTTAAAATCAGTACGATTTGATCCTTTAGCACAGCAATCCTCATAAGTCTTTCTATTCTATATTATAAGAGAACAAGTACCATATATCCATACAACCCATAGCCGATTTTATGCCATTGCTATATAGGCCTGTCTCTTTTCATGCCAGTCATTTCGATCCTGTGCAATTTTTAGTCCAGGTTTTTTTTACAATGAATGAGTTTGCACTTGACCATAATTCGCCTGATGGTAAGCAATCATTACGGTTTAGGATGGAACGTGCTTACCAAGTAAGAACCGATAGAATTGGTTCGAACCTGGCTGAGAATTGTACAATCTGTAATGGAGAATTGCTGAAATCTGTAACGGTTCGAATCGAAACGTTACAGATTTCAGATAATAATATGATGTCTAGGCATCGGCCTCGCCTAGCCCAGCGCCATTTGAGGTACATAATTACTTTTAAAATGTCTCTTGCCTCAGCATGGTTCATAATAAAAATAAGTAAATAAATATTGCAGGACATGCCCCTATGCCCCATACTAAGCTTACGCTAGTATCATGGGTACTAGATAACGATTTTCTTTTGTAAATACATACTTATTTTACTTAGAAACTACCAGACTCAACACAAGTAATTACAATATTTTTAAATACTTGTGCCATGAGGGAATCGAACCCGCACCCCTAGATTAGATGGCAGAGCCACTCAACTAAGCTAACAGAGCAGTCATATGAGCTATATTCAGAACAAAAATGTACAAAATACGTTACAGATAAGGAAGATCTATGTGTCTACAAGCTGACCTCATGATGTCCTGGTGCGAGAACTCCCGCTTGAACCAGACGAGCAGCCAGCGGAAGCAGAAGTACATGTTGGCGGAGTCCTTGGCGGCGAGGTGCGCGGCCAGCGCCGGCGCCGCGAACTGCACCAGCTGCTGCAGGCTGAGGAGTTGCTGCTTCATGCCCGCCTGGTCCATGTCGAAGTTGGACGCCTGGGGGTAGAGACAAATATAATACCAACATCAAACAAGAAGCAATATAGGGACCACCGCCTGTCCGACCGGCGCTGTAGAAAAGCGCCGCCACGGCAGGAACTTCACCACCAACATCACCGCGCCGTCCGTCGCTGGAACGCCACCGGACTGAGCGACTAGTCGTGACTTCCCCGGGGTCAGCGTGCCCCGGAGCCCAGCCCCTCTAAAGAGAGCAATCTGGATGAGGCCCTACCAGCTCCCCCTTGGGGACTGGCAGACGAGAGTAGAGAGTTCTATGCTCGCTACGAGGTCTGGTTCCTGTGTTATGGATGGCATGTAAAGCTTTTGGTCCATAGCATGATAGTACCATCGGGTGACTTGTTCAGCTACCAGCAACAAACAGAAAATATCCGAACATGAAATAATGAATAAAAAAAAAAATAAGACGCGTCAGCTTCGATCATACTTTTGCTTTTTATGCCATGTATAAGATAAATAAGAACACTTGTTGACTGTTTCTTTACCGTCATTGTCAACATCACCAAAAAGTGTTCAATACGGTAGTACTTTTCTGACAGTGTTAAATCAAATCTCAGTCGCATTCAAAATCAACAAGTTGATTGCTGGTATATTAATACTAGCAATCCAAAGCCGTGTTGCGTAATTTCAGAAACATTGGTTGAATGGAATAAGCCTGATTAAGAGGAAATGCACAACACGCCCCAAACAAAACGGGTTGTCAGTGTAATTCCCCCCACTGCAAATTACAATCAACTCACAATTTTGTCCATGAATCCGACGAAGCACCAGAAGGCGTCCACCTCGTTGTCGAGCAACATTAGCAGCGGCGCGAGCACGTCGCTCATGCCCTGCACGTAGCCGAGGTCGAAGTTGTACATCACGTACGTGAGCAGGATGTCCTGCAGCGTGCCCAGGTGCGGGTTGTGGTCGCCCGCGAAGTACGCGTGCGTTCTGCGGGGCACGGATATGTTTTTGTAGAACATTTTGCAAACAAATTATATAATAATTTGTAAAAAATAAATACATCAACAGAAGGCGAAACTAGGCAGGCTGTTGTGCCAACAAAACATTAGCGGGCTGTCTTGTTTTGAACAATAGTACATTTTAGTCCCGAGACGGGGTTTGGTTGGACCAATAGTTCGAGGGACTAAATAAGTCTTTAACCCGAGGTAAACACTGTGCTTTTCATTACAAATACGAGGAAAGTAAAATTAAAAACATGAATTAGCTAAAGAAAATATGAGTAAATTTTATTTTACCACCCAAGTCAAAACAAAGATACCTCAAATCGTATGATGATTTTCCACTACCGCTTTAGCCTCTTCTTTTATAAAATCAGGCGTTAAATTTATATTAATATCAGATGAACTTATTTTATACCATATTATAAAAAATAACGGAACAGAGAGGGAGAGTAAAGAAGATAAACGTGCAATGAATAGATCATTATGTGATTTCAATGTTACTCATATGAATGATAACAATCAAAACAATAACAACATAGTTGCGCACGAGATAACACCATCCACATCGGCGCCACCGTCTTCGCCGAGTAGGGATTTTGTACCGAAACGTACACGCCGTCCAATCGACCGATTTGTTGTCGAGTAGGCTACGTTATGTTATTTAATTTGTATACTGTTGTTATCTTAGAATTAAGTACGATATTACTGAGTAGGCAAAATTGAATTGTATAATCGTGCATAGTATTTTTGTGGGTGGAGTGTAAAATTAGTTTGTAAATTAGTTACATTACTGAGGGTTTTTGTACTGGTTTGTGTAGTTTTAACAAGATAGAAATAGATTAAACAAATAGATAAGTTGTATCCTTCCTAGTATAATTGTGTAAGTAGGTTAATGTATTGTTTATACAATAGTATTATGTTAGTTATAGTACTTATGTAGTTTCGTGTAAAATGATGCGCATCATTTAGAGCGGGGAGGATGTTATATATCGTATTGACAGATGTCATAGTATTATGTATCTACCCCCTTAAGTAGTTACTAAGTGTTGCTTATCATCTACCCGACATAAATAAATCAGTCTCAATACAATGGCGTTTGACTACAACGTAGATCCCTTATCAAAGACAAATCAAAAATCTTTGCTATACGTATTGTGACGTAGAACCTCTTTGAATGTAGGTGTAAGAACTATTTGGTTAAATGTAGGTATAAGAACTCTTTTGTTGAATGTAGGTATAGGAACTCTTTTGTTTTTGTAAAGAAGTTAGTAGAGTTCAAGATAACTCTGCGCGCGGACAAAATTGGAACTAAAATGTTCTGATTGCAATTTGCATCAGAGGCCAATTCTTGGCATAAGTGGTGCCGCCAGTCGCGCGCAGAGTTTTTACATGTTAATTTGACAGCTGTCAGTTGAAAGCGATTCTTCCTAGGGATGAAAAGTATTACTTTCAATTCAACCCGCTTCTCTCAGAGGCCACAACCAAGATTAGAATAGAATAGAACCCGCTTCTCAGGCAACTTCAGACCTACTTTCAGAGTATGAGTAATGAAAAACATCCTTTGTATGCAGTGTAGATACAAGACTAGAGAACTAGAATCGTATAAGTATGTAGTCAAAATAGGTAAATATTACAATATAGAATGTGAGATAAACTGAATAAATTTACTCATTATTGGTAGCAACATACAGTTGCGAGAAATGGTACTCGTAAGAGGGTAGAATCACTTCAAAAGAACAAAATAGGCTGATAACAATACTAGCTTTGCTTTTAACTTCTAACTTTTCAAAAATAAATGGTTTTACAATGATATTGGTTTCGAGTTGTCCGTACCTAAAAGAAGTATAAACGTGGTGGTTTGTTTGACCAAAACTTTCTTAAAAACTAAGAGATATCTACATATTATACCTGTCGGTCCTGTTGACATCCTTCTCGACGAGGCTCTTCCTGTCCCTGTAGTCCGCGAACCTGGCCTCCTGCCCCTCGCTCATGGACCGCCACTGCAGCTTCATGGTGTAGTACTCCTCCGTGCGGCGGCGCTGCAGCGTGCGCTGGGTGCTGCGGTCACACTGCCAGGGGACGTACTCCAGCAGGTACTTCCACACGTGAGGCCGGAGGGAGTGCGCTATGCCCTATAAATATAAACAATGGTTAGAATTGGGTAGAAACTTATAGTTGCGACCGGTGAGTCCCGCTCTGGATCGTTTCTGGTGTAACGGCTAGCTATCGCCATTCAGCGCGGCAACGCAGCGAGCTTGATGGGCACATTTGCACCGGGAACGACTAAGGGTTACGGGTTACGGGTTATTTAGTTAATTTGACATTTATTTTCGATTTATTTCACATATAAATATATAATGGATTGTTTTTGTAGAAAAAGATTAACAAGTCTGTGTGTTATTGATACATATAACCTGTAACTGAAGAAATAAATAAGAATGTGAAACTTTTTAACAAATCCTAAACACATGGTAACGAAATGTGCTCCAAACAACTGAGAGGTAACCCTGATGACTCGCATTCCAAGGAAGCAGCGGCATGATGGCGGAGTGGCCTAGCAACATTTTGTTCAAACGAATGGATCAACATCGTCATTTTAAATTATTTTTAACAGCATATTTTTTACGTATAGTACAAAATTTTCCAAATTTGAATGTTATTATTTACCCCTCTGAATATAAGTTGTTTGACACCCTCTATCTCTGTCACGCGTCCCTCGGGGTCTTGCAAACCATCCCACTTCTCTGTTGACAGTGGGGTTCCTCTGAAATATAAATATTTATTACATGATTTATTATATTTCGTTAACGATAATAACTAAGGCGCAAGTTTGTTGAAAGTTTACGTACTGATGGCTGCATCGATTTAGATTAAATTATGCATGTAAATGATCTGGAACTTGGATTCACATACAAACAAATTTTTGCCACAGAGAACTGCTAAAGAAACCCAAAACTTAATTATTATTTTTATGGATTGTCAGTAAATTGAGTGCACCATCATATAAGACTACCTAATTAAGTAAATAGCATATAATATAGCCTAGACGTCTTTTGTTTTAAAATATGTAAATCAAAACAAAAGACGACTTTCTGAATTTTTGAAACATCTTGTGTTGAAACAGACTGTTTAGGATAAAAAAACATATATGTTTCACCTGGGTATGCTCGGCCGCGGCGGCAGCGTGGGCTTCACACTAATAACTTCATACTCGTCTGTCCGAGTGGTCGTGGTGCCATCTTCCATCGCACTCATACTTTTAGTGAGCAAGTCTGCCACCTCCTCGGACACGTCGCGCTTACCATTCAACGAGTCTGCGCCGTAGAACACTGCAATTTAACAGTGAAGTCAATATTTAAAAATACACATTCATCAATTGTATCTCTTTAATCACATATATGTAAATATTATTATGATCCATCTTTAAGTGTTCAATGACTTTGCAAATGTAGTTAATGGATTGGCCATTTACAAGGAATGGTTAGTACAATATTTTTGTCAACATCATATCATTATGTGTATGAAAGTGCAAGAAAGTTTGTTGGTGTGTTAATTCTTCTTAGCTACAAAAGGAAACACAAGTCCTCCTGACAGTTTTACTTTTGATTAGATAATAATGCGAGTAAAGCAGTGTAGTAAACTAAACTTACTTAGATAACACAAACATATATATATTTAGGCATCTTTCTCTCTCTTACCTATATCTGTAACTTTTGAAAACGCCGTCATAGTAGTCTCATAAGGTCTCTGCTTGAAGTTCGACACCAAATTCCAGACCACATCTGTTGTGTTCTCTTGAAATATATCCAATTCTGCAAACGACTTATTCAGCACTTGTGATTCCGAGTTAGGTTCTACAACCATGTAAGTGTTTCTGTCGTGTCTCGTTTTAGCTGTTTTGACGTGGTTCTTGAGGTGGGCGACGAATATCTCAGCGTTGCCGTGTTGGAAGTAGAACGTTGTTTGCCAGACGCCGGGTTTGGTTGAGAACTGCATTTGTTGGTTGTTCCGAGTGATCCGGAAGGTTTTGAGCTCGTCGATTGGTATTTTGATGATGCGGGCGCGAGCGGTCGCGTAGTCTGATGTTAAGTTGCCGCTTAGGGTGCGCTGGCGACGACCTGGAAAGTAAATGAAACGAAATATTTTATTGTCAGGCAACTAGGTTATTACACGTGGTAACACTCTTATAGCATAATCTAGGAACTAGGTAAGTTATAAGACTATAAGGTTCTCTAGCCGCTGCTCGTATGGGCTTACAGACATTGTGTTTTAAGTTAAATAGTAATTTAATCTTATATCTAAAACTTACAATGGAGATGTCAAGATAGTCACATTATTAATATTACACTTGATTATTTATTTATTTGATTAATGGGCGAGCAGCAAATTGCTGATGTGCCCATATCACACTGTGTCAAAATTGTTTTTATAGTCCACACAAAATTCAAAATTATACAGTCCACTGGTGCAATGATCACAAGTTAACAAGAGATTTCTTGGTTTTCTGTAACCAGCTATCAAGCCGGTTTTTAAAGTTGTTTGTTGCACTGACCACCTCATTTGGCAACCTGTTCCAGTTATGAACCACTCTGTTGCTGAGTTTGTGGTGACCTGTGTTAGTTTTGGCAGAGCTTCGCTTGATTGTCTGGTTGTGTCCCCTGCTATGATCACAATGATTGAACCTTATATAAACCAATTTGATGTATCCGGTATAAATTAAAATAATAATACTTAAGGAAAATGAATGATGCTCCTGTTATATAAGGAGTAACGCCAAATTGAGTTTCAATGAAATAAAGGTAGCTCACAATACTCACCTATAGTATTAACAACAGCCCACTCCTGATCCTGAGTGTCGGAGTCAATAGTGATGAGGTCATTAGGCCTCCACTCGATGCACTTGGTGTTGTCTGGGTTCTGCACGATGCACAGCATCCCGATGGAGTTGAGGTCGGAGACAAGCCGGCCCAGGCATGCCTTGAGGAGCACACCATCTTGGGTGAACAGGTCCTGGGGAGAAAAAGTTTAGTGTTCTAAGAAGTGATTTTCAGAAGAGAAGAGTGAAATGAAGTAGTTTATTCAAAATCATGTCATGTTACATTCTCATAACTCTAATTAATATATTAGAGGGAAAGCAAATTTCAAGATTTATTTCGTCAACATTTTTATATTATGTATTTACTTAGTGAAATATTTTTCCGCAGCTTCGCTTGCAGATTTTTAAGTAAAAGTAATTAAGTTTGCGTTTGAAACTAGTACTTACTTAAGATTTAGCTAATTGTGAATTACAGCTGATAATTTATTAAAGTTGACTAGAGACCCTTATTGTAAACTGTTTGATATCAGTGATGTGGCTACTTCACCTACACTACTATATTACACTATACTACACTACATACGCTACTAATATATTATAATACAAATTTTATTTCAACTTATTGAAGTAGTTTAATCACACTCATTTAAGTAAATACCTACGTAATTATTTACTTTAGGTAACGGTTTGGTAAATGTAAGAATGAATTTGTAATTACTGTGTATCTGTTAGAGAGCGCAATTCAGTAAAAAAAGATGTGGCTGATTTGGCAATATTAAAACTGATTTGTAAGAGAATTGATTACAAGGGTGGTACTACAAAAATTGGGCAACTTTTCGGGATTTTTTGTTGACTGTACTTTTTATGTTATATTTATACAAGTTTGGGTTTATAAGATAGGTAATCTAATGACTATATCATTGCAAAACGGGCCAGTCACTTTTTTGAGTCGTTTCACAGTACTGATAAAAGACACAAATTCATAAGAAATATTTGTCATTTATTAAATCTCTTGGAAACGAATGATGGCACATTAATTACTTTTAAATATTAAAAGATTAGTAAGCCAAAATTTACAGTCCAATACTCTGAAAATGAATTTACCAGAACATTCATAACAGACAACAGTATTGTCATTTTTTGTAACATTGTTTTTAGTTTTAGTTTAATACATTTTATAAGTAGCCAATAAACAATATAAATATTAAAGTAAGAGTATCTTTGTTCTAGTATCAATGCTGTAATAATAATAATTACAGTGTAATACTAGGAAAATGGTTTACTTAATTATTATATTTGAACATAATGTACAACAGAATCAAATCTATAACAAAATAAAACATTAAATCTTCTTCTCAGCAAAATATTAAAATATAAGTACCTAACATTCAAAATGTAAGGAAAGAAAAAAAATGGTTTTTAGAAATCATCAATTCTTTGTAATGAGGTTTGGTACATGTAGTTTTTAGTCTCAATTCACCTTCTTAATCATCAACAGAAGCACAGGTGGCTGCTTAATTTGGTATTCTGTTTTCTTTGTGACATTATTGACTGAAACATAATTACTGTTATAAACACTTTGTTTAAGTGAATAGCCACTAGCTTCTGTTGTTGGTGAACAGCTGTTTCTCGCGTAAGTTGTCATCTTCAGAGTCTATAACTACGGTAGAAGTTTGGAGTCTGCTTAACAAAAAATGCTTAACACACTGTAACTGTTGAAATAAATGTCACCTAAACAAAAAAACATCAGTACGCTGGAAACACGTCAGTCCGTTGGAACGATATTTGACAACGGACTGACACCAACGGTCTGATGAAAACGACATAAATTTGAGGCTGTAATTAAAGCTAATGTTTGTTTTCGTGATTTTATGTATCAATTATTTGCATTTTTATAAATCATGGTAAACTTTAGAAAAAAAAAAAAAAAAGATTTATAAGGTATAATAATCACTAACCATGGTACTGATTTTTTGACTGGTTAAGCACAAGATTACGCCATATCGAACGCGCTAGCACTAATACTGTAATGGCTGCCAGCAAATGCCGCGGTTCGGAGGAAACAATACTACCAATATAAAACAATTAACATGTATTTGCACTCATATCTGGATATTTAGCAAAAACTTCGAATTTGAAAAGTACACAACGGACTGTCATATTAAAATAATGACAAAGTTTTGTCTTTTTTTTAAATCTTGTTGAGATTATTGAATTATGAAAAATGTTATAAACATTATTACATACATTACAGATTGTACCTAAATAAATATAATGTTTTCTAAAATAAATGGTACAATTTCATGTACAGTCGCTTGATTGAATGATTTTGGGTTTGTGACACACCAACGGACTGACGTTTTAAGCAAATTTTATATTTTTATAAAATTGCTATTTAAGGTATATGCCTGAGATTGAGTGACCAATTAAAAGAGATTTCAAAATTCCAAAATAAAATAAAAAATCTATAAAATATATTATAATTTAATATTTATCTACTGATGACATTGAGTTACCCAATTTTTGTAGATCCATCCGTAATTATGTTTAACTTTGCACATACTAAGTATGAAGTACCTTTTATTTCTTTTAACATAATTAAATAGGTACTCAAATAATAGAACAGTTCAAAACAAAAACAAACTGTAGGTATTGTACAAGTAGGCGAACAGATCGTCTCGATATGGTAATAAATATTGCTAAAAATAGCTGTAACTGTGTTATCAAAGATGCGTAGTATCCACAGACAGGGGAAACTCTTGTCAGCCGTAACTGAAAGCATTACTCATTACTGACGCAATAACCGAGTATTGGGGCTCAAAGCGAGCCTGTTTACAAAATAAACAATTACCTACTCAATAGTAATACACCACGTACAAAGGTCACGCGGCTGCAGAATGTTCAAAACAAAGAGGAAAATACTCACTTTGCATTGATCTGGAATGTCCTCCACTGAAGACGAAGACATGGTTCTCTAAGGCACTAAACTACGAAACGAAACAGTTATTCAACAAATAATTCTCAATTTACGCCATAGTCTTTATGATTTCAATCAAAACGTAAATAAATAAAACGCGTGAACATGAAAATCGAAAGTTGTCACAAACAAGGTAGCTAATGCTGCCATGCTAAAATAAAAAAATGCTTGTATAGCTAGTAATATTATTGTTTTATTTTATGCTCATCTTATAACAGCGTGCCTCCCGTTAAGAGAAAGGATACATTTTTAAATACAATGTTTTATAAGTATTAAAAAACAAGGGAAGAGAAATTAAACATATTAGGTACTACTAGCTACTACAAAATAATAAATAGAGGGCACTTAGACAACCTTTAGAAAAGCTTGGTAATAGTCTTATTTAATTTTTGTTCATAATTAATTGTAATTTTAGTGGAAATAAAAACTCAACAAACGCTAACAATAATAATCTTAAAAATTCAAAAATTGGCTCCTTCTTTCTTTTTATACGAGCAACTTTTTAAACAAATTGACGTTGACAGTTCATAGCCTTTGACAAATACTTTTATAATGTTTTATAGCTATACAAGCAATATCTTTTGCATAAATGCTGGTCCCAGAAATGGCAAATTTCTAAAACTGAAAAAGGTAAATTCTATGGAGATATCCAACCAGAAATTCCTCATAAACCCTGGTTTTTTAAATTCCAAAAAGCTAACAAAGTCACCATTTCTACCATCTGTCGGTTGCGCTTAAATCACTCATGTACCCCTGTTTTTCTTGCCAAACTCAGGATTAGGAACCACTCCATGTGTGAGTGTGGCTTAGATGAGGGAAATGTGGATCATATATTCTTTAGCTGCCCATTAAAACAATACTCATTGTATGATGTTATCCCTCCTGAAATTCCTCGTCCTACTTCCCTTAAATTCCTGCTATCCCTTGTACATTCCAAATTTGTAAATATCTTATGTACTTAAATATATTAAAAACAATAAAATAAAATTATAAGTAACATTAATTTTAATTTACTTACTTAACACGTTCCTATGTATATGCATCTATGTTTCTGTTTGTTCTTGTTTTGTTTCTGTATATGTCTGTACATTGGTTAACCATCGCTGTTACAGAAAGCAAAAAAAGGGGGAAAAAACACTCAACTGTGCAATTTAAAACCACCGTACATATCGATATTTCACTTATAATAATTTCCCAGTTTGATGGCCTATCTTCCCACTTGACACTGGCAGAATTGCGAAGGCAAATCTTTGCAGAAGCCATAAAAAAAAAAAAAAAAAAAAAAAGCAATATCTTTTCAGCCAATATATAATTTATTAACATTATCCGTCTATCTTCTGTGTGTGTTGGTATTTTATAGAATGTGTCACTAACTACTTACTTTTCTTATGTTATCTCAATTTATAGTAAATTAAAAGTTTACTATAGGTTCTCCATCTTGAGACGTATTTCCTCATGACTGAGGGTAGTGACTCCCCCGCAGAATTAGGTAATTTGTTATGGGAGTTCTATTGGGCATATACCTCGTGGTGGGCGCCCAGGTCCATCCACGGAAGACACATGTCCTCGTTTATTGTGGTCCTCAAACAAGTCGGTTTCCTCACGATGTTTTACTTCATCGTTAAACGAGTGTAATCCACAGCAAGTCATTGGTGTAGAGCCGGATTCGAACCTTCAGGACGAAAAGCGGACTGTGGAAAGCATGTATTCGAATATTATATGCAGTAGGTACATAATATTAGAAATATTTATTACCTACCTTTATAGCGAATTTCCTCGGAATTTCCAATAATTGAGTAGGTACCATGATTGATATTAAAAAGTCATAGGTTAGGGCACCTTTAACCTTATACAATCGTATGGTTGTGGTTGTAGACAATAATAAATTTGTATAATTTATTTATCATACATGGACCTCATTAGGTAAGGTCAGGTGGGGTAAGTCAAACATATTTTCCTACTTGTCAGTAAAAAAAGGATTTTACTGCCAAATTGTTGGTTCTACCTACGTACCTATAGTTTTTTTATCACTAAAATTTTTGTTTCAAACGAAAATTATGTAAGTACCTATTTTACTACCTACTGATAGACAACTAGGTACAAACTTTAATATTTCATAGGAATATATTAATGTGGGTCGTTCAATCGCGTGAGATAGGTCCGACCTGGATGAGATCTGCATAAGATCAAAGCAAATGGCTCATACTAAGGGAGGCTATACCCAGCAGTGGGCTCCCAAGGGCTGTGGATAATGATGATATTCATTTCAATATATTTTAAAAGGAGAACTTATAATGTCAACGTTTAGAAGATAAAAACATTACGGCTTTTCACAAAAATCGTTTCTAGGGTTCCGTACCCAAAAGTTAAAACGGGACCCTATTACTAAGCCTCCGTTGTCTGTCTGTCTCCAGGCTGTATCTCATAAACCGTGATAGCTAGAAAGCTGAAATTTTCACAAATGATGTATTTCCGTTGCCACTATAACAACAAATACTAAAATAAAAAATAAATATTAGTGTATCCCCATACAATAAACGTGTTTTTTCGCACTTTTATGCTCAATATTAAAAACGGTAACAGGTAGACGCTTCAAATTTTCACAGACTATTTACTTGTATTACCTTTCAAAATAAATAATTAAATAACAATAAAATAAATATTAAAGGGGGGCTCTCATACAACAAACGTAATTTTTAAGCAATTATTTTTAATCGATCTTAATAAACAGGTAGAAACTTGAATATATGTAAGTATATAATTATTTAGAAATACACTAACTATAAAAATAATTTAAAAACACAATACCTAATCTAGGTAATACATAAAAACTCACAAAATGAAAATAATCCGTCCATCTAAACGCGGTGCGGGCGCCGCGCCGCGGTGTGGTGGTGGCGCGAGCGTGAGGCGGTTGCTTGTTGATTTCTCGTTACGTAATTTATAAACAGAACTAAACTCTGTACATATTATCTAGAAACGTGATTTTCTATTACAGATAATAGTACGGAACCCTTCGTGCGCGAGTCCGACTCGCACTTGGCTGATTTTATTTATATAATTGCTCCTGTTTTTAAATAGAATTTAAGGTTTTATTATTATTTAATAAAAGCTTAAATTCCAATAAAAGTAATCTGTACTCTATTAGAAAGGAATAGGTATGCCTTCGTTTTGAAGATATACCTAGTAGTTTTTTGTAATTTGGGGTAGGTAAGTCATACATACAACGGGAATCAGAGGTCCTAACATTTTTGTGAGATTAAAAAAATATTAATACCTATTCATTACATATCTTCATCATCTGATTTGGGAGAATACTAAAATATTTAGGCTTTGTCCTGACAAAACTGTTTTTAAATTTCAACTCCACAAAAATATAAACTAGACACAACAAAGTTTGAAAGTTTGGTTTGAAGGACAATATTATCGACAGAATGAAGGTCTAGCTATGGGATCGCCGCTAAGCCCGTTGATGGCCGACATTTTCATGGACGATTTCGAGCGCAAGAACATGGTCAAAGATTCAAGGGTGTTGTTTTATTATAGATATGTGGACGACATAATTATTTGTTGGAATGGAACAAAGCGACAGATAGATGCGTATGTCACCAGACTCAACAACATTCACTCGAAGATCAAATTTAAAGTGGAGTTGGAGGAAGAAAACACGCTCAATTTCTTGGACTTGTCAATCACCAGATGTCAGAACCAGCTCCAGTTTAAAATTTATAGGAAGCCAACCCACACAGATGTGGTAATACCTAATACTTCATGTCATCCATTACAACATAAGTTGGCAGCTTTCCGCAGCTATGTTCATAGACTATTAACGGTGCCATTGACAAGAGAAGGTTATCAAGAAGAATTAAGCACTATATATCAGATCGCAACTGCCAACGGATACGAAAAACACATGGTGGACGGGTTGGTAAGAAGTAAGACAAGGCAGCAGGTTCGCAATATGTTATATGCGATACCACCGGACAGGCCGAACAGATATGTGGGTAGCCTTACTTACATGGGGCCAGTGTCAGAACGGGTCGCTAAGATATTGCGGAGAGCGGAAGTCAATACTGCTTATAAAACAACGGCTAATTTACGTCACCTGTGTAATGGTAAAGACCGGTTGGAAGATGCCAGGAAGTCTGGGGTTTACAAATTAGTGTGTGACGAGTGCAATGCTGTGTATGTTGGTCAGACAGGAAGGAATTTCGTGACCAGATACAAAGAACATATGGCAGCCCACAGGAACGAGCACCCAGAAAGATCACACTTTGCGAAACATTTACTGGACACCGGACATACTTTGCAAAATAACCACACGTACCAGATTAAGCAAATATGTGATAAAGGATTCCGTTTGTGAGTGTGGGAGCAGCTGGAAATACTGAAGCACCAGGGTCAACCTTTTACGTTGCTGAACGACCAAACAAACTTGGTATCATCACCGTTGCTACGAACTTTCATTAGTAACGGAACAAACTCCACCTAATTTGGTAAAACACGCGAGCGATGACGCAACGACGGTTACGTTAATGAGTAGTAACGGTCAGGTAATGACAAATAGTATGACATCATATCATGCTATATAAGGAGGGGTCGTTGCTGGCCGAGCTCACTTTCGGACCGACGTTCGAAGAGTCAACACGAGTCCTGAGGATGCCTCGTGGAGAGGCGAAACACGTGTCGACCAGAATATCTTGCCGAAAGAGAACAACGAAGCTTCAAGACAGGTGCGGTGTTGGTAAATCTCGAGATCCACGGAGGCCACTTTGGTTAGGAGGTGAGGTGTGGCGGTGGTATATGGAGGAACACACCTAAAAACCATCAAGTTTGTTGTTTGATGTCGGTTAAGGAGCAGTCGCAGCGGAAAAACACTATATATTTCTCCAAAGTTTCAGTAACAATGGATTTCCGCAAAGTAACGCCTGATTCAATATCTAAACTAGACATGTCAAAGTGGGCAACACTTTGACATGTCTAGTTTATATTTTTGTGGAGTTGAAATTTAAAAGAATCCGCCCCTTTTAGGTACTATCAATAGGCATATTAATTATAAGAACACATTGATTTTAACAGTTTTATGCGTTTCAATGAAATCGACGACACTACAATCATCCAATTTTTTACCTTTTTGAAACTGTCCGAATATCGCTTCCTTACACAGAAATCTTTATTTAGATTTCTGTGCTTCCTTATATCATTGCTGTTTAAACGCAAAGTGATATCAACAAGAGAGCTATATACCTACCTACCTACTTTTCGAGATTATCATGTAGTGTTAGTCTTACCCCGGTGTTAGACTTACCCCACCTGACCTTAGATGTTAAAGCACAAAATTATGAATGTTTTTTCACCTACCTGCGCCATCCCTTCGCATTTTTGAAGTGGTTTTACTTTAGCGTTCAATTTAACGTTGTAGGTAGGTAGGTAGGTACCTAATTTAATAACTTATAAAGATTTTACATTTGTTTGCAAATTCATTGCATAAATTCTTCATTTTTATATACATTATAATTACTAAATCACTTCCATCTTTAATTAGGTTGGTACTTTGTTTGTTGTTTGTGTGCCAAATCAGTTCAAAATACACGCGTTCGAATAACATATGAAATTCATTTTGAAAAGAGTTTCTTTGAAATATCTTACTTCTAATAAACTCTTCGTCACTTATCTACTAACAAGTTAGTGAAAAAATGGATTTATGCTCTAGTTATATGGACATCTTCGCAAGAATGGACGTGCAGATGGGTCCTCGTCTGGTGCCGCAGCTGCAGGCGATGTTGACCACACTAGCAGCTCTGAACCTTAGATCAGACTGATTTCCAGCACAGGCTAACGTTTATGGTGAGTTTGTGTGTTTCATTGATCTACTTCGATAATGTAATGTTTAGCTAGTCCTTCCCGGTGACTATTTTTTTATTACTCTAAAATTAGGTAGGTACTCTTAAAAGGCAGATTGGATGCCGACTCCATGATATTGTGGTAACAGGGCTAAGAAAATCCATAAAAGGGTTTTTATCTGTCTTTATTAGTTTTACGTTACCATTTAATCATTTTTGTAAGGTAATATAATATCTTATTACTTTATGTAATAAGATACAATAATAGTCTAGCAGAAACGCCTGACAATAAAAGAACATCAATGCTATTCCTTTCCTATCCAAATACTTTCGTTTCAGACGGACAAGAGTTTGATTTCATCATCATCGGCGCAGGCTCCGCAGGCTGTGTCCTTATACATAACTTAGATAACTAACTTACATAACTTAGACATAAATACAAGTGTTTGTTAGATGTATTCTAACAGGCCAAATGGCGCGCGCCGTCTGAAGAGCTTGCACCTGGTAGTCAGTCCACCGTGGTCGAGTGATTTAGGCGATCTGTCGTGTAATCAGATTAACGCATTTTCAAATGCAGCCGATCGTGATTATTTTATCATGTAGGTAATGCATGCAAGTATTTTTAACACTGTCTTATAAATGCAGGTCTGCTTGTGTAATGATATCACCTCTGTACCATGAATAATAAAATCACGTTGACCCTTCTAGAGTCTGCTTACCTACCTATGATTGCATTAGAAAATGTAACCTTGTAAAGTAAATGTTTCTTTTTTAGATCCCTGGTCTATTTATGTTCCTGGATTACTCGCCTACCAATGATTGGAACTACTACACTGTTGATGACAAATATTCCTCTCAAGCTCATTAAACTAGATATATTCATCTCTCCAGAGGCACGGATGTAGTGGCAGCAACTACATGTTCTACGTCAGAGGAAATAAAGCTGATTGTGAGGATTGGGTTGCCAGAGGAAATGAGGGGTGGGATTGGAAGAACGTCACTCATTACTTCAAGAAAAGAGAGAAACTAAATGATAAATCTATCTTGAAAAGATTTTCAGCTTCGCTTCACAATCGCTAAGGGTGCTTAGGCATAACACGGCCCCAATGGAGAAAAAGAACTGAAAGATTTCTCGATGCGTTCAGAGATAATGGTCACAAAATCCTACTCGACACCAAAGGATACGATCAGCTCGGCTTCTCACAACCAACGCTAACTGTTAACGATAACGTCAGACAGAGCACAGCCGAAGCTTTTCTCAAACCTATAAGAAACCGCTCAAACTTATGCGTTTTGAAAAACTCTTTGATCACCAAAATTTTGTTCGATGATAAGAAACGAGCGATTGTTGTTGAGATCAAACTTTCAAGTAATAAAGTTATTACAGTTCGAGCGAAGAATGAAGTCATTTTATCAGTAGGAGTTATTAACAGCCCCCAGTTACTGATGTTATCTGGCGTGGGACCAGCATCTACGCAAGATAGACATCGATCTAGCCGTGGAATCTCCCGCTGTAGGCGAAAATCTTCAAGACCATCCAACTTTCCCGTTGTTATTCAGATGCCAGAAAGGATTACAAACGTCTCCGGAGAACATGGACTTTTTCAGTAATTTTAATACACTACCTTTCCCGTCGATAGTAGGCCACGTGTCTCTGAGTTTTGTGTTTCCAGCGCAATCTGTGATATTGTCCACAATTTGCTCGTTTGTTTTATAACTATATAACGATATAACGACGATATATGCCAAGTTTTTGCTAAGACACTAAGGAGGGTGAAACATTAAGCTCTGTGCTAACATTATTGCATCCGAGGTCGAACAGCAAGGATCCTGAAGATAATCTCTTGATACATGCTGGCTATTTCAGCGATAAAAGCGATTTGGAGAAGTTCACGCAGTCGGTAGAGGACTACTTGAGCGTGATGAATACGAGTTACTTTAGAAGTGTGGATGCTGAAGTGATAGATGTCGGTGGGAAGGATTGTGAAGGACTGAGGCGGTTCAGCCGGAAGTACTGGTCGTGTGTTGTGTTGAAAATGGCTACAACGCTGTGGCATCCTGTGGGCATGTGTGGCATGGGCCGCGTGGTGGACTCGCGGCTGCGAGTGATAGGAGCCAGCTCACTGCGGGTCGTGGATGCCAGCATCATGCCCACTATCACCAGTGGCAACACGAACGCACCAAGTATTAATAGTATTATGATCGCTGAGAAGTCCGCAGATCTCATCAAGGCTGACCACGGCTATCTACAGTGACTTGCCAATAAGATAAAATTTATCTTATTGGCAAGTCACTGTAAAAACACAAAACTTACGACGTTAAAATAAAAGTGGGATTAACAGGTTGTTAACATTAAATGTTAACAACCTGTTAATCCCACTTTTATTTTAACGTCGTAAGTTTTGTGTTTTTGTTTGATTTGTTTGTTAGTTCTTCACGCTCAAACTTTTCGACCGATTTTGATGAAATATGGTATAAAAAATAAGTTAGATTCAAGATTAAAACAAAGGCTATTTTAATCCTGTATTGACGTAGGAAAATCTGCGGGGCGCCCGCAGGGTGAGACAATCTATATATGTATAGTCCAGTCAATAAAGCCCAAAACCCCCAACAAATTAGTTACTCGGCCAAACTTTGTGAATTTGTTCAGAAGGGTAAAATAAGTGACCGTGTGAGTTTGCACCCTTGTGGGGTGTACGGAAAGGGTTGAAAAGGGGTGAAAAGTGTTTTTTATTAATAACATTACCAAAAAACTTAATTACTTTGTGCAAATTTGGAATTAAGTTTTTGTTACCGTTTTCTAACATGTATCAAATTTGCACACTTTTGCATCATACGGAACATTGTTTATTATTAAAAAACAATGATTATGGTTAATAACACGAGTGAAAAAATTAGTTACTCGCTGCAAATTTGGAATTATGATCTTTCTTTGGTTTTCTAGCATGTATTAAATTTGCACACTTTTGCAACTTACGGAACATTGTTTATTAATAAAAAAATCATGATATTCGCTGATAACAGGGATAAAAATATCTGTGAAGGGTTGAAACTTGGAGTAACTGTGCTTGACAAATTATATACAACGTGTTTTGTTGTTGTTGTTTTTTTTTTTTTCACAATTCAGAACACGTTGTATATAATTTGTCAAGCACAGTTACTCCAAGTTTCAACCCTTCACAGGTATTTTAATCCCTGTTATCAGCGAATATATTTTTTTTTATTTAGGTGTCCGAGCCTTCGCTTGACCCACTTATTGAGATAACATCTTGGATTTTACGTGTGGCAACACTATTTTGCTCTATGGCACCCCTTTCATGCGTCGAGTCATGTCGGCTCGACTCGGTATCGATCGGCTCCCCCCTCCCGCACAACGCTCGCGCAGCGCCGGGCGGACTCGCTTCCTCAGTACGTCTTGGATTTTTGACGTGTTAACTCTACTGTGACTCCTACGAAAATGTAAGTGAACATTAATTGTTTTAATAACCTTTAATTTTTTTAATAAAGCAGAAAAGCCCTGTTAAAGTGCATTCATAGAAAAGCGGTTCATATAGACCTCTCGCAGGTATTTTGGGATATATGCAGAATAAAGGCCACCGCAGAGATATTTCATTACATTGCAGTTACCTTTTAACCTACCTGCGTTTTGGGCTCGCAATATACGCGATACATTCTGAAAACTCTAATCAGATTGCAAAGTAGGTATAGTAAAGTATAAGTACTCGTGTACCTATACAATTTTAAGCTTATTAGCTAATTTTGTCAGCAACAACTTTGCCGTTGGTCTTAGTACTATAAAGCTATTGGTCTTAGTACTACCTGCTAACTTAGACATATAGAGGCGAAAACTCTCCGTACGCTACCTCGTTCATCATCATCAGCCTAATGAGACCCACTGCAGGGCATAGGCCGCATAGGCCCGTTTAGCGCTGTTCTTACCCAGATGTTTATATATGTTAATGCTACCACCTTTCCTTGGTGGAAAGAGACGCAACAGTCTCAGTTTTAATCAAGAACTTGTTAAGTTGTGGCTCTGTTGGTAAAAATATTCGAATATGTAATATATGGGCCTGGAACACAGATAAAAAACGATCATGACCCAGACGGACACAAAAATAGTCATCTACATTAACTTTGGTAGCCTACAAATACATCAGCAAATGCGCTCATAAGCGCAGGGCGTTTTCGTAAAAAAACGACCACCTGCAAATTTGGGCTGTCCGACTCATTTAAATTAAATTTTCAAAGAAGCGTGTTAATGCACTGTATATTTTCCAGCTTGTATGGATACTTTAGTTATTGATCTGTAAAAATAACAATCAACTACGTATAATTTATAATTATGTAATATTAAAAACAATATTTTACTTTTTTTCAAGGACATAATTTTGCATGTCCTATGTCGGTTGGTAATGTTTTGAGCTCATTTTTTTCATACATATATTTTAATTTAGAGGATAGTAAATGATTATACATGTTTACATATTCAATAGTAATCAAAAACAATAGAAATTAGGGTGGGTTTTAGAACATTTTTTAATATATTTTACAATATTAATCTTGTCCTACGTTTTTGGATAAGGTGGACATACCAGTTTTGTAACCGTGATTTTTTGGAAATTTTCAACAAAAAGCTGCCATTTAAGATTTTATTTTATTTCTGGCAACTAAATCGAGAAATACCGCCATTTTAAAGAGTCACAATTTCGTTAGATTAACGGTCATTTGTGTCGGAACTTTCAGAGCGTTACCATTCCAGTTTTTGTGTCAATTTTGTAACCGTGATTTTTGCAGGTATGATTGGGTGTTTATTGATTATATATCTAAAATGATTAAGGTGAACTACTACTAATGTAATTAAACAACGTTATTTTATTAATTGTAACAGTTAAGAGAAGATATTGCAAGTTTATTTTTGCGAAAAGTAGAACGTTACTTCCGTTTTGTTTAGTTACGTATATGCGGAACAAGAAAGTTACAAAATGGAATTATTAGGGCTTGTTCTCATATTCACTCCTACTTGAAAAGCTAAATTGTCACGTGATTATATTACCTATTTATTACAAAAATAATTATGTAGCTATAAATGGATTTGAAAAAAAAAACCTTGTACTTTTCTGAATCACTTACCTATTTCAAAACACGTTTCCATAATATATTTTAACTATCTTTCAGATTGCTTCTTCAATGATGTGATAGAGCTTAACGAAGAGAATGATTGTTCTTCAGATTGATACTAAGAATAACGACGCTTCTTCAATTATTACTGTTAATAAAAGAAAAAATATATTTGGTGATGAGTTGTCAAAAAAAGTAAAAGTTCTTATGCCTATCAGCACGCCATCTTCTTCCGAAAATGTTGCAATGCCATTTGCGAAACATTCTTAGTATGAAAGCAGATCTTCGTGTTCTAAATTACTAAAAACTGTTGTAGCGCGATTTTTCTCATGTCATTTGTAACCTGCGTCAATTTTTCTCAAAATCTGACGTCGCTGTATGTATGGTATGTAAAAATTATGTTTGCAAAGAGTGTAATGGACACCAAACCATTTTTGATTACATTTGTGATAAGTGTTTAAAATAAAATAATGTAAATATAATAAATCGTTTTAACTTTGTATTAATAATTTTGCTTTTTGATCTTATATATGTGTGTAACATTAAGGACTTGTGAACTAAGCTTTACAAATTCCATTATGTAACTCCGTAATTCCGCTTTGTTACTGTCCTATATATTTTTAAGCTGAAAAATTTAATATCTTATTAAAATTTCATGCTTTATGCTCAGTTTTTCTATTTTAATGTCAAGTAGATTAACATTGGTCATGTAATTAATATTGTGAACTACAAGATAGTTTAAGCGCTTTCGTATCTTAAAAATATCACGACTATTTTGCCCAAAAGTAACGAAGTGGACGTATTTAACATCAAAACTTTCGAATAAAAGGTGTAATATTTATAAAAACATGCAAAATAGTAAGAAGAATATTGATGATTACATAATAAATAGAATTTGACAAATAAAGATCGCTGTTGTATTAATAAAACTGATTTTAAATAGTTACAAAATGGAAGCCGAAATCTCTCTACTCTAACATTAAATATTTATTTTCTCGGGAAATAGTATTCCTATGGATCAACTGTTAAGAATTTATTGAATTTTTAATCTAAGGGCATCCATATAAAATTAATTTAAATAGTTATATTAATTTTTATTATACGGAGTCCATTTTGTAACCGGGACGTTTTTCTGCGAAAACGCCCCGCTACATTCCAAGTCGTTTTTTCGTTCTTTCCGTACACCCTAAAAGGGTGCAAACTCACACGGTCACTTATTTTACCCTTCTGAACAAATTCACAAAGTTTGGCCGAGTAACTAATTTGTTGGGGGTTTTGGGCTTTATTGACTGGACTAGTATATAAAAATGAATTGCTGTTCGTTAGTCTCACTAAAACTCGAGAACGGCTGAACGGATTTATCTTATCTTAGTCTTGAAATGTTCGTGGAGGTCTAGAGAAGGTTTAAAAGTAGGAAAAAATAATTGAAATAAATTTACTTATACAAAAGTTTAGGTCGCAGTACGAAGTCTGCCGGGACAGCTAGTAGGTAATAAACACGATTTCTCATAACACAATCATTTTCTTCTTTTTTTAAACCACTTTATGAGTAATTAAGTTATAATAAGGTTATGGTACTGAAATTGGCCAAAATATATTAAAATAGCATTATTTTGTCTCTACTATTCTATTATTGTACCTACATAATTAGGTATATTTTGTATTAGTTACACTTCGAAATGTCAATATATTTCAATATTTAATTCATTTGTCTATTTTTAATGTTTCATTTGTTTGGATTAAAAATTTGCTCCGGATTCAAGCTATCTATGTAGGTACTTACAATAGATAAACATATAAGTACAAGAAAACGGATGATGAAATCATCACGATTTTTATGCATGGAAGTAGCGTGAAATTCTAGGAGTGACTTCTTTTATATTAGACTCGACAATAATAATTTACAGTACATGTGACGTTGCAAACAAGTTAGGTACAATTCAAAGCACTTGTTTTTTTCTTTGTAAATATTTGATTAAGTCACTCGGCTATTAATTACTACACAGCACAAACTTAACACCATGCAGATGTACAACTACTGACGATTAGGTATACACACTGATATTTGGTGGAAGCTAAAAGTCTCGTACGCTTTGCTTCTAGGTACATGTATTTAGACCCATTTACATAACCTTTCTTAAATGCACTAAACCTTTTTTTTAATAAAGTTATCATTTAAGAACAAAACAACAAAACCTTAAATATATCTCTCGGAAGTTGTTTTCCACTACACCATCCAAGGGTCTTTCAATGTAGGAGAAATACTTGGTACCCTTAACAAAAGTTAAGTTCATTACACTATAGGCTACACATACTTTTCATCAGGCGGGCTGCAGACAAATGCGAACTACTAATAAGAAAACAAATGTTATCCCACCAAAAACATTCTGTAAAAAATTTGCCAAGTCTCGATAGAGCTGCTTGTTTATCTCTAAAAAGTAATGAAATCTCTAGAAAGGTTCCTTACTGCAATTTATTAATTATTATAGTTAATTTTACGTGACTTTATATATTATATATCGTAATATAATATTTTTATTTATTGCGTAGAATACAGTTATATATACCTATATATATATATATATATATATATATATATATATATATATATAGAAAATTGAATGCAGTAGAAATTTGGCTGAGGATGATGATGATTTTGTAAGATCCGATACATACCACCAGTTCTCATCATATTTAGTTCAAGCTCCAACCCGCTATCTCTTATAGTTTTCGAGATCCCTTATGGTACTCTAAGGTCTGATGGCCAAAGTGATGGTGATACTCGGCTTTCGGCCTCGCATCCCGCTCGTTTCTCGTAAAAACGCTAATAGTTTGGCTGTACTCTTACGTTTTCTCATCAGGGTCACCAGGTAGTCCAGATCTTCCATAAATCTTGTTTTGATAGTTTTTCCTTTACGTGGGCGCTAAAATCTACCTTTGTACCAAATTTCAGCTCTCTAGGTCTATGGGAAGTACTAGTTCTATTTTGATGATCATGAGTGAGTCAGTGTCGAAAATGCGAAACTTTGCATTAGCATAACTTCGGAACTAATTGATCTACCAACTTGAAATTCTGTATTTCAAGTGTGTTATTACGAATTTCTAGATGACGAAAATTTTAGCGTTTTAATCCTATCCAGAGGTTCTCAAATAGGGGATTGAAAATGCGGCGAAAAGGTTCGAGAAAAGGATGGTACGGCAGTGTTTGCTTCGCGCTCGACTTGGCGGGGGCACTGCCGTGCCCCCAGATGCCAACTATTTGTCGTGAAAACTAACCGTCTACTTTCTAGAACTTTTTTTACAAGTGATAGACTCACGCTTGACTACAACTCGCCTGATGTTAAGCAACGCTGTTATCTACGATCTTGCGCGCTTACCTAGAAGAAACCGGTTTACTTACTAACTTATTTGTTGTTCGAACTAATACATCTATGATAATCCACGCTTGTTCTAGAATTATGATAACAATAGCAACAGGTTTTTCTCTACTAATGGCGCGATTATGTAGCTGTCTGTTTGATTCAGTTTCAACTCGGACTCACAAATTGTATATTGTGTTTTATACATGTTTTATATATTTTATGTACCTATAGTGAAAGGATAAGCTAAATTTTTAAAGGTGAAATAAATGTGTTAGTGCCTACATGTTTTAATTGTGGATGAGGAAGGTGCGTAATTATCACTAATAAAATGTTTTGGAACTGAGTTGTTGTTATTTCTGTATAATTTATGCTATTGACAAGACGCCGACATACATGTGAGTGAACTCATTAGTTTGTTTTTATCACAGAAATCTAAAGCTGTTTATTTAGATTTCTGTGGTTTTTATTTTTGCATTTGAGGGGAAAATTAAGAATTTTGTAAGTATACTTAATTGTTTTAGTATAAAATGTTGTACCTATAGTTTTCCAATATAAGAAAAAGCTTAGCTAGATATAGGTACACACTCGTACCTAGTACATGCAACATCGTTTTCAGTACTTAATCGTAGAAGAAAATGTCATTTTTTTTTAAATAGATATAAAGAGTGTCTTTTGTGAAGGCATTTTTACAGAATATGTTATTAATTTAGTTTTACGCTCTATTTGTGAATAAATATTTAATATTTAATTCGTCTAACTATGACCTACCTACAACGAAAACCTTTAAAAACATTTAAATCAGTCATAATAAGGTCGACCTTTCAGTCTCATAGTTACTATACTCGTATACCAGATTTTCCTTGCCGAATTCACATTTACAGTTAGGTATATTATAAACTAGTGAACGCCTGCGGCTTCGCTTACATTATTTCGGGATATAAAGTAGCGTATGACACCCCTGAGAGCTCATAGCAATACTACATACCTACTAGTACATACAAAAAATCATGACAATCCGTTTAGTCATTTTTGGATGATGAGCGATTAAATAAACAGACAAAGAGACACAGATAAACAGATAAACAAACACTTTTTTTTTTAAATTGTTGTATTCTACTATCAATTCTAAGTATCTCCAAACATTTTTTTACATATATCTTTGTTCAGAATTTCGACACTTTTTAGCTTTATTATATGTATATATAGATAGGTATAGATAGATGATCAAGTTGGTCAATATGTATATTTGTGGCTCACGTTACATTATGTAAATAATGGATTTAGTGTTTTAGCTGGATTTTGCTAAAGCATATTGTTTTTTAGCCTGTTAAAATTGGTCAGTTTCTTAAAGTATTTCATTGTCACCGACATTTCCACACACCTTCAATTAAATAGAAATGTTTTTTGAGCAAATCAATAGGGGCAATTCTGAAATAAAAATATAATTGTTATAATATATCCTCGAATTTTGTGGATCTCAAAACAAGTTTATTTCTAGACTCATGTTTTCCTTCACCTCTATAAATAAGAAGGTACACGCCAAAATATACACAACAAAACATTTACCACACTCTAAACACCCTAATTTACATTCTATAGTAGGTAATTCAGCCGGAATCGAACAGGGAATCATAGTTCAGTCTATGATTGTGAGATAAACCAAAACCTAATCATCCTTACTTCACTACAGAAACTATGAAAACTAAATCTGATAAGTTCCTTATGGTACATTTCCAGCTACTCCTCTAAGATGTCCATCCAGCTGGTGAACTCGATGATCCAGGTGCTGCAGACGGTGCTGGCTGTGCTGTATTCGTACTCTGGCACTCCGAGCTTCTACCCAGCTCCGGCTGCTGTTGTGGGTACGTACTAAGCATTCATTACGAAACAATTGGCCTTATTTAATTAGATTCTTACTACTGTCGTAAAGCTCACTCTATTTTGATCACCTATCCAAGTACTAACTGCGTCAACAGTTCCTTTCGCATAACCCTTTTAACTGAAACGCTACAATTTTCAATAACATAAAATTAGAATAAGAATCGATTAATGAAACCCTGGAGAAATATGCAGTGTTTTACCACTGCGACTGCTCCTTAACCGGCTTCAAACAACAAACTTGATGGTTTTTAGGTGTGAATCGATTCAAAAGCGATTTCTTCATAATTTCCAGATGGGCAGTCTTTTGACTTCATTATAGTAGGCGCAGGGTCTGCAGGCTGTGTGCTCGCCAACCGACTCACGGAAGTGCCCGACTGGTCCGTGCTGCTGGTAGAAGCCGGAGACTATGCATCTGCTGTTGAAGACGTTAGTATGATTATGTTTAGTAGATATAACTACTAGACAATATGTATGCAATAGCTAATTTTACATCCTACAATAGAGTAATGTAACATTCCGCCCTACTATTACATTTAATAAGAAAAGTATTATATCCGTTATCTCGTACCCAGGACAGAAACATTTGCATAGCATGGGGAAAGATGGCGCTGTGTGAAAATGTACACACAAACATTTTTTCAAAACATCTTATTTATATCATTAATGCCATAAACTATCAAGACATTATATTCAGCTCGCTCATTTATTATTTGTAACCTAAATAACTTAAAATTTTCAGGCCCCGGGATTCTTCCCATTAGTAAGTGCATCGGTAGCTGATTGGAACTACACCACAGAAAATGATGGTTATACCTCTCAGGCTCATAAGGGACGGAGGATTTATGAAACCCGGGGAAAGTCTGTCGGAGGGTCCAGTAACGCCAACTATATGGTGTATAATAGAGGAAACAAAGCCAACTTTGATAGCTGGGTCTCACAAGGCAATGAAGGTTGGGACTGGGACAATGTCACTTATTACTACAAGAAAAGTGAAGCTCTATATGATGATGAACTTCTGAGTGGAAGTACAGGCCCTTTACGTGGGACTTCGGGATATCTTGGAGTCACCCGACCTCTGTTTAAGAAAATAACACACCCCTTTGAAGAAGCTTTCAGAGAAAACGGTCACCGAATCCTAGAAGACGTAAACGGCTATCAGCAACTCGGCTATGGACCGTTGCAGTTTACGATTTACAAAAAACTTCGTCAAAGTTCAGCTGTATCATACATCAGACCAATTAAAGACCGCCCAAATTTACATATCCTTACGACCACGCTCGCAACTAAAATTGTAATCGACGAAAACAAGCGAGCAGTTGGTGTAGAAGTGAAACTGCCTTGTGGAAACATTGTTCAGCTCGTGGCGTGTAAAGAAGTTATTTTATCAGCAGGAGCTATCAATAGTCCTCAACTACTCATGCTGTCTGGCGTAGGGCCGAAGAATCACTTGAAAAAGTTTAACATTACAGTCGTGCTAGATTCACCCAACGTGGGCAAAAATTTACAGGACCATGGTGTGGCCCAATTTTTACTGACTGGGAAAAAAGCGAAACCTTCTTCTCCCAAACCGGAACATCCTTTTGTTGACAGTTTCAATTTCCCCGGGCCTAGTCTTGTAGGACATGTAGCTCTCGATAAGAGCCAAACATATCCGGATTATCAGGCGAACGTATTCTTTTTCAATTCTAAAGCCGTGCTTCCAGCAATAATGTGTTCTCATTTATTCAAATATGACGATAAAATCTGCTCCGCAGTACTCGAAGCCGGCTTTAATTGGGACATTATATACGTACACTTATGTCATCTACACTTCGATTCAAGAGGCTCAGTTCAATTAAGAAGCAATAACCCTGAAGACAAGCCTCTTATTAACCTGGGATTATTTTCTGATCCGAATGATTTAGATAAGTTTGTTGACGAGGTAGAGGACTTCTTGACGATTCTGGATACATCTCTGTTTAGGAGCATGAATTCTTCGGTCCTAGATTTGAGAGTTAATCAGTGTTTGCATCTGGAGTTTAGGACTAAGGATTACTGGAGGTGTTATTTGTTGAATACGATAACAAGTCAGTTCCACGTGAGTGGGACGTGTGGTATGGGTCCAGAGGGTCTCGGAGTGGTGGACGAAAAGCTGTGCGTGCGCGGTCTGCAATGTCTGCGCGTCGTAGATGGCAGCGTCATACCGACCATCACCAGCGGGAATACTAACGCGCCCATCATCATGATCGCTGAGAAAGCTGCAGATATGATCAAAGCTGACCAAATGAATTAAGCAATGATGTTTTAATTTAAGCCATCCATAATTCTTTTTATGACAATACTTTTTTGGTGATTTCTTCCAAAAACTGACAAATGAAACTAATCTAGGAAGTTTTTCTCTTCTCTTCTTATTTACTGGCGATCGTGACTACATACTTTACACTTTGTAAACTAGAAATTAGTTGCGGTCCATTTTTTAGAAAACCTAGGTAGTAGGTACTTTGTGTGTTTTTTGCGTGAGTGTGTATAATTATCCTGGATTTGTAACGCGTGTAAAAATGCCGGGGGCTGCAAGTTAATTATAACTGTTTTTGAGTAACACAGCAATAGTGTTAGATCACATTTGCACCACATTAGACACTTGAACACTACAGTGTATTATGAAATACATGTTACCGAGACTCAAAATCTAAGAAAAGATTCTGGAAGGCGTTTCAGTTGCACACTTTAGACATGAGTTGTATTCTGTGATATGAATGAGACAATCCAAGGAGAAAAAAAACATGTACTGACTGACGTATTTTAAAGTTAACTAAGCATACAATTAAAATTGCATTTCTTACAACTTCCCACCACAAATACAATTATAAATATTTTTAACGTCAAGTTTAATTAAAACTTACTTATGATTAACGTTGTCTAGATATAAATAACAATGTAGGTACATTAAATTATATTTTTAACGAAATTAGGTGAATTTATTTCTATTATTACAATTTATAAAACACTAGCTGTGCCTGCGACTTCGTCCACGTGGAATAGTTATTTTGGGCATTACCTAATTGTTTGAATTTTGAACCGTTTTCGCAGCACACGCAACGGAAGCCCTCAAAGATGAATAATTTTCCTCGTTTTTTCCACATTTTCCATTGTTTCTTCGCTCCTATAAGTTGCAGCGTGATGTTATATAGCCTAGAGCCTTCCTTGATAAATGGTCAATTCAACACAAAAATATTTTTTCAATTTGTACCAGTAGTTCCTGAGATTAGCGCGTTCAAACAAACAAACAAACATACAAACAAACAAACTCTTCAGCTTTATTATATTATAGTATAGATAAAGTAACTAACTAATAGTATATATTTACAAGTCTAAAACATAATATTAAAATATACAATATACCTAAAATAAAATGTGAAGCAAAATAAAACAAACAAAAATTTATCAAAGAGCCCACCCCGGATCGCTCCTATTTTTAACTATTATGTTTGTTTCTCGAATTGTTTTATTAATCCCAGTTTTAATTTAATTACTTAATTAAGTAGGTACAAAAATTAAGATAATTGTGTTACAAAAACTATAACTGAGCACACATTAATAACAACGTACGTCAAAGCTTCCGTTCTTTCTAGAATTGAAAACAATTATAAATGGGTATTTTTATAAATTTTATTCAAATCTGTCGTTTCGTTTGCTGCTTCAAATTCAATATAGGAACGACGTTAGTATGATAAACGGTACGTGTAGTACTTACCTACTTTTGTTTTCTTTTTATTGCTCCCACGAATAAAAACAATTCTGTCATGACAGCAAAGCTCATAAAGGTTTTAGGTAGATTTACCGCTATATTTATTTTTTTACTTCAAGATGTTTTTAACAGCAGTTTTTTATTACCGGAAGTTTAGTGAAGACTAACTTTAATTCTTCAAAAGTCTGACCTGTCTGTTTAAAGAGTTTTACATTCCATTATTTATTTACTGACCAATTGTACCTATGGAATTATTAATTATTATTTTCTTATTAAGTAGGTATATCAGAAAATTACATTGCGTTGCTGATACTCTTTGGACCTGAGACAACGAACTTCTCTGGCTTCCTTATGTTCATTTAATTTCAGGGTTAATGCTTATTTCGTATGCTAAAAAATTCATTCAATATTTTTTTCCGGGACGAAAACGGGTAATTTTACCACGCAAATAATATTTGGTTCGCGTTTAACTTAATCTTTACCTACTTTTACTTTGGTTTATGTAATTCCTTGATTCTAGATGTAATAAAAAATCTATGTTAAACTTCATTGTTTATCAGAATTATTCTGATTACCGTCTAATATCTCTATGATACGGACAGAATATCACACATCAGCTTAGATATTACACTGTAAGACTATTTTTGGTATGTGGATACATACCAAAAATCATGAAGATCCGTTCAGCCGTTTTACGTTATTCCATTCTGAGTATATCCAATCATTTTTTTTAACATCTTTAATGTCAGACTTTCGCCCTTTTTTAGATTTATTATATGTATAGATATATATTAGCTATAGGCTCACCAGTAAAACACATGAATACAGGTTTACATATTCAGCCCTGATTTAACATTGTTTTAGTTACATGAATATTTTATTAACTTGATCAAAATAACCTCGAAAGTTTTCTCATGAAATTTGAATAATGTTACCGTCAGGCCTGTGAAAATGCCTATTTAATTTAATGAAGTATCTCAAAACAACATTTAAAAGCCTGCTAATTGTACTTAACGCAGTTTGAAGATTTATCAAAATGATAATTTTCATTCATTGTAAAAAGGTACCTATCGTTTGAAGGAAAACTAACAAAACAAATGAAAATAATGAAGTGACGTTCATTATTTAATTAGACGTAGACACTATCACATTACAATTTACATCATAAATATAACTAATTAAAAGTTTTCAAGTGAAATTAGAGTTATTATTCTTTCCTAGGCGATTTGTTCTAAAAAAAAGTAAATAATGTATGTAGTGCAATTTGTTGTATCTGCCTTGTATTCCCTTCAAACGCTTATAGGATTGAGTTCATATGACACGGGCACTTCTCAACTATATCCCGATTCGGCTTGCGTTTCTAGTAAGTACTTACCGATTCATTTACATATATTATTCTGGTTAAACTATCTTGGATTTACTGACTTTGATTATGATGATGATGATGATGATAAGCCTTTTATTTGTAACTGTGGTGTTGCTTATTCAGTTTCACTCTGCATGTCGATCTATTATATAGATCGACATTGTCCATTAGCTCAAATTGCCTCTTGGCATAGGCCTCCTCTGACGATTTCCATTGAACCCTGTCGCCACTCTTCAAATCAAAATCAAAATTCATTTATTTGCACGAATATTGTCTTACATAGTAGGTGTTACATAAATTTGTTGTATCTAATATTCTGCCGATAGACGTACAAATGTCAGTTTTAAGGCTAGTCAATTTATGTGTATATTTTCTTTTTTTCTTCAACAAATTCATTAACTTTATAATAACATTTGGTTAGTAGGTATTCAAACAATTTTTCCTTGATTCTATACCAGTTCAGTTCTTTGAATTCATTTGGAATTTGGTCATATATTGTGATGGCTATGCAGTTTACATTGTTAGAGGTGACTTGCAATCGTCGCTTTGGATTTGTTAGTATATTTTGCCGGCGTTTGCCCCTGTCCCTACCAGTTACATTACTATTTGATTGAAACAGGCTTTTATGTCTTCTTACGAACAAACAAATTTCATATATATAGAGACATGGCAATGGAAGTATTTTATGTTTCTTGAATAAGGGTGTGCAGGGTGCAAGATAATGGTAGTTCTCTCTTCTCCAGCGGTGACCGGCTGTAAACTTCAGGTCGTCATTCCATCTAGTCATTTGGCGTCCTCTGCTTCTCTTCTTATCTCTGGGCCACCAATCACTGACCATTTTGCTCCATTTCTCCTGTTGATCTTGTATCATGTGCCCTGTCAAGTCAATCTCCATGTTCGCTGGTCTATTCGGGTAGTACTCGTACATCAGTAACTTTGGTTTATTCTCTTACATATGTATATCACTGCATCTTATTCTGTCCTGTCTCTTTATGCCTGTTACTGTCTTTAGCGTGAGATAAATTAATGTACAAGTACAACTGTCCACGCTATCACTAGACTAAGAAGAGCTGAACTCTGTTTAAAGAAGGAGAACTCTAGGTTTGGTCTAAATTTAGAAGTCTAAATAATATTGTCTTATATTATTTACATTTCTATGATTCTAGGCATGGAAAAAAGAGACATCTATACTACATGTTCTAGAAGATTTGAGAACTTACATCATTAATTTTCGAAATATCATAAAAAATCTGATTAATGAAAACTCTAGACGTCACAGTTAGTTACAGTAGTTAAAAGTAGTATGTTTAAGTAGTTTTTCAATCATTATTATTGTAATTATTTTTATGTTAACTAGCTAACTTTATTCTAGACGGGCAGTCGTTTGACTTCATCATAGTAGGCGCTGGATCCGCTGGCTGTGTGCTCGCCAATCGACTCACGGAAGTGTCCGACTGGTCGGTGCTGCTGATAGAAGCTGGAGACAACCCTACTTTACTTTCTGATGTACGTATTATAAGCCATCAATGTTGTAAAATAGCTTTTTACTTACAAGTCGTTTTTTTTTACTATATCTGGGGGCACAGCAGTGCCCCCGCCAAGTTGAGCGCGAAGCAAACACTGCCGTACCATACTTTACTGGAACCATTTCGCCGCATTTTCCCGCCCCTATTTGAGAACCTCTGGATGGGACTAGAAAGCTAAAATTTTCGTCATCTGGTAAACTATATGGGCACACTTGAAATCCAAAATTTCAAGTCAGTAGGTACATTATTTAGTTCCGAAGCTAAGGGAAAGCAAAGTTTCGCATTTATGACACTCACTCACTCATAATCATCAAAATAATAATAATAAAAAAAAAATCAGGACATATCACACAGCGCCATCTAGCCCCATACTAAGCTTACGCTTGTATCATGGGTACTAGATAACGGATATAATACATAATATATACTTTTTCTTGGCCGTTGACTTGTACCCACTAACGTATAAAGAATGTTCAAAGGCCAGTCATATAACATTAACTATAATAATAAAGAAATCACAGTAACGAACATTAGACCTAGCACGACTTTGTCTAGATTTCATTACTTTTAGAGATAAACAAGCAGCTCCATCGAGACTTGGCTAGTTTTTACAGAATGTTTTTTGTGGGATAGTAGATACTAGATTCCAATCTTTAGGTATCGTTGCATTTAAATAAGTTTTCCAAAAATACCTCGATGGAAAAACAACTCGTAGGTATTTCGCAACAAACGGCATCTAGACTTATTTAAATAAAATTAGTAACTAGGTATTCATGCCTCTCGAAAAAACATGCATATGATAAAATGTACCTACCTACCTATGTCTATATATGTTAAACAACACAAGTATCTAATGCTTTCTCTCTATCTTTTACAGGTAGCTAAATACTTGACACTTCACGCCGGGTCACAATCTGACTGGAACTACACTTCAGTGGATGACCACTTCAGCTCTCAAGCTGTCAAGGAACATGTAATTCATTTAACCAACGGAAAGATGCTCGGAGGAAGCAGTGGAGCCAACTTTATGTACTATGTTAGAGGAAATAAGGCTGATTATGATGGGTGGGCGTCAATGGGCCTCGAGGGATGGGATTGGGAGAACGTCTCTTACTACTTCAAGAAAGCGGAACGACTTTATGATGAAACTCTACTCAGTGATACATCGGCAGATCTACACGGCACTGACGGATATCTGGGCGTAACACGACCAGTATTCGAAGAAGCTAAGCCCTACCTGGCAGCATTTAATGAAGATGGCCACAATGTACTCAGTGATACTAACGGCAAAGAGCAACTGGGTTATTCTTTCCCGCAATATACTATACACAAAGGTATCCGTCAAAGCACGTCCGTGACTTACCTAAGACCAATCAAACACAGGGAAAACTTATACATTCTCAAAAATACTAACGCCAGAAAAATAATTTTAGATGAAAATAAACGAGCTGTCGGTGTCGAAGCAAAACTATCTGACGGAAGTATCGTAAACTTGATAGCAAATAAAGAAGTATTACTGTCCTCGGGCGCGATAAAAAGTCCTCAACTGTTGATGTTATCGGGAATTGGACCGAAAGAGCATCTGGAAAGTATGGATATTTCAGTCAAAGTAGAAAGCCCTGCAGTGGGACAAAATTTACACGATCACTATATCACAACTGTGCCATTAGCCAACCACGAAGATTTAACTGATGATGTGAAATGTAATTTAGATCGTCAAACTGCTAGCACTTGGGAAGACTGCAAGTTTGACTTTGAAGACGTCATTAAGGGTATCGATTATCCGTATCCTGCTCTCATGGGTCATGTGGCTCTTGATAAATCCCAGACCTACCCTGATTACCAAACATACATTATCTTGAGTCCAGCAGGGAGTACAGTGTCTACAGTATTGTGCACTGATACATTATCTCTGAACGACACGCTATGTGAAACAGTCGCTCGAGAGAATCACGACAAAGACATGTCATTCAACATCGTGTGTCTCTTACACCCGAAATCGAAAGGGTCAGTGACGTTGCAAAACAATGATCCTGAAGAGCGCCCTCTTATCAACCTCGGATATTTTACAGACAAATCAGATATACAAACTTTCGCATTGGCTGTTGAGGATTTTTTGACGGTTCAGAATACTTCGTTCTTGAGGAAAGTTGGTGGGAGGGTGGTGGATTTGAAAGTACCTCAGTGTGAGGGATTGGAGTTTGATACTCACGATTACTGGAGATGTTACGTGTTGAACACTGCGACGACTATATTCCATCCGACGGGCACGTGTAGTATGGGTGTTGTGGTGGACACGTGGTTGAAAGTAGCTGGCACCAGTTGTCTACGAGTGGTTGACGCCAGCGTCATGCCCGCCCTCCCTAGCGGGAATACCAACGCACCCACTATCATGATCGCAGAGAAGGCTGCAGATATAATTAAGGCAGAGTACGGTCTCATTTAAAGACACATTATTTTAGTAAGCATGGTAAAGAGTAAAAAATAGAGAGTATGTAAATGACTAATATTATGTGTTGGACGCTACGCCTACAGGATTAGATTAATAACTAAGTTTTTATTATGCATTTGCATTTTGGTAGTACTTTAATTTAATAAATTATTTAATCTCTAAGAAGTTCACAATAAATAATTTTCCTGTAAAATGTAAGTTACAAAATAAAGATAAAAGTATAAAAAATGTATGAAAATTATTTTATTACCCGCCGAAAACCACTGTTTTCTCAGTAGGTATCAAACAGGCCAGAAAATTTACATGTGATTCAGTAAATTGCATAAAACTGGTAAACTTATACAGTACGACTTATCACACCTGTCTCTATATGCTCTGACTCCGAATTTTATACATTTTATTGGTTCTAGTTATGCGAGCAGCACACCTTACATTATACGAGGAATAAAATAAATAATAAAAAAATACTTTGTAATAATTTGTGACCGTGGATGTGTGTGTGTGTATGTGTTTGTTCTTTTTTTATGCTCAAACGGCTTTACTGATTTGTTTGCCTAATGAAATTTGATAAAATAGATACCTACAGGTAGGTGATTCTAAAACCCTGTATTAATGCGGGAGACACCGCGAAACGCCGCTAGTTTTAAATCATAAGCATAATCTCTACAAGGTAGAGCCTCTGGATTGTTTGAAAACACTTTACACTAGAATTGCAAGATAAAATATAAAATATGTGAATTCGTATCAGCATCACTTATATATTATGATGTTGATACTAATTCACATATTTTATTCTTCTAGTAAGAGCTATAAGAAATGAGGAGACCCTTCGTTTACTTCGATCACTCGGGCAGTAAATTATTGGGTTTTGGTTCACTAAATACCTACATAATTAAAACGTATCTAGACAGACTTTCTCAGTTGTTTTGTATTAACAAGTGAAATAAGGTTCCTGACATATATATATATATAAGTAAATTAACAAAATAAGCTACGCAGAGTTAACCAAGTACGTATATATTTAATGACATTTTATTACACAATTTTCGTCAAATATTGATATTGCCTAGAAGATACTCGTTGGCTATGAATTGAAATCAACAAAATTAGGCCTTTGGTGAAAATAAGATAATTTTAAATCTTCACTGCATTCAGAAACATGGGTAGGTCACGTACCTACGTGAGATTATTAACAAAATATTGTGATCACTCGCGTCACGTTATCTACATAACTCAGTCATGTCTTCAAAATAAATCGAACTAGATTTACATCATTTAATAAATCAGTTTATTTGCAGAGTTCAACTTGTAACTTTAATCTTTAGTGAGTGCATAAGTACATTCATAGAATGGAATACTAATATAATACGGTAATTATTTCATTCCGGTATTTTGCGTGACTTTGCTTGCGAAAACCGCAAACCTTGGTTGTAATGTTCTGCTAACTCAGTCATAACTCATAATGCCTGACGTTAATAAAATAAGTACTTAGTAGCTATAGTACGCTTGCCAGAAAGAAACTGTTCATTCACAAATTTAAACATCAAAATATGTTGTGGTTCTCTAGTGGTGCTTAACATCAAGCTGGCTGTAGACAGTAGTCAAACGTAAGCCTACATGATTTAATCAACGTATTCAGGAGTTGGAGGTCCCTGGATTGCCTGAGGAAACCCAGGATATAAGGATCCTTGTGGAAGATGGAGTTCTGGAGACAGTTCCCAGTAACTTCGGTGTTGGCTGTGGGGCCTGCTGTCAAGTTGCTACAGATATTGTTCCACCTGCTGGGCACGTTGCAGAATAATGGCGAGAATTATCCACAGCAGCCGTATATTCAAGGTATCTACTTGTTTTTTGTATAATTTATAGCTATGCGTAATATTATTATTATAATATGTTCGATGGCCATGCTTCATTGGTCTATTTCATTTACGAGATAATTTATGTAGCGTCTGTATGATTTTTGCTACTGCGTTCATGTCTAAAAAAGCCAAAGCGAAAGCCATTGATGCGGTTACAACAAAAATTTGCATTTCTATACCTACCCAATTTACTTTAAAGTAAATTATTCTAATTGATCTCATTAAATTTTTAGTTAACGACTTGTAAAATGATTATTTCTCGATCCAAAAAACCATTTACCTATGGGAAGGCTGTTCCTCGTGTAGTCTACAAATATATTTTTTACCTGTTCACTTGTGGTTATCTTTTTGTCTTAGGTTACTCGTAGGCACCTATTGCCTTTAATGGCAATTGTGCACTCGACAAATAATATTTAATAATTAATATTAAACGTTTTATCTAATATATGCAAATTTTCACTAAATAGTATCCGATTACCTCTTAGACCCTTGGATTAAAAAAAATATATATTCCTGGTTACTTGAAGATTCGGATTGGATAAGTTTTTCAATAGCTATCTCTTTTTCCATAGCAAATGCCTACTAGTAGGCACGTCTTACCAATCACCTTCTACAAAAATTCTTACTTTCAGATGGTCAGGTCTTTGACTTCATAGTGATCGGCGCCGGCTCAGCAGGAGCTGTGGTGGCCAACAGACTGACTGAGGTGGCCAACTAGACTGTACTGCTTGTTGAGGCCGGCGACTTCCCGCCCATCACTTCAGATGTAAGTAGGTAGTTGTAAGAAACAGCTTAGTAATAAAAACATTTCAATTTACCTAAAACCAACTTAAAACAAAAAAAAAAACTTAAGAAATCTAATTACATTAATTATATTTAGATTTCGTCTACGATTAGGTTTTATATATGAAATTTTTTTTCACAGACTCCAGCACTATTTTCCCTAGTGGATGGATCTGAGGCTGACTGGGACTATTATTCGACCGACGATTGCTACTCGAGTCAATCACATATAAACGAAAATATTCACTATCCTCGAGGTAAGATGGTCGGAGGATCCAGTGGAGCCAATTACATGTTCTATGTCAGAGGAAATAAAGCAGATTATGACGGTTGGGTTCGAAGTGGCAATCCAGGCTGGGACTGGAACAATGTCACCAACTACTTCAAGAAAAGTGAACGAATGGACAATGTCCAAATATTAGAGAGCAGATCGCGGAGCTTACACAATACGAGAGGATACCTCGGGGTGACGAGACCCCTGTGGGATAGTGCTAGACCATATTTCAAAGCACTAAAAGAAAATGGACGCACAATCCTTGCGGATACCAATGGACACCAGCAGATCGGATATTCAGCTCCAAGTTTTACCGTCGATAACCATATCCGACAGAGTACTGCTGTGGCTTTCATCCGGCCAATAAAGAATAGACCTAATTTTTACTTGCTCAGGAAAACTCTTGCCCGCAGAGTTCTCTTCGATGCGGACAAGAGAGCCGTTGGTGTCGAAATTAAATTACCCAATGGAGTTATTATAGAGGTATTTGCTAACAAAGAAGTGATACTATCCGCTGGAGCTTTCAACAGCCCGCAGCTGCTAATGTTGTCTGGGGTGGGTCCTGCTGACCATCTCAAAGAACATGATATTAGAGTGGTATTAAATTCCCCGAGAGTTGGACAAAATCTTCAAGATCATCCTTTAGTCCCAGTGTTGATGACTGGTAGACGAGGCTTTACCACAATCTTATCTAATTTTGATGCGATTACTAACTTGGATAAATTCAACACTGCAACGCTCCTAGGACATATTGCATTAAATAGAGCGCAGACTTACCCTGACTATCAGATCTACGCTTTCCTTATACCCGTATATTCCATACAGTCGTCTATACTGTGCTCTCACATTTATAAAATCAAAGATGAATACTGTGAGGTGATGGTCAAAGTGGGAATGCAAACTGAAAATTTATTCGTACGCGTGAGTTTGCTCCATCCTAAATCGAGAGGACAAGTTAGACTGCGTTCCAGTGATCCTGAAGATGATCCTGTTATTTACAGCGGGTATTTCAGCCATCCAGACGATATAGAGACGTACGCTCGCAGCGTGGAGGACTTCCTTACCGTGTTGAACACGACGTATTTCAAGCAGATCAGATCTCAGGTGGTGGATTTGGGTCTGAAGGAGTGTGCTGGTATTCCGTTTTTGAGTCACGAGTACTGGAAGTGTTTTGTGCTGAATGTGGCGAGTACCCAGCACCACCCAAGTTGTACCTGTGCTATGGGACCCCCTGGTGAGGGCGTGGTGGACGAGAGGCTTGGAGTCCGGGGGGTGGCAGGGCTCCGTGTGGTGGACGCGAGCATCATGCCACATGTCGTCAGTGGAAACACTAACGCACCCGTCATGATGATAGGAGAGAAGGCAGCAGATATGATCAAACTCGATCATGGAATCAATCCGGATTACAGTTGGATGAAAGTCGATCGATACCGATAGTCAAATAAAATATATATGTGTGAAGTAATTAACTGATTTATTCTCCATCCGCCACAACCCGTAGCATAGATTTATTAAATTTTACTAAAGTGTTCCACTATTTCTCTCATCTCATCATTTCAGCTCATTGTTTCCCATGTAATCGTGACTCTCCTCCCTCTACCTCATACCACAGTGAAGTCGCCTGGAGACATTACTGTCACCTTGCACCTCAATTGTACAATAATCTAAACACTTACTTTGACACAAAAAAAAACTAACACAACACAAACTAAAACTTGTAATAGTTAAATGGTTAGCCATGCTGAACTATGACAATACAGAAAAATTTATTGAAAAATATATAATGTAAGAAATCGAACAAGCAATCAACAATCATAATCCCACGCACGCACGTACGCATACCTACACACACACCCTTATACACACTCACATATACACGCACGCATACATTATTATACATACACACATACGGGTTCGATTCCCGCCTGACACAAGCATTTATGCATTTTAAAAATGTATAATTTCTTGTGTTGAGTCTGGTTGTTTGTAGATATGTATAATAAGTATGTATTTACAAAAGAAAAGTATATAAGTATTATATCCGTTATCTAGTACCCACGACACAAGCGTTTGCTTAGTGTGGGGCTAGATGGCGCTGTGTGCAATGTCTCGAAATATTTATTTATTATTTATTTATTTATTTATTATACCTACATAATACACATAAATTATATATTTTCACAAACATGGGCAATATACAACCCTTTAAAAATACAAACTTTTGAATGTTGTTTTAACTTGTTTTTAAAGGTTAATTATAATTAATATATTAATAGTAAAGTATATATGTATTGTAAAACATCTAAGTAATGTTCCACTGGAAGAGCTTGCCTTCTGCAACACAGTTGTTAACTACAGCAGAAGGCAGAGCCTTAATTTCTATGTACCATGTAAAGTTTTTGCAATAAATATGTTTTATGTTTTTTATTTATTTTTATACATAGTATACATACCTATATATACATACTAACTTATTAGATAGAAATACGTATAGTATAAGAAAATAAAGTTGTTTGGGTAAGTTTCCTAGCTTTCAGTTAGGTAGCCTAGCTTTCAGTTAGGTAGCCTAGCTTTCAGTTAGGTAGCCTAGCTTTCAGTTAGGTAGCCTAGCTTTCAGTTAGGTAGCCTAGGTTTTAGCTAGGAAACATACACAAATAACTTCATTCTGTTGTTTCACTATCACTAGGTACAAATAAGTATTAATTCTCTTTTTATAAGGAAATAAGAAATGAAATAATATTGAAAATATTATTATTTCATTAATAAGTTAGGTACCTACTACTCGCAGCTATCTCAGCCATCAACATGAATCTTCAGATATTTTAAAATGATAAACATTATCCCCATTCACATATCAAATTAAATTGCAAGATTACCTACCAACATGTTATCGACAACTCAAACCAAATTTTAGTTAATCATTACAACCAGTGTAACATTTCGGTCGCTAAACAGTGCAAGTAGGTACTATTCTAAATACTAAACTCTAGAATAGTCACTTATTTTCCCTCCTCCTTAGTCGTACCTATTCCTCATCACTGAGGGTCGTCACTCCCCCAGGAAAAATGATTGGGGGATTTATCTATTCATATTTTAAAAGCCTATTTTTCTACTTATGTTTATTAATTGACCAATCGACCGAAGTATAACTTAAGTACCTACTTACTTACTTAAGTACCTACTTACTTACTTAAGTACCTACTTACTTACTTAAGTACTAATGTTCCACAAGTTTGATCGCAAATAATGGACTTCTGGGGGGAGTTTCCAGGTGCTATCGTGCAGGCCGTGGGTTCAGCTGTACAGTTGCTGCAGATCCTGTTCAAACTGTTTATTTCTTTGAAAAACAACAGTATTATCCGCCACAGGCGATAGTCGCAGGAGAATAGGTCTTGTATCGTGCAGGCCGTGGGTTCAGCTGTACAGTTGCTGCAGATCCTGTTCAAACTGTTTATTTCTTTGAAAAACAACAGTATTATCCGCCACAGGCGATAGTCGCAGGAGAATAGGTCTTGTATCGAAGGTGCTGGAAAAATAAGTGGGCTTCTCTACGCTCTAAGCTAATTTTATTAGGGTTCGTTAATAAATTAGTAACACAATTAGGTAGGTGTGCGACATGCGTAGATACAGTGTAGATTTCAACTCGTTTTTTTATTCTCCCAATGTATACTTACTTAGTTATCCCAAAACTATGTACTATAGGTACTACTTAGTTAGTAAGAAGATATCATAAAAATACTGTACCAAACGCCACATCTATAAATGACAGGAGAAGACCACAAATCCATGCTGCACCGCTGGTTCACCGAAGATATGCGCAAAAACAGTATAACGTTGTTTCCACTAATTTGTATAATGCAGTTAATAAATACAAAAATATTCATATACTTTCAAATCGGGAGGTGAAAATGGTAATATTAAACTGGTTAAAACTTGGTTAAAAGGATTAGATTACAATGATATAGAAAAGATGCTTGAAAGCTTTTATTTTTAAAATTTGAGTAGGTAATTGTTACAAAACTTATTCTATCTCTACAATAACTACACTTGTTAATAATGGTGTACACTCACTAGTACAGGTAAAAGCATACACAGTAACATAATAATTATGTACATGCACTGGGCTTGTCACACACATAACACATACACACACACACACACACACAAAAACACACACACCACACACCACACACAAACACACACACACCACACACACACACAAACACACACACACACACACACACCACACACACACGCACGCACCTTACATTTACAATAGGTCTGTCATCCCATCTTACCTAAATGTTTGGCGGTATTCAGACCTATTTAAACATAGATAACAGTATACACCAAACCACAGACTTACAACAAAGCACCCAAATAATGTTAACATCCAGACGGTTTCTTGTTGATTTAAATTTGAATTCTACTTGGATTATATTAAATTATAAGCCGAGCACATTTTACATGTATATTGAAATTGTTATTCAAAATTGTAACTTCTAAGCCAAAATAATTTTAATACTTGTTTAATTTAATTAAGTTACTAGAATTAATTACTTATTTTTATGTCAAGCTAAACGGGGAGAAGCCATCGGCAACCGAAACACAGTTATAAACTAGTTCGGATGCCTTTGGATTTTCATACAATGTTATGCCATAAGTATAATGCAAAATAAACAAATTTCATTTCATTTCAAATTTCATTTCATTTCATTTCATTTCAGTTATACCAATTAACATTTTCAGAAAATAGTACCTAAAAACAAGACATGAGTGACTGATGATAAAAAATAAATATAACTGGAAGCACGAAGAGGAAGAGGAAGGCCCAGGAGATCATATATGGACCAAGCAAAGGTGAAGGCCGGGCGTCATGTCGTATAAGGAGGTCAAGACCTTAAATTTACGATGATGATGATGATGATAATTAACTAGGGAACAAAATATTTTTATACTTGAACAGAGTGTGCAACCGCCTTTATTGTAAAAATAAGAAGAGAAAAAACTAAGCATCTATTTGTAGCTAATACAAAATAAAACAGCGTATTACCTAATTTGATGGGCACTAAACTTTGGGGAAAATACAGCTACATAAATAACATTTTCAAGTAGGTACATAAATTACTCGTAACTAAGATAAATAACTTTTATTTACATATATGTACATTCATACTCCATTGTGTTCAAATAGATATGACAAGGCAGTGTTAGTATTTTCTATACCTACCTACATAAAAATATAACTATCATATAAAATACCTACTGTCGTATCTCGGTTACCTACTTGTGACTTGTGATGTAGGTAATATCCTTAATGCTTCGAGTTTTCTTCTACAAGCTCAGTTCGATTTTCAGACGTTTAAAAAGAAATTAAATTTTTTAAGCGGAGGAAACATCCTATTCGACACCAACAGTCACGACAGCACACGACAGTTAGGATAATCTTTCCCGACTTTTACAATATATTTACGACAGAGCACTGCATGCTGTTGCTTTTATTAGTCCAATCAAGAATCGAACTTATTTGTATCTGCTTACCAACACTAGCTCCCCAAATCATATTCAACAAAAAAAAGAGCAATAGGTTGCAAAGCGCCTGATGCAAAAAAAAATAAGGTATTTGCTTCCAAGGAAGTAATTTTATCCGCAGGCGTTTTCAATAGCTCTCAAATTCTGATGCTATCAGGGATTGGAACCAATGATCACTTGAAAGAACATACCTATCTAATATCAAGGTCATCCTTAATTCACCAAATATGAATTACACACACACAGAACACACACACATGTGTGGGGACAGAATCTTTAAGGCCATCCCACAATCCCGCCGTTGATGACGGGCAGAAAAGGTAATAATAATAATAAATAATAATAATAATAACATGCCCTGAATGCCACGTTTATCTTAATATATGTCCCATGTTGTCCCACAAATGTCATTATTATGTTCTCACAGAGATGAATATTGCAGAGCCGGGCGTCTCAGGCAACAATGCATGGTGAAACTTTATTCTTACGCATTGGTTTGCTACATCCAAAATCCACAGGAATAATTCGTCTAAGATCCAAAAAACATCAACTCTCCAATATTCTTCAGAGGGTACTTCAGAGACTCTGAAGATTTAGATACCCTGACCAACTAAACAGTAGGTAGGTATAGAAGATTTTCTAACTTCATTGAACACAACTTATCTCTAATCCCCTTGAACTATAATTTGTCGGTCTCCAAGTCGAGAGTAAACCGGTTTCTTCTAGGCAAGCGCGCTAGATCGTAGATTATAACGTTGCTTAACATCAGGCAAATTGTAGTCAAGCGTGAGCCTATCTCATGTAAAAAAAACCTGATTTATCTCGAATGCAAAATATGTCCATTTTGTTAATTTTCTTTTTACCGTAGTGGCTAAATATATCTTCGTACAAAGCGTTCATTACAATAAAAAAGTATAGACAATCTCTAATTGACTTTGACAACTAAACGAAATTTTGTCATTTCACTATAGTGATGTAAGTAAAGTTAAAATCAGATAATGGATATCGACAAATACTTTCAATATAATGGAATGAAAATTTGTTCATAGGAACTATATTATTAGTCTGTTATATTCCCAAATTTATTCTTTGTAGTAAAAAGGGTAAGGTTGGGAAAAAAAAATACATTATACCCTGTGTTTTTTACCATGTTGAACGTAAAGTTTATCAGCCTTATAACTATAATAACTGAACATTTTGTTTCATGTCCTGATGTTTGTACAATTAATCTCACTATCAAGATTATCATAATGCGACCGAAATAAACTGCAATGATTATGAATGTTATCGATATACCTAATACTGTGTTATAATATCTAAGCCGCATCCCTATATTGCTAACTTGCGGTTCGATCCGATCGTGGACGCTAGAAATACAAATGTTGCAAAATTGATTTGTTTGTACAGTTTATTGTAAATAGAAAATGAATTAACTGTGGTTCAAAAATAAAGCTTGTGGGCTTTGTTTGTGAAAAGTTATTTACTGTGAATGTGTCTTGGAACATCTGTTTCTAAATCAAAATGACGCAGCTAAACGTAAGTCGATATGTTGTATTAGTTTTAAGACTGTTATGTTTACATGCATTATTATTGTTTTATTATGAGTTAATTAAATAAATTAGGTAGCAGTTTGAAGCTGACACTGTTTCGTTCATTGGGGTTATGCCCAATAATCACTTGTCCACATAGCCAAAAGTACTAAACATGAAATTAAAAGTTTATCACTTTGAGCCGTCAAATTATTAATACCTACCTAAATAACAATAAACATTATTATTTGGCAAACCTGCAAACTATTTTAAGTTGGTTTTAAAACTATGCAAGGGTTAGGTGGCCTACTTTTGCTATAATATAATACTGAACAAAATCAATTACTTATGAATGATTTGCATTTGGAGACTAAAAAAGTGCATATAAGTAGTTAATGTGGTGTCAACAATGTTGAACATACACATTACACACATAAAATTGATAGTTGTTGTGTATGGGCAATTAAGTCTTTTTCTTTGAATGCTATTTAAATCAATATATTATTAATAGTGTGGATTATTGATTGCAGGTGAGCAACAGTAGCACAGACAGCAGTTCTGAGTCTACATCGGACTCCAGCAGCAGTGGAAGCTCTTCCTCCAGCTCAGGGTCCGGCTCCAGCAGCTCCGACTCTGAGTCCTCAGCATCAGAAGCACCGGCCACCACTACCGCACCACCTCCCAAGTCACCGACCAAACCTGAAGAACCTAAAAAGAAAGAGGAGCCAGAAAATAGAAGCCAAAATAAACCAAGAAGACCGTCAAAGGTCAAGATATCATCATCCAGTGAAGATGAGGCACCAAAACCTGCCAGCCCTCTACCACCACGGAGGAGAGCTTCTGCTAAACCTAAAACTGCAGCAACAGTCTTATCCAAAGGCAAAACAGGTCAAAAAGCATCTGCTGGTGCAAAGACACCTAAACTAACATCAAAATCAGCTCCAAAGTCAAATAAATCTGACTCTGGATCGAATAACAAAAAGAAAAGCATATTCTCTCCAGACAATAGTTCTGAGTCAGACTCGGAAAGCAAATCATCAAAAAGCACTAAAGACTCACCAAAAAGTAAAAGAAGCTCACGAAAATCCAGTGAAGAAAAAGAAGACCCACCAATACAATTGGACAATGAAGACTCAAACTCAAAAGATTCAAAAGTATCTAAAGAGTCAAAAGAATCTGCTCGCTCAAACCATTCCAAAGACTCAAAGTATTCCAAGGACTCCACTGTTACATCAAAAGCTTCAACGGCTAATTCTAAAGCTTCAACCAGTGCTTCTAAAGCTTCCACCGTTCATTCCAAAGCATCAAGCTCAAAAAATTCTTTAACAAACTCAAATTCCAAGAGTCCAAAGACAAATTCATCGAGTTCCAAAGACAGTGCTAAAAGAAAAAATGGCAACAAGCCAAATGGCCCTCCTCCTAAAAAGCCTATTGAGGATAATAAAAGTGCTTCATCTTGTACTTCAAGTCAGTCTTCTGTGGAATCAGTGTCAGAGTCAGAGAGTGATAGTGAACCTACTCCAAAGAAAGAGCCTGTCAAAACTGGGAAAACTAAACCTCCTTCAAATTCTAGCAAAGTAAGTAACAACATGTTATAATCAATTTATTGGTAAAGCTGACTTACCTACTAGCTTCATCATTACGACACCTGCATTGCTAGATACATGGGGCAAGTGAAAACCACATTACAAATTTCACTTAACAGTATGTTTCAGCACCTATATTTGATAGCCAGTTCTATCTCTGTACTTATATACTCTCCTTGATCTACTACACTGTCGGCTGTGTGGTAGCAGTTAAACAAAACAATTAGTGGAATTCCTGCCCTGTAAGTGATCAAGTGATAAATAAAAATTTCATTCTGTCATTTTCAACTAGAGTAAAAAAATCCACTTGATAAATGTCAAGCATGAGGAGTCATGGGTGGACTATAGGAAAAAAAATTAAGTCTCTCTTTCTAAATATATTTCAATACTAGTAGACACCCACGGATTCACTCGCATTAACTTTTTGACCATAACTTTTTTATTTATGAACAGATTGAAATGAAATAAACACTAAATGTTAGGTTCAAAATGCACCAACATGTTAGTGAAAACCGTAGACAAATCAGTTCAGCCGTTTTCAAGTCTATAACGAACAAACATACCGACAGACACACAGACAAACAGAATTTATTTTTTGAAACATGATTTTTGTTTTCTATTGCATCAATGAAGACCCCTCAACAATTTATTTTTCAATTATATTCTATGTCCAGACACTGACCTGTAACAGCTTTATTATATGTATAGATATAAATTCCAGGAGACAACCGGCAAGAGTGGCGACTCAGGTGACTCCCACACGATGACGCGCAAGTTGACGCGCTCTCTGTCAGCGCGCGTGTCCAGGATGGCCACTGCACGAGCCACTCACACTGACTCCGACTCAGATGCAGACGAGAAACACAACCACACTGACTGCAAGAAGTAAGTAACTATATATTGTAGATGATACATACAAGTGACGAATCAAGCGACGCTTGCACTTGCTTTACTTAATATCTTTTAAAGTTTTAAATAAGTAACTTGCTTAAATAAGATGGATATGTTGCTCAACATAACAATGGATCACCGAATGACTTCCCAAAGAGAGCACTCACCCTGCAGGTAGACCTCCAGCCGTGGATCGATGATATCTGACCCATTTGACTGACATTTTGGACGAAAAGGCACTAGACTGACATCTATGGCACTGCGGGGAGGAGGCCTATATACAGCAACAGGTCAACAAGGATTGAACATGATGATAACCAAGATATAAGACTAGGTATACGAAATTAAAACGGTATTAATCTGGCAAATATATCATCATCATCATAATCAGCCTCTTTTCGCCCACTGCTGATCATAGGCCTCTCTTCTTGTACGCCACTCGTCCCGATCCTGCGTAGATAGAATCCAGGTGCTCCCTGCGGTTATTCTCATGTCGTCAACCCACCGCATTGGTGGGCGACCTTGCAAAGATATAGTAAACATTATGTCCAACTTTTGACCATAGTATTATTTACGTTCTCGTTTCAGTTTCAACAAAGACGTAAAGAAGCCCCCGTACCGCGGGCGCTACATCGGGCGGTCACCCATCAAGCCGCCGCCCTCGCCGCCCGACATCAAGCCGCCCGGGGAGCGTGAGTGCCCTGTCAGGGGGTGTGACTCTAGCGGACATCTGGGTCAGTATATAAGAGAGAGATATAGATAGATAGTTGATTGTTTTTGGATCGATTCATTCAGAATTCTCATTCATTAAATTGAGAGTAGGTATATTGGTTATTGTGATGTACGCTCCGTCATAGGTCCACTATTCCAGGCATTGTTAACGTAGAATGGTGCAGTAATATGGCACATTACGTAACAGCGTCGTGTTTGATTCAAAGATAGGCATATGCCCAGCATTGGCATAAAAAAGGCTGTGGATGACGATGTTTCTTAACTTTTTTAGAGCATTGTATGTACTTAAGCCCAGAGCCCCTCTATCGAGTCAGGCGGTCGCGCGCCGCCCTCCTCCAGTGCGCCCTCTGCGCACAGAGTTCGGTTCCCGTATCGTCGCTACTCGGCCGGACACCGACACCCACTAACTCGGGTGCTGTAAAATAGCACCCAGCTCCGCCTGCACCGCGAGGTGCGGCGAGCTCCACGCCCCGGGCCCTACACCAGCTCTCTCAGAGGAGAGGTATAGGCGAGTTCCTCCACTCGACCGGACATTTGGACACCGGCTAGCAAGATCCATCGGACCCTGGAAGTTACTAGCCGGTGGACAGGGTGCACCAGACAACCCCAACTCCCCATGGAGATGAAGTTAGTCGGGCACGCCCAACGTGAAGGTAGACCACTCTCCGCACCCGAGTACTTGTAATCTAACGCTAGTAACTTCGTCACGATGGCACGTCAGGTGGCAAGGCGAGCCGGCACTTCACGTACGACGCGTGCCCCGCGTACCACAACGTGACGGCGGCGGCGTGCGCGGCGGCGGGCGAGGAGCGCGCGGCGGCGGGCGCAGC